>JANAVB010029817.1:858321-890807 GCA_029216955.1 Iris pallida | reverse complement strand
CCATAAGGCTAAATGGTTGGTTGGCATATCTACCTCCGTGGTCATGCCGAAGCACCCTCCAACTTCCCTAGACCAGAAGAAAAAAAAATCCAAGAATAGGTAGGATGAGAAGATGCTATCAAAAATTGCATTCGTTTCCATGGCACATTAAGCCGAGTGAAAAAGGGATGGTACTCCCCAGTCTTAGACCTCGTTTGCGAAACAAAAAAGAAGGGTGGAGTTGGGTCTTCAAACTCCAAATAAGCTAGCTCTGGAGCATTTGGGTGGGTTCTTTGGGTTGTAAAAACTTCATTCTAACTCCAAAAACACCCTCTAAACCTGAGCTAACAAAAGTCATATCTACTTGAACTTTTGTGACATTCCATTTCCTTCTCTTATTTCATATAACTCTCATACTTACTTCCATACTCCCGTACGCTACCCTAACTTAATTATAACTAGGTTTTCTTTCTTAAATTTAATGCAGTTTCATCCTTTCAAAATGCAAACCTTAGTCTCGAGATTCAAAACCTAACTTTATCGTAGCAAACTTTGAACAATCCAGGGCACATCAAAACCTTATCAGGGCTATCCCATTTTTAACTTCCCTTATTTACAAGTTTGCCACTTAAATTTTTACTCGGGGCTATCCCATTCTAATGTATAAAAACAATTATTTTAATTTTTTTTCTCTCTCCTTCTTCACAAGAAGAAGAACAAGAAGAAAAAAGAAAGAAGAAAGAACAAGAAGAAGAGCAAGAACAAAAAGAAAGAAAAAAAAAAAAAATCTATTTCTCCAAATCCTAGTTTATTTTTTTTGCTCTCTTCTGATTTCTTATATTTTTTTTCTCTAAACCCTAGTTTATGCATGAAATCATAGTTGTAGAAGAAATTGGGTTACCAAATCTATCAAATTTAGAAGAAATTATGGATGAAACCCTAATTCTAGAAGAAATCGATTTTTGAGCAAGTTTATATCAGGACTGCCACAATTTCTAAAGTGTGGCAGTACTGAAGTATTGAGGACTTTCTGAAGTGTTCTGAAGTGTGGCAGTACTGAAGTATTGAGGACTGCCAGGAAGTGTGGCAGTACTGAAAGGGACTTGTTGTACAACAGGACTACCACAATTTTTGGCAGTCCTAGAAGTATTGAGCACTGCCAGGGATTGTGGCAGTACTGAAAGGGACTAGAAGTATTGAGGACTGTAGGAGAAAGGGACTAGAAGTATTGAGGACTGTAGACTAGAAGTATTGAGGACTGTAGGAATTGTGACAGTCCTGAAAGGTACATTTTAGGACTGCCACAATTCCTGGCAGTCCTAAAATCGAAATGGCCGAATGAAAAACATTTGTTAGGATTTATTCCATCTTGATAATATAATGAAATATACATTTTAGGGTTTATTTTCATGCATTTGTGAGAAAGAATGAAATAAACATGTTATGATTTATTTTCATGCATTATTTGTGAGAATCAAAATGATGAGAATAAAAATTGTGGAGAAAAAACTAGGGTTTTGATGGAAATGATTGAGCGTAGAAAATTGGGATAGCCCTATTAATTTTTCCACAAACATGGGCTACCCCAATCGTGGATAGCCGTGATAAGATTTTGATGTGCCCTTATAATTAGCCCAATTTTTATACTGAGGATATAATTTAACTTATAATGTACCTTCCGCCACCAGTTTCTCGCGAACCGGTCGGCCTCTACGAGCCTCAGCACCACTCCATCTAGCCCCGCAGTATCCCACCTCCTCTCGTTCTCCCTATTCCCGTGCTCGTTCGATCTCATAAACGAAGCCTCCCTCCCTGCCCACTGTTCGACAAAAGGGCTCGACTCTCCTTCGATAACAACTTCCTCCTCTCCGCCCGATCTCTCGACCTTCCCCACCGAACCGCCCCCAGCGATTTCCAAAACCTCCTCGGTCCTGTCCCAGTGGCACACAACATCGAACACCCCCCCGTTCCCTTCGGCAGGCTGAGGGTCCGGTTGTTCCCGTTCTCCCATACGACCTTTTCCTCGTCGGCCCCGGACCGGATGACGAACTTGAACTCGATGCTGTCTCCGGCGCGGAGGCGGAGGTCGGCGACCCAGCCGTGCTCGGTCCAGTCCATGGGCACGGGCTTCTTCCACGAGCCGAGGTCCTCCGCTGAGCCGACGACAGCGACGTTGTCGCCGAAGGAGACCTGGTGGGCCAGACGGGCCCGGACGAGGACCTTCCCTCTCTCTTCCAAGGACGGGTCGTGCTTGCTGTTATTCTCGTCCGTGGAGCTGTTCGATGAAATGGTGAGGTTTCGGCCGGAGACGTGATTTTGGCCGGAAAGGAGTGATTTTGGCGGGAAAGAAAACGTACCTGATGGTGGTGGAGGTGGCCATGGAGTGGCAGTAGAAGCGAAGCGGAGGGAGGGGGAGAGTGGAGGGGTGTAGAGGGAGCTTTGGGTGGAGTTTTGGGTGCAGTCTGCGGTGGGGTTTGGAGAGGGAGGAAGAAGGCGTTGAGAGAAGCCATTGGAGGAATGGTGTGGAAGAAGAAAGACGAAAGATTATTGAGAGTAGTGATTTATGATTTATCCCAAGGAGCAATCTGAGATTGTAGTTTTGATGGTGACCGTACATGTCACATGCAGAACAAAGTATGGGACCTTTGAAAGCGCCAGGAACGGTTATCAAAAGGCTAATTATAAGGGAACCTCAACTTTTGCTTGGGGCTAATTTTTGTTAAGAAAATTAGAGTAAAAAGTTTACTAAAAAGTTTACTAGAAATAGTCTAAATTCGGGAAGGTTGTCACTTGGCGCATGGATTTGATTTGTCCCGGCCTATAAATAGCAACAATTTGAGAGAGTTTTGTTGTCTCTCCCTTGACTTCTTGACGAAGATGAATTCCTTTGCTCGAGTACATTCTGTTGACAAGACGCTCCCCAGGGTAAAGATGCGTCGAGTTGTCTTCGTATGTACTCGTGAAGATGACTGTTACATCCAAAAGTCGGGATTGCAGGGTCCCGATGCAGGCCGAAGGTGCCTGTTACATCCAAAGATTGGGACGTTCGCGTCCCGTCTTCGTTATGCTGGAAGAGCCCCAGATCGGAATTGCGGTGCTCTCCTCTTCCTTGGGCTTTGGAGAGTGCTTTCTTATGCTAGAGTGGGGTTGATCGCCCGCTCTTGTTATGCTCAAAGCTGCTTCTTTAGCCGAAGCACTTGATCAGGTCGAGGCAGAGCACATATGCTAGAGTGAGACGCTGAAGAGATGCGCCTGATTGTGACGCCGCAACGATGCGCCTAGCTGAGACGCTGAATGATACGCCTGACTGAGACACTAAAGAGATGCGCCTAGCTGAGACGCTGCTGAAGAGATGCGCCTAGCTGAAGTGTAGCTTTAGGCTTTCTTGATTTCTTCTTTGTAAAGATTCTTCTATGTAAAAGAGTCTTGAGTCATGTAACAGACTTTTATGAAATAAAAAGCCTTTTTATGCTGCTACTCTTTTACTGTTTTATGATCTTCTCGGCATGTTGACTAGCTGATACGCCTGAAAATTTCATGCTTCTACAAGACCCCTTCAAAGTTTTCAAAATTTTCTGAAGTTTTGGAATAGTTTGAATAAGAAGCATGGTGGTGTCTTCAAATGGGGCGCATGATTGCTTCGCGCATCTGTTGATGAGGCGCATGCTCCTCTCAGTTTTAAATGCAAATGATAGCGCTTCGGGATAAATAAAAAGATTAATGATGATATTCTGGATATCCGCCGTTATCATTTCGCAGAACCCCAAGCGGCGGCTGACGTCACGCTTCATTGGTTCACGCGTATGACCAAGCCTATAAATAGGCGTCTGGTGGAGAGAGAGAGTCTTTCTTCTCCTTGCTTCCTTCTTTTAGAGTTCTCCTTTCAAAAACTCTAACTTTCTTTGAGAGATGGCTCCCAAAACTACTCGCGGTGGTGCTGGTAGAGGACGAGACAAAGGAAATAGCCTGTGAAGTTTGACGAGGAGGACGCTTCCGTCGCCACTGTGACTCCCGCCGATGTTCGGCCAGCGGTGATGGGAGGGTTTCTTCTATCTTTGTGGTTTTCCAACATTTTTAGACGAGTTTGGGGCACACGGATGAGTTGCATCATGTTGTTGTGCCCTAACTCTTTGTCGCTGATGCGCATGGACTTCTGTCCTGATGATGTACTGAGGCTATTCCGTCGACGCGCATGGGTTTAGGCCCTGATTATGCGTCGAGGCTTCACTGCTGACGTGCATGGGTTTAGACCCTGATGATGCGCCGAAGCTTCACTGCTGATGCGCATGGGTTTAGACCCTGATGATGCGCCGAAGCTTCACTGCTGATGCATGGGTTTAGACCCTGATGATGCGCTGAAGCTTCACTGATGATGCGCATGGGTTTAGACCTTGATGATGCGTTGAAGCTTCAATGCTGATGCGTATGGGTTTAGGCCCTGATGATGCGCTGAAGCTTCACTGCTGATGCGCATGGGTTTAGGCCCTGACAATGCGCCAGGCTGCTGATGTGCCCAATGTTTTGTCTTTTTAAAGTCTCTAAAAAAATTTCTTTACTGTCTGACTTTTGTCTTTGTTGTGTCAGTGTCGATGACTATCCCTTTGCTAAATGAAGTCCTTCTGGATGCTTCTCTTTGCCAAATGGGAGTTGATTTCGACGAGGAGGTTATTAACCCAGCGAAGGCTGCTATCCTACTGAATCAGCCTTCCGAGAGAATGTTGCAAATTCGGGATCAGTCGCCTATTTTTTTCCAAAGCATGATGGAGAGCGGCAAACTAAAATCTGCTGAGTCCGAGAAGGTGACTTTCTTGAAGCTTGCATTTCTGTTTGGTGACCGCTTGACCTCCACTGAGGCGAAGATACTGAAGATTAAGGAGGACTGGTTCTTCTCGACGAAGGGCATGGCCCTGTACATGCGGCAGCTTGAACGTCAATTGTCGCTGACGGCTTTCTACCATTTGGCTTCCAAGAGGAGGATGACATAGGAACTTACTCCTTCTCAAGGAGGGGCAGTGGGGGATACCCTTTCGATTTGTTACTTTGAATCAAAGGGATACCTTGGCCGCCTCGTGAGCCGGGACCTCGTTCAGTTGCCGAACCTTGCGCCTGGGAGCCTTTATAGTGATGTTCCTATTTACACCTTCGCCTTTGGTGCTTCGACCTTTGCAAATCGGATGCTAACATGAAGGTTATGTATCCGAAAGGAGGTTTTAGGGTTGAGGGCTGGTGTCACCACGTGTCGAAGTGGGACGAGCTGACCCTTTGGATTTTATCGAAGTTCAAGACTGAGCTCAAAGTGATTGGGCTGACCGCCGCTCTTCGTGCCACCCAAGCAAGTGTCGACCTTAATCGGCATATATTTCTTGCTCTCCTGGAGATGTTCAACACCCAGACTGGCACTTTCTTTACTCCAGTGGGGGAGTTGGGATTGGCCCTCCATGAGATGTACAAAGTGTCCAAGCTTCCTGGGGCTCGGAGTCGTATGAGGAATATTTCTCGACAAATGAAGAGATCCTTGTCCTGGAAGAGAAGGACTCAGAGATGATGGTGTTTTCAAAGAGGTGGCGAGCCACCATTATCTGATACAACGAAGGATAAGGGCGGGTCACAGTCTCATATGACTGCTTGGAGGGATTATGTCTTCAAGCAGGACTTGGCGGACCCTTCTAAGATTCGGTTTGTGACTCCGCAGGGACTGAATCCCACGGAAGTAACCTCCGAAATGAGCCAACTAGGCGAGAAGACCCCTCGTTCAAATGAGAGTGGCGAGGACGTATACAGTTGTTTCTGGCATTGCGTGCATCGGATGTCGTCCAAGGCAGTGTTGACTGCATACTTGATGATATGGCTCCGGGACTATGTGTTCTCAGGTGGGTCAGGCTCTGTAGAGGGTGACCTGGAACCTCATTTTGCTAGTGGTAAAACTGGTTTTTGGTCGCCCTTTGGCTCTCCTCCCCGCGATGGTGTGTAACCTGCTACGGGTTTGAGAGATTTTGCTGACGATGTGGTCCATGAGAGGGACAGGAAAGACAACTTTCCCCGAGCTGAGCTACCATTCCATTATCTGATGGGATGGTTGATTCTGTATCTCCCGAATATGATGAGTTCGGGCCCTGAAGACGATCATGTTGAAGGTGACGTCTTTATCCGTCGCTTCTATAAGAGGAAGTGGCTGCACACCGGCGTCCCTGTCTGTATAGGAGAGTTTTGTCTTATCTTCAGGGGTAAGAGATCGCCAAGATCAGTCCCATCTTCATAGATTTTGAGGCTGACCAAGATTTGGAAGACTCCGGTGAGGATGCGATCACTCTGTCGACCTGGGGGTTTTGCTGGTTGCAGAGTATTCGGCCTTCCCATTTGGTCTACCGTAACCAGAATAAGTGTTATCTGGAGCCGTATTTGCCGAGTCGGTTTGTACGCCAGTTTGGTTACACCCAGTTAATGTTACAGAACCCAGCAATAGTCTGGATTTGTTGGAAGTTTACTGGATGGAGCCCGGGGTTGGCAATATTACAACGTCGGATGCACTAGGGCTCGTTTCACTACACCAGTTCACAACCCTCGGCCGCAGATCCTGTATTCGGCTGTTAAGCTGTATTGCGCCATGAATATGGTGTCCCCTGAATATGACAGGGAGACTAGTTTTATCGTTGGTACTCAGCTAGAGGCCACAAAAAACATGTTGGCGGTGGCTCGGTCATATCGTCCACCAGAGTTGGCAGGATATCGGGCTACTGCTACAGCGTCAACGGGGGGTGCTCAGAAAGAGCCCTCAGCTGGGAAGAGGCGGGCTGACGCAGAAGCCAGTTCGTCTGCGCTGAAGAGGCTGAGGAAAACTACGACTCCGAAGGTAGGAGCTTCGAGTGCCACCAACGGAATCAGCTCCCGTAGAGGTAAAGATGCCCCACATAGTCTGGTTTATTCTTTGATTTTTTGTAATTTATGTCCTCTTTTTGTAGGAGGTGCTGAAGAAGAAACCCCGGGTTTCAAAACCGGGTGTCAGTAGACCGAAGGAGGTGGCGAGCTCTTCCGACAGCGCATTCCTCCGATTGCAGCATCTTCCAGGGTGGGGAGTACTGATGATATCGCTTCTGTGGAGATTTTAGTATCTCCGGACCATGTTGGAAGGGAAGCTGAGGATGCAGCAGTTCCCGGAATAGTACGAGCTGCCGTGGGGGCCTCTGGTATCGAGGACCCAGCAGATACGGTGCTTCCAGATGAGGAAGTGGAGTGGAGTTCGTCTTCTTCGGATGACGTTCCTCCAGATATCCGTGAGCCTGTAGTAGGGGCAACAGGCATGGTTGTAACAGAGAAGAGGGCTGATTCCCCTCCTCGTCGTGATGACGGAAGGTCGGCTACACCGTTGCCGAGCCCTACCCCAGACCCAGCAGCGGAAGCCGAGCTGGCTGTCGACCGGGAGGTACCGACAGACTCTATTCCCACGGAGGGATCTGATGAGGGAGACGAGATTCATCTGCCGAGCTGACTCCAGGAGAGCCGAGTCAGGAAACGGGTGCTGATCTTGCTGTTTTACCGGAGGAGGAAGGTCATGTGCGGCCTGTAGATGGTGCTTTGGAGACGGAGGAGACAACTCCAGACGTCGGTGGTCCCTCCGGGGTCGAAAAAGGGTAGGGTTTGCTGGTGAGAGAACCCTCTGTCGCTCCTCCCACTTGGAGGACGATTATCGACGCCCCATTCGGCTTCTTCCGTTCTCTTAGCTCCTCGGGCGAGCGGCGAACTTCAAGTCCCCATCGAGGGAGAGTTCGCTGGTGTCGAGGTTTCAGCCTCGCGGATTGAAGTCGGGATCTTCTTCAGGTCCGCCGTCCATCACCGCAGCACCTATAACTCCTGCTATGACGCCTCAAGTGTTGGCGGACGCAGATGAGTATGTACAGTTTGTTGTTGAAGCAGTGTACAAGATGCTGTAGAAAGGCGTATCAACGGTGCTGAATACGAACGAGAGTTTCGTGACGGCAAATCCATGGCGCTCCCTCCATTGGTTTGATACGTTCGTACCGTGGCCACGATCATATGGCTGAGATTCTGGAAGCGTCGGTGGCTGAGCTCGACCAGCATCTTTCTGAACTGCAGAGTATTCGGCGGAATAACTTTTCCGCTCTGATAGAAGCAGAACAGAAAAAGTTGATAGCTGATGTTGAGTCGTCTTATCAGGCCACGGTGGCCATCTGGGACCGCGAGGTGGCCGCTGCTGAGGCTGCAGCAGAGAGACTATCTCAGTCCACACAGGAGAAGGTAGAGCTGCGGGCCTCATTGGAGGCTAGTATAGTGGAGTTACCGCCAGGATTCGCCTCCTTGAAGACCAGCGAGCCCAACTTTTGCTAGATGCTGAACGAGCCCAGGCTGAGCATGTAGCATCCAAGGAGGAAGAAGCAGCTATTACCCGCCAGATTCTTTCTCTGACTTGTCAGCGACAAGAGTTGGACGCTAAGTACGAGAATGATACTGTTCCTGAGTGTAGTACCCCATCCCGCAAAGTCAATCGGAGGAATCGAAACGCCGACGGCGTTGGAACTTAGCCTTGCAACGGCTGCTCGAAGGCTCGCTCGTCCGAGGCGACTCCTCGCACAGGTAGGGTAGTTTCGGTGAACTTGCCTCATCTTAGCCTTCACTTAATAACGCGCATGTTTTCAACTTGCACAAGTAGGCTAATATAAAAGCTACGAACGCACATAGCTAAGAGAATAATCCCGACCTGTTGGAATGTCTTAGAACATGAAAAATGGTCCCACGATCTTCATAGAAGTCGGCTCAGCGTGCTTTCAAATGAACTCGATCCTTCGATCCCGTGGCTTGGAGAAGGAAGTTGGCTTAAGTTGCTAAGTTGTCCCGACACTTGAAATAGCCTAAGTCCTAGGCATCGCCTGCGTAAATGCTTAGTAAAGCATGTACGGTTCCGTCGTTTTGCCCCAACACTCGAATCAGCCTAAGTCATAGGCGTCGCCGCATGAATGCTTAATAAAGCATGCATGGTCCTATCCCATAAGGCTTGGCATAGCCTTCGCACGTCCCACAAGTTAAGTCATCTTGCACGGCTTGTTGGCTTAAGTCTAGGCACCCGAGAACTTGGTTATTCAAGTCGAACGCGTGCACGGCACGTTCACTCGATGCGAAGCTCGGCGTAGCCTTTGCTCATCGAGTCGTTGCCCGAATAAGTTAGACAAGAGTTGTGCTGAGCTATCGAAGCCATTTCTAGCACTGTCCTGCTCTATCTGCGGTTGTCAAGTCGTAGTCCCTTGAGGCTCGTCGTATAAAAGTATATGACTTGAGCGTTAGCATCGCCAAGAGAACCAGGTCTATCTAAGGGCGAGCTGCGGTCAGTTTAGGGAAAAGCTTGCCACGATCAAAGGAAGTCCACGCGACTGGTTGTCGCCGAGATCGATCCCGCTACTTGGGAGTCTCGTTAAGTCTATGTCCCGCACACGAGATCGGTCCCACGGCTTGGGAGTCTCGTTAAGTCTCGAAAGAAAGAAGGAATGCATGGTCATGTTAAGGAAGGATTGGTTAGATCGAGTTGAGACTTGCATGCTTATTGGACAACTTGTCGACAAGGTATAGTCTTCTCGAATGATTATCGGGGCGCCGGGATCATTCGGCCCGGGGGAAGCGAGTGCAGCTCAAAGTAGGATGCTGGATAACTGCATGGGAGACTTCGGCGCCTCCGGGCTAGCTACCCGTGTAGGGACGAGCCGATATCCCAGCTGTGTCCGAGATAGCTTGACATTGCTAGTGACCACTCATGTAGATGTGTCGGTAATAGCGGCACACTGCGTGTTTGCCTTTGGATTGGGTTTAGAACTGGAATCATGTATAGTCGATAACACAATCTTTGGGCCTAAGATTTGGCTGCAGCATAGGCACCGTGCTTAGCACGATACTTGGCGTCGGGATGTCTATGAGATCATACTAGGTTTGGCAAGTCTTGTCTAAGTTGGTTCATGAGTCGAATAGAAAGACCGCTAGGCGGTAGCATGGATAAAGTTTTGATAAGTTGCGAGACGCGGCCTCAATCTTGAAGCATATACAAGTCTAAGCAAGGTCTTAAGGCACAAATCAAGTCTAGCGGCACGACTTGCACGAGTCGTCCTCTTGACGTCGTCGGCACGAGAATAGGTCAGGAGGCACATAGAACAAATAAGGGTCTTGGCACGGTCGAGTCCGTGTAAGTTGTTCCTCGGCGTAGCACCATCTCGAATATGTCTAAGTCGCGAATAGAGTATGGCACGACCCTGCCGTCCCGAGTTCAAGTTGGGCTAAGTACATGCACGATGAGGCACTGCCTCGATCGAAACACACATTGAATTATAGCACGAACATGTCTTGTCACCTCGGTTTGGTCGGACGTCCTCGTCCTAAAATGAATCCTAAGGCAAGACTAGAAAGACAATCGAAAGGGTTTTTAAACTGCATAAAGTAATTGAACGTGTCGGTTATGTATGGATGGGAGCAGCTCGCTCCACCAGTACAGTTGAGTACTGACACCCACACAGTGTTCATGTGCAGGCACAGGTAGAAGCTCGTGGCGCAGAGCTCGCTTGGATGCATCGAGGTACGGAGTTCCTTGGCGATTCGAAGCGTGCGGCCGTGCAGATGGAAGACTTATACATGACATAATGTATGGACATCGCCTTCCGAAACTTCGCTGGATTCAAGCATTGTATCGAGAGATGAGAGAGAGCAGAGAGAAATGTAAAATGAGAGAAAAGTGAGCACGAGAGACTTGTAAATTGCCTTGTGCCCACAAATATAATCTTGTATTCAATATCAATAAAAGAGCTTCTTTTGAATGACTTGTGTTCATGTGTACTTGTTCTAAATTTCTGCTGCATGTTCCAATATTTCTGTTTGGGACTTCTGTGCGACGACCCCGTCGCCGCCGATATAATCGACCGTTATGAAACTGCCTTGCACGAGCGTAATCTAGGCTCATGCGGCATCACGCCTTAGCGAGGACGATCGCTCCTACGGGAGCGGGGCGTGACACTGAGGCGGTGGAGGTGATGCGTCAAGAAGCTGAATGCCGAGTCCTGGCGACCGTGGAGACTCGTGCTAAAGACTTGAAGTATCGGATCGAAGAGCTTTCTGCCAATCCCAGTGATGCTTAGGGATTGTAGTCTCCTTTTTTTTGGCAACTTTGTTGGAGATTTAAACCTTTACTTTTGAAATACAAAAATAAAGAGTTTTCTGGTGTGTTCATTTTTATTGTCATGAACTAGTGATTGTGGACCTATTATCTTTAGCGTACCTTGGTTTTTAGGTACAGATAATAAGTTTGAGAGGACTGACATATTTGCTCAGAGGTAATGTGGACGTGGCAAATATGGGGTTCAAATGACAGAATCTTCCTACTCAGAGGTGTTATGGACGTGGTAGGAGTGACTCTTGGGAGATACGCGGAACTACTCAGAGGTAATATGGACATGGAAGTTCTGCGATCGATGTACGGTAACGCAGGGGTTGTCTGTACGGATGTTTACTCAGAGGTAATGTGGACGTGGTAAACATGATAGTTAGCGTAATCTTAAAGATTCTGCTTTGTAGGGCATAGAGGAGCAACTCAGAGGTAATGTGGACGTGGTTGTTCTTTACTGGAGATTGAATGCCACGGAACAACTGGGTTCCGAAAGCATAGAATTTTATGAAAGGGAGGTGTATGTGAGCTCTGATGATCAGGTCCACTGATTCCCTTGCTAGGTAGAGATGGAAGTACACATATGAAAGATGTTAAGAGTAGTACTTCTTTAGGAACTTGCCGTTGATGGGCATCATGAACAAGTCCCTGTTTGGTCGGGCGAGACAGTAAGCACCGTTTGAGTATACCATCTCTATGATGAAAGGTCCCTCCCACTTGGCTCAAACTTTTGATATTTTGTGAGTCAACACCATCGGCCTCTTGACTGCCAGGACCAGGTCGCCTACTTGGAAAGTCCTCTGCTTGACCTTTTTGTTGAAAGCCTGTGATATACGGGCTTGATAGAGTTCAATATGCTGCTGAGCTAGGAGACGTTTTTCGTCAAGTGCCTCCAATTTCGCAGACGACGACGTTGATTGTCTTCTTCTGTCAATTGGTTTGTGATCGCTACACGGAGTGAGGGTATCTGGATCTCGAGAGACAGTACCGCTTCGCTCCTATAGACTAAGGAGAATGGTGTGTTACCCGTCGGAGTCCGTACCGTTGTACGGTAGGCCCAAAGGCATTCGCCGAGCTTTCGTCCCAGTCGCGTTTGTTGGATGACACGACCTTTTTGAGTAGCCTGACGATAGTATTGTTAAAAGCCTCGGCCAATCCGTTCGCTGCCGGATTGTAGGCGGTTGATGCCACGTTCTGAATACGATTCTTGTCACAGAATCTGCTGAAAGCATGGCTGATGAACTGTGGACCGTTGTTATGGATAATCCTACGGGGTACCCCGAAATGGCAGATGACATGATGCTTGATGAAGCTGATCACCCTAGAGCTTTTCACTTCTGTCAGTGAAACTGCTTCTGCCATTTGGAGAAGTAGTCGGTGATGGCTAGGATGAAGCGGTGCCCCTCGATGAAGGAGGGATGATGGGTCCCATAATGTCCATGCCCCAAGCTTCAAAGGGCCAGGAGGCGACCGTAGGATGTAGTGGTTCTGATGGTGTATGGATAAAGTCGGCGTGAAGTTGGCAAGCATAGCACTTTTTAGCATAGTCGATGGCGTCGGCTGCCATGGTTGGCCAGTAGTAACCCATACGGCATAGTCGATCCTGCAACTTAGGCCCGGGTTGATGAGCCCCGCAAGTTCCGTCATGAGCTTCTCGAAGGGCTTCGGCTGCTTCTTTGTTGGATAGACATCGAAGGAGAAGTCCATCGTAGGAGCGTCGGTACAGCATTTTAGTAGCTGTATCATAATAAAATCGAAGGGAACGCCTTCTGACCGAAACGACTTCTTTCGGGTCTTCTGAGAGAATTCAATAGACAGCGAAGTCGATGAACGGGAACCTCCAGTCTCAGACATTAACACCGGCACTTGTCGTCATGGCATGGCCACTTGTGTGCATAGGTTGTTTTTAGGACAGACCAAGTCTCGACCAACTATCGTGACGTAGTATTGAGTCCCGAAGGGTGCTGCTAATGAAGCTGCGAGGCCAGCCAGAGCGTCAGCCTCCAGGTTTTGAAGCCGAGGTACGTGTTCTATGAAGAACTTGGTGAAGGTTGAGATAATATTCAATACAACTTCATGGTAAGGAACCAGATCTTTATGGCAAACTTCGTATTGCCCTCGGATCTGGTTAACGACGAGTTTTGAGTCGCCATAAGCTTCCAGATGATCCACCCCAGCTGTTGCGCCAGCTGGAGTTCCATGATGAGAGCGTTGTACTCGATAACATTATTGGAGCACGGCTTTGAAAGGGAGTAAGCATGCTGGATGAATAGCTGATCGGGGGAGACTAAGACCACCCCCACTCCTGCGATGATTTGGCCTTTGGGGCCTATTCTCGAAGCACCATCAAAAAACACCCGCCGGACGAGTTTTCTTCGACGATGTTTGATTCTTGGACTTCATTCGGGATGTCTTCATAGAGTCTGGAGGACTCTGGGATCGAGTGAGCGGCTAAAAAGTCGGCTAGAGCTTGACCCTTGACGACTTTTTGTGGGACGAATACCATGTTATACAGTGTCAACAGGATTGCCCATGTAGCTAGTTGAGAGTTCAATGATCCCGGCTTCGTCATGAGAACCCTGAGTGGATTGACTCGGGAGATGACATGAATTGTCTGGCCCGAAACATAATGGCAAGTCTTCTGGATGGCGAACACCAAAGCCAAACATTCCTTTTCGACAGGGTTGTACCGGTGTTCGGCCCCGATCATTTTTTACTAAGATAGTAGATAGCTTGCTCGTAGCCTGCATCATTGTTTTGAGCCAACAAAGCACCGAGGGAATGATCCATGGCACGGACGTAGAGGAGAAATGGTTTGCCTGCGACGGGTGCCACCAGGACTGGCGGGCTCGTCAGGTAAGCTTTGATATCATCAAAAGCTTTCTGGCATTCTTCTGTCCTGACGTAGGAGACTCCCTTCTTTATGAGCTGGGTGAAGGACTGACATTTTTCGGAAAGGTTTGCTATAAATCTTCGTATGTATGCAAGACGCCCCTGCAGGCCTCGAAGTTCTCGGAGGTTCTTCGGAGGGTTCATGTCAAGGATGGCTTTGGTCTTCTCGGGATCGACATAAATGCCTTTCGTCGTAATAATGAAGCCCAAGAACTTTCCTAGAAACCCCAAGGAAGGACTTAGCGGGGTTCATCTTGAGTTGATGCGCTCGCATGAGATCGAAGACTGTCCTTAAGTCTTGTAAGTGATCACCTTTGAGACGGCTCTTAACGACGATATCGTCAACATACATTCAACTATTTTGCGTAGATGTTGACAAAAGATGGTACTCATAGCTCGTTGGTACGTAGCACCAGCATTCTTCAACCTAAAGGGCATCACCGTGTAGCAGAAAATCCCTTTTGGAGTCCTGAATGACGTGTATTTTGCGTCATGGGGAATATTTTGATCTAGTTGTAACCCGAATACCTGTCCATAAAAGACATGCGTTCGAAGCCACATGTATTGTCGATCATCACGTCAGTGATTGGAAGCGGAAATTCGTCTTCGGGCCAGCATTGAGATCTCTGAAGTCGATGCAGACTCGTATCTTTCCATTCTTCTTGGTGACAGAGACAACATTGGCCAGCCAATCCGGATGTTTCTCTTCACGGATGAACCCATTGTTCAGGAGTTTGTCCACCTCTTGATCGATAGCGTTCATGATGTCAGGACGAAAATGTCATTGTTGCTGCTTTATAGGCTTGGCATCAGATAAGATGTTAAGTCTATACATCGCGATCTGTTTCCAAGGATACCCGTTGAAGGGGTACGCTTGATTCTCCATTGGCCCCTGGGTCAGGACCGGTGTAAGGTGCTCTGGCTAAAGCTGACTGTATCTCAAATACTGCTTGAGTCAGTATTTGCATGGAGGCAGAGAGGGTTTTGAGTCTCCCCTCCAAAGTATCCATACGCTGAACGAGGTCTGCTGTCGGAGCATCTGACTCTGTATCACCACCTCCTGTCATGTATACTGTCATGACATGACTGGAAGTGGATGGATCGGTTGAAGCTTCACTTTCAGCCTCACTCTTCTGTAAAAGAGTCACTTCTCCTGGAGTTTCATCCTGGCTACCCCCAGTTGTGCTCTGGAGGATATCTTCGTTTTCGGGATGAGGATTAACAAGGGCTTGACTACCCCCAGCTATTACTTCCTCTGAAATCTTCTTTCTTTCTCGGGTGCCTTCAAACACCCCCGAGGACGGAACAGTCACCTTGGTCTTCCTCGGTTGGCTCTTGGATGAGGACGAGCGAGGAGTTGCCAGTCGCCTTTTGGATTGACGAGGAGTTAGAGACTACGTTGCAAGAAGCAACCTTTAGTTCTGGCTCTTCTTCAATTGACATCTTCTTCCTGAGGCGACGTCGAAGGGGTGTTGACGATTGCAGTTGCTGGAACACAGACTACCTTGGTGGTAGGACTCTGTCTTGCAACAACAGTTGATGGTGACCACAGCACAGGTGTGCCCTGTGAGGGGCGTATTGTGCTTGTCGGTCGGCTCTCCTGATTGGCGTTTGTGAATGATCACATTACGCAAATCATTAGAGGAGAGTGCTACCTTTTCACCCCCATCAGGCGCATGGCAAAGCCAAGCGCCGTGGTGATCAAGTGAATGTTGTGCCCCCTGATCCAACGCAAAAGATGCGCCCAGATCAGTAGTGGGGGAACAACATTTATAGTGACTTGAACAGCCTCAGACGCACAACCAATGTAGACGCGGGGGTTCAAGACCACAGAATTTGTCTTGCACGACTTGGTTGCGAACGCAGCAGATGCATCCAAGTGAGACAAGGACTTTGAGGGTCGGCTCGTTTCTGGCACAGAAGCACTCGAGTCAACCTTGTACAGCTTACCATTAACAGCACGCATGATTGTGAGCGCATGCTTCTGGTTTGCCGTTGGCATAGCACGTTTGAGGCGCATGGCCCGTGCTGCCTTGGACTTCTTCGTACCAGCCCGCTAGGGCACATAGTACTCAGAGTCCAAATTATCCTTGCCATAACAGCGAGTGAGTCTGTCAAAGACAGAGGCCTTCTGCAGCGCACCAGAGTTCATGCACAGGGTTAGATGCGCCCCTGCTCCGTCGGCGAATCTTCGTTGACTGAGAAGGAGATGGTTGGGAAATATGGTCAGTACCACGTTTTCCGAGAGATGTGCTGTACCAGTGGGCGCATCCTGGCTGCTGAGGACGTCAGCGAGAAGGGTAGGCTGCATCGGCACATCCCCTTCAATTGTGGTGCCAAGGGCCTCCACTTTGCGCACCCAGGCTTGGCAGTCTTCTTCGGCTTCGGCAGCCGCTTCGAAGGACTCACTTTGCCTTCAGAGATGAACTCCTCATATGCCTGTTGATCGAGGCGTAAGACTAGTGCCTTGTGGGAGGAGCCCACCTTCACATCGTTAGATTACGACACAGCTTTCTCATCGGAGAAGAAAGATGTCCCCAGAGTCGCCAGCTTGTTTGCCATTAAAATCTTTGAATTTGAATTTCAATTACAAACAGAACAGTGTTATAATGTAGGACTTAGATGTAGTCCTAGGAGTACACTTTTTTTTATTGGGTACTTGTGCAGATGGAGCGAGTGGTAATGCGTTGACTCGTTGACGATCTGACGACGATTTTAGGTTCTTTGAAGGTCTGGGTTGCTCTGGATGCCGGAGCTTGTGGAGGAGAAGAAGACGTTGAGTGTCTCTCTGTGTATCCGTCCGTATCTGTCTGTGTGATGAAGGAATGATCCTTCTATTATAGCTTGCAGGCTGGCTGCTCATGCGCGCATATGTCGGATGCGCCTGTTCGTGAGAACGCCACGTGGCTAATGCTGGCGGGAGGAGGACGCATGGATGATGCGCCATGATTTGTGGGTTAAATCCTTCATGCTGCATTTGTGGGCTGTAGAAGAGTCGACACGTGGCAGTGGAGAGGATTCTTCGATTGCTGAGATCTTGGGTGGTTAGCACCCTTTCATCGACTGAACTGAGTCAAAGGACGCGTGGCGCATGTCCTCGGCTTCAGAGATCTCGAGTTTGGTGGAATGATCTGATGCTGCGCCTGGGATCCGGCGCATGAAGAGACTTAGTTCGTAACCTTTAGGAGTCACGAACCAGTCTGGGCGTATAGCTTTTGAGGCGCATGCGGGGCTTCAGTAGCATGGCCGGGGAGGCGCGTACTGCGACTTGACTTCTGTCTTTAGGGATCAGAAGTAAGTCAGAGACGCATGGCTTTTGAGGCACATACAAATCTTTGGGCGCTTGGCTGTGGAGGCGCATACGAGTGGTTGGTCGGCCACGTAGCTTGTAACCGCCAGAGAAGAGTAATGATGACTCTGACGTCAGCGACACTTCGTTCTCTGTAAAAAGCTGTCAACTGTTCAGTCCTCGGGGGACGTGCTGCCAACTCTGTCACTTTCGTATTAATTGCTTGGTGGGTGACGAGCCGAAGTGGGCGCATAGGTCCGTGTTCACTAGGACGCATGGATCTGTGCTTTGTTGGGCGCATCCATACGGGACGCTTGGTGCTGATGGGTGCATATGTTGTATGGTACATCTTTATTGGTCCGACTATTGAGTTCTTCGGGGCATTAATGGCTCTCTGAATTAGCTAATTCGAAGGGGCAAGTTCATTCATCGTAAATACAAGTTCATTGCACTAACTTCGGGAAGGTTGCCACTTGGCGCATGGGTTTGATTTGCCCCGGCCTATAAATAGCAACAATTTGAGAGAGTTTTGTTGTCTCTCCCTTAACTTCTCGACGAAGATGAACTCCTTTGCTCGAGTATATTCTGTTGACAAGACGCTCCCCAGGGTAAAGATACGTCGAGTTGTCTTCGTATGCACTCGTGAAGGTGACTGTTACATCCAAAAGTCAGGATCGCAGGGTCCCAACGCAGGCCGAAGGTGCATGTTGCATCCAAAGATCGGGACGTTCGCGTCCCGTCTTCGTTATGCTGGAAGAGCCCTAGATCGGAATTACGGTGCTCTCCTCTTTCTTGGGCTTTGGAGAGTGCTTCTCCTGCTAGAGTGGGGTTGATCGCCCGCTCTTGTTATGCTCAAAGCTGCTTCTTTAGCCGAAACACTTGATCGGGTCGAGGCAGAGCACATATGCCAGAGTGAGATGCTGAAGAGATGCCTGATTGTGACACCGTAACGATGCCTAGCTGAGACTGATGATGCGCCTGACTGAGACGTTGAAGAGATGCACCTAGCTGAGACGCTGCTGAAGAGATGCGCCTAGCTGAAGTGTAGCTTTAGGCTTTCTTGATTTCTTCTTTGTAAAGATTCTTCTATGTAAAAAGAGTCTTGAGTCATGTAACAGACTTTTATGAAATAAAAAGCCTTTTTATGCTGCTACTCTTTTACTGTTTTATGATCTTCTCGGCGCATGTTGAGTAGCTGATGCACCTGAAAATTTCATGCTTCTACAATGACGATTACACTTGACGACGTTCATCAGATATTGGACCTTAATGTTACGGTCGGTTCATGACCAATGAACTATTCCATGAGAAATCCCCTAACTGTAGAACCCTAGAGGGGGGTGAATAGGGTAATAAAAATTACTTAACACAAGTAAGCTATTTTACTGAAGTAAATAAGAGAGAAAGAAAGAGAATCAAATACTCGATGTATCCTGGTCTCCTCCCTAGAGGCAATCCAGTCCCGGAACTCTCTTCGGATTAAATCTACTATTGAGTAAATAGTTACACACGAGTTTGGATCCGAAGAACTCGCCAACTTCAACACGAGTTTGGATCCGAAGAACTCGCCAACTTCTTACACACGAGTTTTCTTACGAAGGCTCATTAACTTCAAAAGGAAAGAAAAGGAAACTGTTGATCTTCTACAATACTTGAAGATCGAAAAGTACAACTCTTGAATACTCTAGCACTTTTGGATTGGATGACAATTAAAAGCTTGGGTAGAGTAGTAATGGTGGAGCTCTTGGTTGTTGAGAAATTTATGGCTTAAGTGGATAGCCTTCAATGGAATGAAGGAATCCATTTATATAGAAAATCAAGAAAGGATAGCATTTAATGCTCTTGAATATAATACGGACGGCATGCCATCGGTATAGACCGACATACTGTTCGGAACAGTAACGGTAATAAATCTATCCATTGGGAGCATTTAATGCTAGTATCTTGTCCATTCAAAAATCAAATCTGATGAAGCCGGTATATCGTCGGTATAAAGTGGTATGTCGTCGGTATACCGATGTTCGTCACAGAATATTTTGTGGCTCACAAAACGGTATACCGTTGGTATACTGTAGTATGCCGTCGGTATGACGAGTTTTGTCACAGAACATTTTATGGCTCACAAAACGGTATACCGCCGGTATACTGTAGTATGCCGTCGATATGTCGAGTTTCGTCACAGAATATTTTGTGGCTCACAAAATGGTATACCACCGGTATATTAGTATGCCGTCGGTATGCCGTTTTATCACAGAACATTTTGGAGCTCAGAAACGGTATACCGTCGGTACACAACGGTATACCGTCGGTATGCCGTTTCTTTTGACATTGATTTTTGACTGAAAAATAGAAGAGATTTATGTTTGTCATCCAACCTTAGGTGTTATACATAAAGACCTAGACCTTGTACAGACTCGAAATCTTGAATCTTTTGAGAGCTGTCTTTAAGGTGCGCTGTTCTTTTCTTCAGTCTTCTTTTAAGGACTTCATAAGACTTTGATGACTCGACTTGAATGGACAGGTCTTTTTGTAGGAGAGCTTGAGAGATTATCTGTTAGCTAAAATATAGAGAAAACTAAACTACGAAGATGTTGTTAATGTTATCAAAATAAATGTGCCAACAATCTCCTCCATTTTGATAATTGACAAAATGGAGAGATAGCATCTTCAGGGAGTGACTCCCCCGTAGGTAGACTACTCCCCCTCAATACGTTTTCTCCCCCTTTGTCACTTAATCAAAGATAGGAAATCAAGTATTTTAGCCAGAAAATATGAGAGCTCAAGAGTAAATGAAAGCATGCATATATTTGATTATCAAAGTTGGAAAGTACATGCTTTGATAATTCATAGACAAAAAGACAAATAAACTCTCCCTAACGAGAGTAAAGCAAGACATAAAACGGTCCCCGTAGAATCACATAAGACATTGAAACATAACCATTGGTCCCCGTAGGACCTCAAAAGACACACACTAAATACTGACACCAATTCTTTATTCGACCATCCATAAAAGGAGACCGCGGCTATTGATCCGCTGGATCATCGTCCTCACCACCCGGAGTCTCGTGAAAGGCACAGAAGGGATCCACACCATCGGGGTACATGAACCCATAAGCATTAGGGTCAGAGAATCGGGAGCCTTGGTATTGAGGATCCTGAAGGTTAAGATCCAGATAAGGATTGCGGTCCTGAAGAGTCCGCTGGATGAAGTAGGCTTGGTCATAGAAGCGACTCTGAATGAGATTCCCAAGGCCGCGGGTATTGGCCCTCATCTGCTCCTCCGCCTGAGCCATACGCATATCAAAATGCTGCTGGGTCAGCGACATGAAACGGCCAGATGGAGGAGGCGCAGAAGGCGCTGTTGCAGGAGAAGTGGCATGTGGTTCATGGAAGGATGAAGCACGAGACGCGGAGGCACCAGGGGCAGAGTGGAAGACGGCAAAAAATGAGGGAACACCGTCTGATTGGCAGAGAGAGAGGTCCACGCCTTTGTCCTCAAGAATTAGGGTAATGAAGGCGCCATAGTTAAGTGATTGTTTCCCCGCAGGAAGAACAGAGAAGAAGGCGTTGAGGAGAGTCTTGGGGAACGACCAAGTCTTCTTTGAGTACAAAAAATACATACAAACTAGAGCGTCATTGGTGATAGCATCGTAGTTACCGTACTTGGGGTAAAGAGTGTGTCAGATGATCAGTTGGAGCTCGTAGTAGAAGGGCTCCAACAGCTTCAAGAGGGCCAGAATGGCAGGAGGATTCGGTCTCTTGCAGATAATGCCGCAAAACTCATCGAAGGAGACTTCGGCGGTAAGATAGTGACCGGCCAAGGTCGGAAGAGCATCCCCGCATTTGGTATCTCGAGAATCTCTGCAATGTCGCGAGCCGTGAGACGAAAATGACGATCATTGACCATAGTTTCGATGGTGTTGTTGGCCAGATCAGGAATAAGGTTGCAGTAGAAGAGGTGTACCACCATCGAATAGACAGGCACTTGCCGACGCAGAAGAGAGGAGAGGCCGACAATCTCAAAAAGTGAAAGATGGCTAGAAAAGACGTTCCAATTGATAGCCTTTTCTTTGTAGACAGCGTGGTTGGCAAAGTGATGGAACCACGTATCGACAGCAAGGGCGGATGTGAAGATCTTGGGATCATAGACGCCATTGGGTAGGGGCACCGGAGTGAATGGGTTGGAAATGATGGTGGAGCGAGGTCTTTTGAGATTAGCCATGGAGTTTAATGGAAAGAGGAGGAAGAGGGTAAAGGATTGTAGAAGGAGGAAGAAGAAGGAGTTGAGGTTATAAGGAGAAGATGAAAAAAATGGATGGTATTAGATATGGGGGGTGATTGAAAGAAGTGAATATAATAAATGAAGGGGGGTTTTAAAAAGAGAGAGGGATGTGAAAGGATGGGATAGGTATTTAATGAGGGATAGGAATGAAGGGATGGGTATTAAATAGGGGATTTGAAAAAGGTTTAAAAGAAAGTAGAAGATTATAGTGGGGCCGATTGCTGAGTTGACTGGCTGGCTCCGTCGCAGACGGCATGCCGGTGGATGCCGATGGTATACACGATTATGCGCACAGAAGGTTGTTTTGAATGCGAATCAGTATGCCGTCGGAATGCGCTGTATGCCGTCGGTGTGCCGTTGGAGTAGAGCTAGATGTCAAGATTAATGATGCCTAATTTTGACAAAGAAAAAAATGAAATGATCCTCCGGAGAGGTTTGGTGAAGATGTCGCCCAATTGATAAGTAGTATTAATAAAATCAAGGCGAATATCCCCATTTTGTTGATGGTCACGAAGAAAATGGTGTCTAATCTCAATGTGCTTCGTGCGTGAGTGACAAATCGGATTTTTGTGAGATTTATAGAGTTAGTATTATCACATTTAATGGAAGTGTAAGTAGAAGAGATACCATAATCTACAAGTGTTTGTGACATCCAAAGAATTTGTGTACAACAGCAGCCGACCGCTATATACTCGGCCTCAGTGGTTGAAAGAGCAACAGAATTTTGTTTTTTACTAAACCACGATACCAAGGATTTTTCAAGAAATTGACATGTGCCGCTAGTGCTTTTTCGGTCAATTTTGCATTCGGCAAAATCTGCATCCGAGAAGCCGAGAAGCTCAAAGGATGAAGATTTTGGATACCAAAGTCCCATATTAATGGTGCCTATGAGATACCAAAAATATGCTTTACAGCACATAAGTATTCTTTTGATTTGCTTGGTATCGTGCACAAAGACAAACCTAACATAATATCGGTTCGGCTAGCAGTTAAATAGAGTAAGCTCCGATCATACCTACTTACGAATGTCGACCGAGATACCGTCTTCATCATTATCAAGTTTCGTCGTTGTTGCCATAGGAGTCCTCATTGATTTGGTTGAGTCACGTTTGAAGCGTTTGAGGAGATCCTTTGTATATTTGGCTTGATTGATGAAGGTTCCTTTGGGGCCTTGTTTGATTTGCAAACCTAAAAAGAAGGATAGTTCTCCATCATGCTTATTTCAAATTCATCCTGCATTACTTTAGCAAATTCTATACAAAGTACATTGTTAGTGGAACCAAAAATAATCATCGACATAAATTTGAACTAACAATAGTGTGCCATTAGGGGATTTGATAAAAAGTGTAGTGTCAACTTTGCCCTTAAAAAAGTTGTAAAGATAAAAAGAACTAAGGTGCTCATACTGCAATGCCTATAGTTTGTATTACGTTTTTGAAATACGTGTACGTATTTTATCTTGTATTGCATGATTCATTGCTTGGCTTATCTTGGCATTACATGGCTTGGTCTATTTTGGGTCGGTTCGGCTAGGCTTGGGTTGCCTTGGTTCATCGTGAACCAAGGGAAGAACCCTTACCTACCACCACCATCATCTTTATTAACCCATTCCCTCATTCTCTCTCTTCATTTACTTCTTCTCCACCATTACTTTTTCAACCACCAGGAGAGAGGAGAGAGAGCTTAGGCAAGTGTAGCTTGCTTCATGGAGGAACTTTTTTTATTGTTCCATTCTCTTCCTCTCGAGATTCTAACACACTTTTGTACTTAGCATTTCTAACTTCCATGGCTCAATTTGTGTAGATCTAAGTTTATAGTATTTTTAAATTTCTTGGGTTTTGATCTACTTAACATTGTTATTTCCAAGTTTTGATGGTTCTATGTTGTAGAGAATTTTATTATGCCCCATTTTGACCTAGGGAAGTTCGGATTTGGACTCTGGATGAAGGTTTTGTGGAGCTTGGAAGCATGGCTTCATGGTGTTCTTCTTCTCAGAAATTGGAAGAAGAAGAACAGTTCTTGACCGCATTTCATGCGGCAAGTGTTCTTCCAGCCGCATAAGCCTGGACAATTCCCAGCCGTATAGACTTCTGTCTCTATCCTGCCGCATAGAGCCTAAGCACGTCCAGCCGCATGAATATTAAATACTTGCAGCCGCATAGGCTTGACTAAACCCAGCCGCATAAAGCCCTGCCCTTTCAGCCGCATGTGACTTGTTCTTTTGGCCGCATAAAGGACCCGTCTCTGCTCAGCCGCATGGGACCCACTTAGGCGCAGCCGCATATGTTCATACTTTTCAACCGCATAGGCTTGACTAAATCCAGCCGCATGAACTTAAATACTTGCAGCCGCATAGGCTTGACTAAACCCAGCCGCATAAAGCCCTGCCTTTTCAGCCGTATGTGACTTGTTCTTTTGGCCGCATAAAGGACCCGTCTCTGCTCAGCCGCATGGGACCCACTTAGGCGCAGCCGCATATGTTCATACTTTTTAACCGCATATGGCCTTGGCAAATCCAGCCGCATGAACTTAAATACTTGCAGCCGCATATGCGCGCCTGCTTTCTGCCGCATGAGCCTGAGGTCCCCTGAGCCGCATGGATGAACCCCGCAACCCAGCCGCATAAGCCCCTTCCTTCCACTGCCGTATGTGCCCTTCCTTCCTAAGCCGCATACGCCTGCCCTCTTCCAGCCGCATGAGCGTGCGGTCCCAGCCGCATATGCGTGCCTGCTTTCTGCCGCATGACTCCTATTAGCCGCATGGCTCCCTCCTGTAGTCCTGTCCTCTTGCATTATATTATATTATTATTATTATTATCATTATTATTATTATTAAATTGATATGTCACATTTATTCTTATATCCTGAAATTTCTAATATAATTTTAGGAACACGATAGTGGCCCGCCGTGGCACACTCTTGACAAGTAAACTGACATGGTATATCTCGACATACTATTATGTCAGCCAGCCTGACATAACAAGTATGAATGACCTGGACACCGTGGGCGATTGCGTTTGTACAAATAAATCAGTACTGTCTTGCATCATGTCTAGGAAGGGGATCCCTAAGTACCACGGTCAGGGATACCTACAGTAAATGACTAAGGTTATTAAACTAGAATAATTCAATAGACATGAAGAGATTCCCAGCTACAGGCAATCCTGTTATCTGGGCGCATTAAGTGGACTTGTAGCCTACCGACAAGTAGGACACATTTCCAGCACACAGTCATGTGGTGCACCCTTCATAAACGGACAATCGACCAAGGTAACCGGATGGTCTGCAGGGCTTGTGGCTGTTGGGATAATCTCATTGCATCTTGCTAGTAACTAGGCCTGTGATAACCCTAGTTAGTTAAAGTATTAAGTCGTACTCTTTGCTTGGCCGTGATTGATTGGATAAAATCTAGCTCAGCTTAGTCTTGTCCTGATCCTGTACAAGATTGTGACATGACATGATTATTGATGCTTGCCTTAACAATAATGATCGATGGTCCAGTTCTGTTCAGGCGAAGGGTTACAACCCCGGTCCTTGTTTGGTTTAAGGGTTGTAACCTGGCTCCCGAACAGTTCTGTGTCCTCTCTTCATTTATTGTCTTATTGCAACCCCATGCCATGATCGTCATGTCTTACCTTACTTCAATACCATGATTATTTATACTGGTCTTAACAATAAAGATCAGGGGTCCAGTTCTGTTCAGGCGAAGGGTTACAACCCCGGTCCTTGTTTGGTTTAAGGGTTGTAACCTGGCTCCCGGAGCAGTTCTGTGTCCTCTCTTCGTTTATTGTCTTTTCTGTACCATTAGTAGTTGAGACAGGTTTCTATTCAGGTGAAGGGCTGCAACCCCGGTCCTTGTTTGGTTTAAGGGTTGTGACCTGGCTACTTGAATGGTTTCCCTGTACTCAGTTTACTGTTGTTATCTCTATTATTATCAGTTCTTTATTTATTATCTTTAATATTCTATTGTAATTTGCTGGTTTTAGTTCCTAAGTGAAGCCTCCTTTGTGGCACTTGCTCTTTCTGGGGTCTGATCCAGCTGGTTTTGTGTGGCCAGATATTGGAGCAGCACCAGAGGATCCACCTGTCTTCCAGCCAGATGGTGACCACCAGGCGTAATCCTGGCAATGAGTGGGTTTCTTTTTGTCCTTCCACTTTATTGTAAAAAAATTATTCTTTTGAGGCGTTTAGCCGGCGAGCACGTGTTAGCTCGTATTGCACCTTACTTACTGTCTGCCTACGGGCTGTAACATGATTGACAAATCCTAGGGTTGATCATGTATGACCATAACTCTTGCTAGTCCTGACATTTTGTACGACTAGCTTCATGATCAGCTAAATATGTAATGTTTGGAACGTCTTACTATTGTATATTTGGTGATCTTACATCTTGTAACATTTACTTACTTGCTTGTGATTGAGACACTAGGCTTGTTCTTGACCCTAAGAGACTGTTGGCTTGTAGTTAAACCCTCATGTATCTAGACAGCCATGACCGTATAGCGAGGTGGGATGCACTTCTATATACGTAGCTGGCTATGTCTGCCCCCGCTCTCCAGTATTCTGGTTCTGGGACGTGACACATACCAAGCACGAGGAGCTTGTTTGAGGCCATAAAGGGCTTTGTGTAATTTGAAAACGTGATGAGGGAATTGAAAATCTTCAAAGTCAGGAGCTTGCTAAACATAAACTTCCTCTTTAATAATGCCATTTAGAAAATCACTTTTAACATCTATTTGAAAAAGTTTGAAATTATTAAAGCAAGCAAAAGCACATAGCATGCGAATGGATTCAAGACGAGCAACCAGAGCATAAGTTTCATCATAGTTAATGCCTTTCTCTTGGTTATAGCCTTGAGCAACCAATCGGACTTTGTTACGAGTGACTAACCCATCTTTATTAAGTTTATTACGAAACACCCATTTAGTTCCAATAATAGGGTGGCTGTGAGGTTTAGGGACAAGTTCTCAAACCTTGTTTCACTCAAATTGATTTAGCTCTTCTTGCATCGCTATCATCCAAAATTTATCATGAAAAGCATCATTTATATTTTTAGGCTCTATTTGAGAAATAAAAGCCACATTTGCACAAAGATCACGAGTGGAGTATCTAGTACTAACACGAGCAGAAGGATCACCAATGATAAGCTCCTTAGGATGACTAGGGACAAATCTCTATTCCTTTGGGAGGTCCTCTTGAGGAGGCTCTAGTGGTGGAGAATCTTCGGTTGGAGGGGTCACAATTTCATCGTTAGATGAAGAGGGACGAGGGTCTCCAATAGAAGAGTTCTCCAAACCAAAAGAGATGTCATCAATATCATCGGATGAGGAGGATGTAGAAGAGTTAAGTTCATCAAAAGAGATATTAATTGACTCTTCGACAATAAGACTTCTGTTGTTAAAGACACGAAAACCTTTACTATATATTGAGTAGCCAAGGAAAATACCTTCATAAGCTTTTTCTTCAAATTTGCCTAGGTTGTCCTTGGTATTCAAAATAAAATATTTGCATCCAAAAACTTTAAAATACTCAATAGAGGGAATTTTGTCAAACCAAAGCTCATATGGAGTCTTTTTAGAAATAGGTCTATTTATAACATGACATGCCGTGTTAACGGCTTCCGCCCAAAAGTATTGGGGAGCTTATATTGGTTTAACATAACCCGGGCCATATCGCCAAGGGTTCTATTCTTTCTTTCCACAACACCATTTTGTTGTGGAGTTCGAGGACAAGCAAAATCATGACCAAAACTATTCTTTTCGCAAAATCTTTTAAAAACGGCATTATCAAATTCTCCTTCATGATCACTTTAAATTTTGCTAATAGTAATCCCTTTCTTATTTTGAACACGTTTACAAAAGACAACAAATTCACGAAACGTATCACTTTTATTTGTAAGAAAAATGACCCAAGTAAATCTTGAAAAATCATCAACCAAAACAAAAGCATAAAGTTTACCTCCAAGACTAGCTACTCTACTAGGACCAAATAAATCCATATGAATAAGTTGAAGTGGTCTAGTGGTACTCACAGAGTTGATGGATTTGAGGGATGACTTGGTCAACTTACTTTTTTCATTCTTCACATACCATATCCTTTTTGAAGGAGATACTTGGAAGCCCTCTTACAAGCTTCTTGGTGGCAAGACGGGAGATGGTATCCATGTTAGCGTATCCAAGCCTCATATACCAAAGCCAACTTTTTCATTCTTTGTAACTAAGCACCTGTCATTGTTAGTACCTTCAACAAGATAGAGAACATAGATATTGTTTTCTCGAATACCTTTATACACCATAGATCCACTAGTGCTATCGGTAATGAAGCATTTGAGTTTAACAAACTTAATGTCATAACCATTATCCGTAAGCAGACTGATACTAAGAAGGTTGTGTTTGAGATTTGTAACAAGACAAACATTCTTAATACAAGGATAAGGAGGGAAGCCGATATTACCATTTTCTATGATGTGGCCTTTTAGATTATTACCAAAGGATACAGGTCCTTCTTTCTTCATCGATAGCATTGTAAAAAGTGACGGATCACCGGTCATATGTCGTGAGCAACCGCAATCGAGGATCCACTTGCTTCTAGCATGAGAAGAATTCTTCACCTACAACATAAGTTGAAGATGAACATTTTGGTACCCAAGATTGTTTGGGTCCTTGATTGTTAGTCTTAGGAACCCATTTAAAAACTTTCATATCAACCTGTTTCCTTGTTTGACAATAATTAGAAGTATGTCCGAGTAGACCACAATAGTTGCACATCATGGAAGATTTAGAAGAAAATGTGTGAGTGTTATGCATATGTGGAGCTTTAGTACGAGGAGTTCTATCATGAGTGTTATGGTGATGATAATAGAAAGCATGATGTGAGGTGTTCTTCTTAACAACGGGTCATTTCCTTGTGTTAGGATAGGACCTATGTGTAGTATTCTTGTTCATGTAAGAATTGTGACTAGTATTGTGATGAGTGTAGGCGTATCTTGGAGCATGTGTGCGAGCCGTGTTTTTATCAACTAGTTTCTTACCATGCACAAGAAGATCATTATACTTAGTAGAGGTATCATATTCTCTTCTATTAGCAGCCTGAACTTTATGCATAGCAAAATCATAAGCCCTTCTGAGGGATTGAATCTCATCATCCTTTTTCTCAATGATGACTTGAGATTCTTGTAACACTACCAGAATAAGTCATTTTAGAGATGCCTAAAGACGTCGCTAAAACGCCTAAAGGCGTCGCTAAAATAGTTTAGCGACGTATTTAGCGACGTCTTGCTCTTGTCGCGGAAACCTTAGTCGCTGTTTGGAAAGACGTCGCTGATCGTCGCTAACACCGACGTTTACCGACGCAAAGATACGTCGAAAATATACCGACGTTTACCGTCGTTTCATCGATGAAATAGCGACGTTTATGATGTCGCTATACGTCGATATTTCCTGGGAAAATTATCGACGTTTGTGATGTCGCTATGCGTCGGTATATATTACCGACGTTTTGTGATGTCGCTATACATCGGTATATCCTGCGAAAATGAGGTAAAATCCTGGGATATTTACCGACGTCGACCGACGTTTACCGACGAAGCTGACGTCGCTATACGTCGGTAGCCTGACAATATATGCTAGTTTAGCGACGTCTACCGATGCAATGTGCCGTCGGAAAGCATCGGTAAACGTCGGTAGACGTCGCTAAATTTGAAAAAAAAATTAAAAAAAATTGCAGTATGAAGTTTTCTCCACAGAATCATTTTCTCCCTGCAGTTTAATCTGAAACACAATACACAAGCACATTTTATCCCTGGGTTCGCCGACCCCTTCGGTGGAACACTCAACACCGATAAATTAACATCCAAATAAAATGAATAACAACATAAAATAACCAAAGTCCACACAACATATATAAACCAATATCCAAACCAATAACCAAAGTCCACCAACAAACAAGTGTCACAAACAAATAAGTGTCACAAATAAATACAAAGAAAAACAAGTACTCAAACACTCAATACAAACAGTCCTAACTAGGACTACTGGAGATCTGGAGCAGGAGGGGGCACGCCGCGACGAAGGGCTAAGAAAAGCTCATAGTCCTCCTGTGAAATCGACACCGATGAAGGAGGTAGTGATGTCGGTGGAGTCGGTGTCGATGAAGAAGGCAGTGGCGCCGGCGGAGTCGACGACGATGAAGGCACACCCAGAGGACGATAACGCTCCAACTCTACAAGTCGCTGGTGGTATGAATCTATGGTAGATAACATTATATCACTGCTATCAGCCATCGAATCCTGCACCAATCTCAGCCTCTCGGCCATGGTCATCTGTGATGCCTGCAGATCCAATACGCTGCACTCCATCGACGCTCTAAGATCGGTGACGCTCCATTCTGTCCTCTCAGTCATATTCCGGAGCTCCATAATACTGCGGTCGAGCGCATCCAATCGTGCTATAAATGCAGGCTCGTCTGACTGGTGCTGAGACTGGTCCTGAATCCGTCGTAGCAGCTCATCCCGGAGAGACTCCATCATCTGGTGGACTCGGGCAGACTCCTGGGACGGCTGTGGACGATGCACACTAGCGGGGGATGCACTAGCGGGGGATGTCCTAGAGGACTGGCTCGCAACTAGGTCACCATAGGATCCCGTACCGTAGTACGTACCCCTACGGAGGCCACCAGCGGCAGTCATCCACAGCTCGTCTGCCAATGGAGCTTGAGTGGGCTGCGAGGAAGTACCGGCCTCTCCCACAGTAGGTGCACTATCAGTCGCCCGGTCCCGAAGCCTCTGATACTCGGCCTAGAAAGTATGGATAGTACTCTATGATTTCTAATCTCTAATTAATGTACTTATTATTACTAACTACGTGAATATTTATTTGTATGCATATTTACTAAGTTATATTAAAATTAACACGAAGTATTATAATTAATAAATAGTATTGTAATACTTACATAGGCAAGCTCGGCCCTCTCGTCAATAAGGCCTTCGCCCTTCCGATGGGTAGCCAGGAAGACGGTCACCATGTCGGCGTTACCGACCTTCCTTACCTGTAATTAAATATATTATCTTAGTAATAATTTATCGAATTTGTATTAAAATAATATTTCTGAAAGAAAAATACATACCAGACGACGAAAATGTTTCGTCATCGGAATCGACCCACCGCACCACTTCGAGGCATGCTGCCTAGCCGCCTTGTCCTTCTCAGACTTTTTCTTGTACCTTGGCTCGTTAAATCGAGCCTTCATCGCATCCCACTGATCAGGGGTGATCCAACCTTGGATCGGCTTTCCGGCACGATCACGAGCCTTCTGATCATTGATAGCGTCGCGGATCAACTTAGCAGCGACAGCAGGAAATATCCCCTCGATCAGCTCGGCTCGGTGCGGTGGATAGAAAAACATATCCTAGAAGAGTACGCAAACCAAATATTTTTTAGTAATATATAATATGCATAAATCAAATGATTCATGTTAAAAGCAAATCTATTTAAACCTTGAAGCGCGCAAACCAGTAGGCCTTCCTATCGTCTGGAGCATCCGAGTAGTTTATCCAAGGATCACCATAATTTTGCCTCAGAAGCTGGCCTAGGCGTCTCTATACCGACGGGGGACAATATCTATATAGACATATTATATTCATGAGAAAAGTTAATTTATGATAAACACAGAAAAAAGTGATAAACCAAAATACTTACTTTGTACCGTCGGCCTAGATCTCCGTCCTCGTCTCCTCCGGAGGTGCACAGGCATCATATGTCTGATACTGGTCGGCCGTCGGTGCAGCCTCCTCCATCTGCTCATCTGCCTTCATCGTCGTATCAGCAGGAGAAACGCTACTCTCGGGAGCAATCTTAGGCCTGGAACTACTCGTCCCAGGAGATATGCCACGTAGCATCGTGGCGGACGGAGCTACTATCTGATACACAGGAGTACGGGGAGCACATCACTATGAACTTTGTATTTGGACTTCCACGATCTCCAGGAGGGAAAGACGAAATTTGGGTCATTGTTGATAGATTAACCAAATCGGCCCACTTTTTGCCTTTCAGGGTAGGACTGTCTACGGAGAAGCTGGCAGAGATGTATGTGCGGCTGATAGTCAGATTGTATAAAGTTCCGGTGAGCATAGTCTCGGATCGAGATAGTCATTTCATTTTCCACTTCTGGAGGAGTTTGCATACTAGCTTGAGCACTCAGCTCAAGTTCAGTACCGCGTATTACCTCCAGACGGACGGACAGTCAGATAGGACCATCCCGACACTCGAAGATACCATCTCCACCTGGTAGAGTTTATTTACAACAACAGCTATCAGGCCAGTATAGAGATGTCGCCATTCGAGGCTCTATACGGATGAAGATGTCGCACTCCTTTGTCATGGGACGATGTCGGTGAAAGAGTTTTGCTTGGCCCGGAGATGGTGGTGTAGGCAGCAGAGAAGGTTAAGTTGATCAGGGATGGACTTCGGGTGGCTCAGGATAGACAGCGACATTGGGCCGATAGCCACCGGAGACCGTTAGAGTTCGAGGTTAGTATCAGTTTTTCTGTTTGTGCTTACTTGTGATTATTTGCTTTAGGGTCTTGTATTGAGTCTTGTCTTATGTCTAGGTTGGCCATATGGTGTTCCTGAGGATTTCTCCAACACGGGGAACGATTCATTTTGGTCAAGGTGGGAAGCTTAGTCCGCGCTTCATCAGACCTTTCACTATTCTTGGAAAGGTCGGTGCAGTAGCCTATCGACTAGACTTACCGTCTACGCTCGAGGGAGTTCATAATGTGTTCCATGTGTTGCAGTTGAGGTGGTACTTGGCAGACCCTAATCACGTATTGGATCACTCCGAGTTAGAGGTGGGGACTACTCTCTGCTATCCAGAGCAGCTTGTGGAGATTCTGGATTA
>JANAVB010029817.1:485821-855821 GCA_029216955.1 Iris pallida | reverse complement strand
CCCGATACGACGTTCGTCCCGTCAATCCGGGCGACGTGGTCGCGAACCGAAAGTATCGAAAGGTGCGTATCGATTTCTTGGACGTGTGGGCTTTGACGAAATTCAAATTGGTCGCGTATGCACGACGAATTTGATGCGTATCCGTCAAAATTTACCGTATCGGCCTTTTGCAAATTTGTCAATTACTTTGTGCACGCTCGTCATATCGAGACAAAACTTGTGCCAACAGGACCGTATCATTTTTCTGGTCATGTATGCCAAGTTTGGCCCAAATCTGAGAAGGTCGACCGGAATACTATTTTGGCGGGCCGCGACTCGATCCAACGGGCAAATTTGTACACGGCCCACCAGAATCCAACTTTGGATATACAGTTGGGTTCGCCTCGTCAAACTGGACCTTTAGATATATAGTTTGATGACTTTAGAGACTGTAGGTTCTGACACATTTTTCGGTACAAAGTGGGTCCAACGGCGGACACCATTTTGACCCAAAATTTCCGTTTTGCTCCTGTGTCCAGAATTGGACTTATAGATAGGCATTTCTAGCTAATTTGACTATTTTGAGAACGCTGGTAATGTCTGTTTTAGCATTAGGAGACAGTTGTGCGAGTTGACCGTTCGTGGCTCATTGAGTGGTTTGTAGTTTCGATTTTCTCAGCTCAGGACCTCAGGCAAGTACATTCTCTGATAGTTTTCATTGCTTTAATATCTACTATATCTGATTCAGTTGTAGTATTATACTTGATTCTCGATACGAGGATGCACAGACTAGTATACGTGAATCTCGTCATGAGATATCATTCCTGGTTTACCTGGTATATGAGTACATTGTTCGATATTGTTTCATGTAATTGTATAGACACCGATTTAGGAGTGGGCTGGTCCCCTGCTCTTCGAATTCTATGTCATGACCTTTCATGTCTGGATCCATTATACTACTCGGGGATAGAGAGTTATCAGAGGTTATGTGATCATTACCCCTACTTGTTTATTACTTGTGCATAGCTCCACCCTCACCACACGTAGGGTGTAGCCTGACCTTATACTACTTATGCATAGCTTTCCATTTTGGCCGGCCAGATCCCTACACTATTATACTACCTGTGCATAGCCGGTCAAATGGAACAGCCTGATCTTGACCCAAGCCGATCACATAACGCTCCAATATCTCGTGGCACTTTCTTTTTATTTTTACATCATACCTCATATTACTTTCCACTGTTTATATTCTAGTTTTATCTTATATCTCACACATGACATGATATCCAGTTCTCTTGTACTGTTTTACTTTCAGTCTTGATATTTTATCTTCTATTTCATTATAATTGTCTCTTATAGTATTTGTTAATTCACATGGAACTGCTGTTAGCATTTGTACTTGCTTATATCCTGACAGAATAACCTTCGTTATTTTTCAGAGGATTTAGATGCAGACTGCCCGACCTACTACGGGTTTGGCATAGATGGAGCCTACGACCAGGACCAGCCTGTGGAACCGGTGCTCATAGAGGACGCACAGCCTGTAGTAACTTAGTTTAGCTAGATTTTGTCTGGATTATATTCCAACTTGATACTTTGAGACTTGTAGTATTTATTTGGGATCTTATTTTATGTCTTGGATTCTGAACTTGTGATTGTGGCTCGACAATATTTCAGACTATTTGCTTCATCTTTATCTTTATCTTTATCATCGTGCTTATCTTCCTTAGATTTGTGATTGAATGGTGATTATATTCCTCCGTGCGGAGATAACAGGTTATATTATTGAATGGTGATTATATTCCTCTGTGCGTCCAAGTCACACTTGGGTGCAAGCGACTTTGTCGGTCGTTTTTCTCGCTTTTATTTATTTTTCTTACATTGACTTAGTCTAGTGACCACCCCTTTGTTGATGAGGCATTGGTTTATCTCATACGGCCTTGACACTTGCTTTACCACGTGTTGTGAGTCACATGTAGGACACGTGCTCGTGTAGTCGGCGGCTACCGATACGTATGAGGCATGCGACGGATAAGAGTAACTACCAATAGAATTGCATGCTAGTTGACTTAGCATTTACTAGAGGTTTTATGAGTCATGGATGTGACCCTACTAGACATTGGGTGGGGAGAACAACTTCCTTAACGTATGAGTCACTTATGCACTTTCCTATTCATGTTCCTGCTGGCCTCTGACATTCATGGAATGTTATGCTTTGAGGTCCCTGGTATCCTGATGGGACCATACCTGAGTAACCTGCACCTGAGCTAGATGCCCAAGCGTTGAAGGTCTGTTCTTAACTGCATTTTTGCTGTAGAACTGGTAGGCACCTTATTGCATGCATCCTTTTTTTTACCCTCTATTATATATCACAGATTATATGGCATGTTCTTTATGTATCTTGTTACGTCCCTCTGAGGACCTGGTTATCTCTCTAGTGTGTGCTTTGTGACTTTTGCAGGGGTTCTAGCTAAGGCCGTGATCTTTTCCATTTTTTCGAGGATGATTGCTCTTGGTTCGTCTTGCCATTTTATCGATCATTTCCTTGTATATTTTCTTTCATTCAAAATGGTGGTAGTGGATTTGTCTCCGCCCAACTACATGTATAAGTGATAAATTCTTGAGTTGATTATAATATTATTCTTTATTATTGTGGATGAGATTTAGTTATCATAGTTTTACTGTATTTTACAGCTTATGTATACGTACGGGATTCCATACATTGGAGTATACTTCGTATGTATGCAGCTGGCATGTCTATATACTTAGTCCTAAGTATTTTGGGACTGGGGCGTTACACGGTAGCAAATCCCCTTAGGAATCGGCGTCTATACAAGTACAAGAAAACAAGATCGAACAATGTACCATTATACCATGGTAACCCAGGAATGACATCTCATGACAGGATCTGACGTATACTAGTTCGTGTACTATCGTGTCAGGAATCAAGTAAAACACTACAACTGAATCAGATATAGTAGATATCAAGACAATGAAAACTATCAGAGAATGTACTCACCTGCTGTCCTGAGCAATAAGTGAGGGTCTATGTCTGAACCGATGTCACAGAGATCTAACATGAATTTACAGGGTTACTTAGTGTTCTAGAGTAAACAATATATATAAATATATTAATTCTATGTTTCTAGGCCTATTCTAGGTCAAACTCTGTTAAACTGGGTCAAAGGTTGACTTACAGTTGACTTTGGTCAACTGGTCAACTCCTAGTCCACTCTAGGTTAAACTAGGTCAAAGTTAGTCTCTATAATCATCCACATAGACAACTGGTCAATTTCAGTGATATGAAATCACTGGAATCGACGGATCTCAATTTCGATGCACGGATCTCAAAATACGAACCAAAAAGAGAATGATTATAACAAATTGTGATAGATAGGGGACAAGTCTACAGATGCTTTTGGATGATGAAACAAATATCACCAACGTGTCCAGAATGGTCAAAATAGCTAAAATAGCCTACCCATAAGTCCAATCTGGATAAGGGGTAAAAAGGTAATTTCGGATCAAAACGGTGTCCGTATCAGACCCACTTTGCACAGAAAAATGTGTCAGGATAAAATTCTTCAAAACCTAGCAAAATAAATGTCTACGAATCCAGAATGACGATATGAACTCAACGGTATATCCGAAATTGGATTCCGATGACCCGATTTCAAATTGGTCAGTTGACCAGGATATTGAGATTTCGGTTTACACGAAAATACGTGCCGGAGCCAGTGTCCACAAAACTCAACAAATTATATGTCAACAAGTCCAAAATGATGATACGAACTCAACGATATATCCGAAATTGGATTCCGATGAGCCGATCTCAAAATGATCCGTTGACTCGGACTATGGGGCCCGTCTTGTTCCGAAATACGTACCAGGGCCCATGTCCTCCAAATCTAACAAACATTATATGAAATCATGCCAGAATGACGCCACGAGTCTACTGGTGGTGTCAAAAATTGAATTCGGAGTCCCGAGTTTAAAATTGGGATTTTATAAGTTGGAAATTATGAATTCAGACGACCAACTTTGGCGTCAAATTCAACCAATCAAACAAGCTCACAATGAAATGAAACTTAAGGGACATGAAGAGGGTTATACCAGATGTGCATAGGAACGGGTGGCACGCCAAATGAAGCTGCGACGACGAAGATACAAGTCGACGAAGTTGGCTCCGTAAAATTGTCGAAAAATAATACAATTTAAACGGTCAACTTGACGGCCGGTTTTGATCTATCAAACGATCGAATTAACGGTTGAAACTTCAGGGGAGTGAAGAGGGATATATCGAGATTGTGATGGAAGAAACGGATCGACGATACAATGGTCAAATTTTTTGAAAAATGTGCACGAAGTCGTTGTACCGAGGAACAATTCTGGACTTCGATTTCTCGTGCGCGCCGACGGGATCTCATGCGAAACGCACGGATCGACTGTTCCTCGCGTCGGGGGCGAAGGTGGCCGCAAGGGGGAGGCTCGTCGGAGGTTTTCCAGCTAAGGGGGGCCGCCCACGTGGCGGCACACGGTGGTGCGCGACCGTCGGCCGCTGCTGCTGCTGCGTACTGCAACTGCTGCTGCTGCTGCTACTGCTGGCAGTTGCAGTTGCTGCTGCTCGCTGCCATTGCAGCTATTGCTGCTTTGCTGGCCGCACGGTGATGTGGGGGCCAGGCGGGGTACGGCGACGGTAACGGGGAAAAGAAGGAGGAGAATGGTGAGTAGTGTTGGTAGGGATGGTGGGAGTGATGGTGGTGGTGTTAATGAAGCCATGAAGAAGAAGGAGAAGTTGAGAAAGAAAAATGAAGAAAGAGAGGAGGGGGTGGAGTGTTGATGTCGGCTGGGAGGAGGAGTAGGGGTGTTGATGCTGATGGGGGTTGGAGTGTAGTATGAGTAAGGCAAGAGAGAGAGAAAGAGAGAGAGAGAGAGAGAGAGAGTGAGTTATGTATATTAAAAAAAAGAGAAAAATGAGAGGAAGGGGGATGTCGACTGGCATGGAGGGGATGCTGTATGATAGAGAGAGAGATGTGAGTGATGGTGATGGAGGTGAGTAATAAGGAGAGAGAGTGATTTATATATATTATTAGAAAGAGAGAAAGAAAGAGATATTTATTAAAGAGGGAGAGAGATAATGAAATATCTACACAAGTAGAGAGAGAAATTGTATGTGGGATGTTTGGGTAGTCATGTTAGGGGTCACATAAAATTGGATTGGGTGTTGGGTCAAGTTTGGACAAGTTGGGGCTAAGGTTTGATCAAAATTACAAATTTAAGCCATTTATAATCATGGATGAAATAGGAGCACACGGGGGATCAATTAGCTGGCACGCAAGTGGCACGTGCATAGTAGGCTCAAAACAGGTTAGAACCATATATTAGGTCGATTAGATTAGACCGATGTTGGGCCCCGAAATTAAATTGGAAGTTAAATCACAAATTACGGCAGACGATAAATTGGCTAAAATTGACCCGAAAGTTGTGCGATGCCAAAAGAACACAAGGGAACAAGTTTGAGTGGGACATGATATATCAAAATGAAGATAATCTTGTCTTCTACAAACTCATGAAGAAAGTTTCCAGAGATTGACATCTCTGACGCTCAAGAAATCAAAGTCACGGAAAAGAGAATTTAATGATCAAGAATAATCAAATAAAAATGAATTATCGAAAATAATTCATTTAGAAAATTTGAAAACAAATCCCTAAAATTCAGGGGGCTCACACATTACCATGTTCAAGTTCAAGTTCAAGTAACTTGTTCAAGATTATCAAGTTGTCAAGTCGGGTCGTCACAATTTAGGACAAGTACAGAAATCGTGCAAAAAAGATCAAGAACATCCACATTATGAAATACGAGAAACTTGAATAGATTCGTGCGACAGAGAAGCACATAGAAAGTTATGCAAAGTCATGAACATAAAAAATCATGCGTGTGACCAATTCGCACATAGGCAAATCTGGGCAATTCCGCGCATGGAAAATTATGCATAAATCTGTGCATGGGAAATTCTGCACAATTCGTGCATCAGAATTTCTGCACAAATCCGCTCATGGAAAATTCTGTAGAATCCGTGCATGAGAATTTCTACACAAATCATCAAATGAGAATTTCTGCACAAATCTGCACATGGGAAATTCTATGTCACATCCCAGAACCAGAATACTGGAGAGAGAGGGCAGACACAATCAGCTACGTATAATAAAGTGCAACCCACCTTGCTATACGGTCACGGCTGTCTAGATACATGAGGGTTTAACTACAAGCCATCAGTCTCTTAAGGTCATGAACAAGCCTATTGTCTCAATCTCAAGCAAACAATAGCAGTTACAAGATGTCAGAGCACCAAATATACAATAGTAAGGGGTCCCATACATTACATATTTGGATGATCATGAAGCTAGTCGTACAAAATGCGAAGACTAGCAAGAGTTTCAGTCATACATGATCAACCCTAGGATTTGTCAATCATGTTACAGCCCGTAGGCAGGCAGTAAGTAAAGTACAATCGAGCTAACACGTGCTCGTCGGCTAAACGCCTCAAAAAAATATTTTTACAATAGAGTGGGATAAACAAATCAAAACCCACTCGTTGCCAGGGTTACGCCTGGTGGTCACCATCTGGCTGGAAGATAGGAAGATCCTCTAGAGCTGCTCCGGTATCTGGCCATACAAAACCAGCTGGGTCAGATCCCAGAAAGAGCAAGTGCCACAAAGGATGCTTCACTTAATAATTAAAACCAGCATATCAGACCATATAATAAAAGATAATAATAATACATAAAATCTAAATAGGCAATAAATGACAAGTAAGGAAACTATTCCGATCAGTTATTAATAAGGTAAGCATGAGCAATCATGTTCCGAAGTAGCCAGGTACTGGAATAAGACAAGGCTTAGACTGGATAGACTCTACATCCAACATTCACGGCCAAGCAATCAGTACGGCTTGATACTTTAACTAACTAGGGTTATCACAGGTCTAGTTACTAACAAGATGCAATAAGATATTCCAACAGCCACAAGCCCTGCAGACCATCCAGGTTATCCAGACGCAATTAGGGGTTGCATTTATGTGGGTACATCGTCCAAGAAATGTATGTACCCTTAAGTAGCTTGAAGGGTGCAACACATGATAGTGTGCTGGAAATGTGCCCTACTCGATGGCAGGCTACAGATCCCATGATGGGGCGACAGATAACGGAATTGCCTGTAGCTGGGAAATCTCTTCATGACTACTAGATTATTCTAGTTATTAGCCTTAGTTAGTTTCAGTAGGTTCCCCTGACCGTGGTACTCAGGGGTCCCTGCCCTAGGCATGATGTAAGACAATATTGGTTTATTTGTACAATCACAATCATCCACGATGTCTAGTCCATTTATTTTTGTCATATTATGCTAGCCGTCGCAACAGCATTCATTAGTTCCCATCATGATTGCTTGTCATATCTTGTCATGTCATGTCATGTCATGCCATGTCATGTCATGTCATGTTAATTACTTGCTATACCATGCCATGTATAATTATCAGTCCAGTCATATCAATCAGTTCGTGATTATCCAGTGCAAGAACATAGAAAGACAATCGGGTACGCCAAAGGGGCTCAAGACTCTACGCTAGTGAACCTCTACGCTAGGCCAAGGGGCCCCAAGCGTAAAGTGGCTTTACGCGAGCAAAACCAAGGAAAGACAGTTATATGCGAGCGGGTGTGCACGCAAGCGAGGCTCTACGTAAGCGGAACTCTACGCGCGCGCGAGTACCCGAGCGAGACTCTACGTACGCGAGAGTCTACTCAAGCAAGAATCTATGCGAGCACGACTCTACGCGAGTGGGAGGGTCCCTGTGTAGAGTTCGAATGAACTCGACGTAGAACGGAATATGCTGACACGCAAATACGTGGGCGTAAAGGGGACACTACGCAGGCACGTTAAGACGTGTGCGTAAAAGGGAAAAATACTACGCTGGCACGTAAGAACGTGTGCGTAAAAGGGAAAAATACTACGCTGGCACGTAAGAACGTGTGCATAAAGGACTCATCTTCTCCCCAAGGCCGAGACATGCAGCCATGGGCCTCAAGAACTCAAGAAACCCTATTTCAGTCAAGACCTGATGAAATCCAACTATGCAAAAGCTAACTTGTGTAAAATTGAAGTTCCTACTACATGGAACTCTCCATTTCCAGAAACAACCAAGTTTTAGAAGATCAAAATCATAAAGATATCAAAATGCTAAAACCTAGATCTACAAAAATCCATGCACCAAAATAAAAATCTTCAAGTTCTAAAGTGGTATAGAATCATGCTATGAAGCCATTGGAACCATAAAAATGGGTCCTCAAGTGGAAGCAAGGTGCACTTCCCTACTGTGAGTGTTCGGTGGAGAGATGAAGAAGAAGAGTATTAAAGGAGTAATGAATGAGGAGAGAGAATGGTGGTTGGGTTAATAAATGAGGGATTTGGTGGTAGGTAGGGGTTTGCTTATAAACCCAAACCGAGCCAAACCAAGCCGAACCCAACCGGACACAATGCATGCCAGAACCATGAAATGCTAACTAACTCATGCCAATGCAGAACTCAAGGCTAGCCAATCAGGACAATTCAAAATACAGGTCCGAGAATACGCACACGTATACCAAAATACGTATAACGAAATCCGAGGGTGACAACTCTACCCACCTTAAAAGAATTCTGTCCTCGAAATTTAATCAAGAGGCTAGAGATGTCAAGCAATCTATACTAATCACAAGCAAGTTATAACTAGGCAATCAATCAAGCAATCATTCATACAAGCAAGGAAGTAAAAAATATAAGTCATAAGAAGACATTATACCTTACGAGTCAAACAGGTCGGGATATCGCGATCGGATATCATCCTCACGCTCCCACGTTGACTCACACAAAGACTGATGATCCCAAGCAACATGGACTAACTTGATAGTCTTGTTCTTGAGTATCTTCTCTCTACGGTCCAATATGGATACGGGTCTCTCCTCATACGAAAGGTTGGTACCAACAACCAATTTCGAATGATCAAGGACATGACTCGGATTCGGAATATACCATCGCAATTGTGATACATGGAAGACATCATGCACCTCACGTAACGACGGCGAAAGAGCGAGACGATAGGACACATCTCCTACTCGCTCCAGAATGTCGAACGGCCCTATATACCTAGGACTAAGCTTTCTTCGTACGCCGAAACGAATGACGCCATGGGTAGGCGAGATCCTCAGGAATACATGGTCGTCGACAGAAAATTCAAGGGGACGCCGATAAAAATCGGCCCAATGACGCTGGCAATCTTGTTCAACTCGAAGATGATCTCTGACTTGTCTGACCACCTTGATAGTCTGTGTTACCATCTCTGGTCCAAGCATTTGCCTCTCACCGATATCATCCCAAGCTAGGGAAGATCTGCTTTTCCTACCGTACAAGGCTTTAAAGGGTGCTATCTGGATACTGGCCTAAAAACTGTTGTTATAGGAGAACTCTACGAGATGGAGGTGATCTTCCTACGAACTACCGAAGTCAAGTGTACATAACCGCAACATATCTTCAAGAGTCTGGATCGTGCGCTCTGATTGACCATCTGTCTGCGAATGATAAGCTGAACTGAACTTGAGACGAGTCCCCAAACTTTTCTGAAGACTCCTCTAAAAGTACGATATGAACCTTGAATCTCTGTCGGACACAATACTGACTGGTACCCCATGCAACCTGACTATCTGCCTGAGGTACATCTCTGCAAGCTGGTCCGTTGACTGACCAACCCTGAAAGGAAGAAAATGAGCCACCTTGGTGAGTCCGTCGACAACAACCCAGATAGCATCTCTCCCTGCTGGGGATCTAGGTAATCCCGTCACAAAATCTATGGTAATGTGCTCTCATTTTCATTCTGGGATCGATAAAGATTGAAGAAGTCCAGCCGGTCTCTGATGTTCAGCTTTAACTTGTTGGCAAACTAAACATCGAGAGATAAACCGGGCTATCTTTCTCTTCATGCCATTCCACCAAAAATACTGTCGGATATCACGATACATCTTCGAACCGCCCGGATGAATCGAATACTAAGAACTGTGAGCTTCTGCCATGATCTCATGTCTGATATCACCACTAGGTACACAAAGACGCCTCCTATATTGAAGTGTACCATCCTCATGAATGCATAACTCTGGTCTTCGTCCTGCTGCACATTCTGCCCTAAGCCGCTGAAGCTTAGAATCTGCCGACTGAGCTAACTTGATCCTCTCGACTATACTGGACTGAACTTGTATATTGGCCATCAATGCCATACTGGTAGGAAGGATAACTTCTATACCCAGCTTCTAAAGGTCTGCTAATAACTCTGGTTGTGCTGTCAGGAAATAAACTCCTGCTCTCTTGCTCAATACATCTGCTACAACGTTGGCCTTCCCAGGATGATACTGCAGGTTGATGTCATAATCCACAAGTAGCTCTAGCCATCTTCTCTGACGCATGTTAAGATCCTTCTGGGTAAACACATACTTCAGGCTCTTGTGGTCGGTAAAAATCTCTACCCGATCTCCATACAAGTAATACCTCCACAGCTTAAGTACAAATACTACTACTGCCAGCTCCAAGTCGTAGGTCGGGTAATTCCTCTCATGATCTCAAAGTTGACGTAACGCATAAGCTATTACCTTTCCATGCTGCATCAAAACACATCCTAAACCTCTGCCTGAAGCATCATAATACACTGAAAATCCCCCGGTCCCATCTGGAAGCATGAGAATAGGTGCCGTCATCAAGCCTCGCTTCAAATTCTCAAAAGAATCCTGACATTCTGCTGTCCAAGCAAACTGTACATCCTTGCGGGTCAACTGGGTCATAGGTGCTAAAATCCAAGCAAAGTCTGAAACAAATCGCCGGTAGTAGCCGGCCAAGCCAAGAAAACTATGAACTTCTGCAACTGTATTAGGTACCGGCCACGTCTCAATGGCCACGATCTTCTGGGGATCCACTTCTACTCCACCTCTGGTGATGATATGACCCAAGTATGAAATACGATCGAGCCAGAACTCGTATTTACTGAACTTGGCGTACAACTGGTGCTCCCTGAGAATCTGAAGAACTATACGGAGATGCTGCTCATGCTCTGCCTTACTCTTGCTATAGACTAGGATGTTGTCTATAAACACAATCACGAACTGATCCAAATAAGGCATGAAGATACGATTCATGAGGTCCATGAATACAGCCGGCACATTGGTCGCGCCAAATGGCATAACAAGGAACTCCCAATGTCCATACTTGGATCTAAATACCGTCTTCGGGATGTCCTGCTCTCTGACTCTGATCTGGTGGTATCCTGACCGCAAGTCAATCTTCGAAAATACGGTCGCCCTTTTGAGTTGATCAAACAAGTCATCTATCCTCGGGAGAGGATATATGTTCTTGATTGTCACTGAGTTCAAGGTACGATAGTCAACACATAATCTGGACGTAACATCCTTCTTTTTCACAAAAAGTATCGGGGCTTCCCAAGGCGATCCACTAGCACGGATGAATCCCTTGGTCCTGAGTTCTTCAATCATCTTATACAAGATCTCCAATTCTGACGGCGCCATTCGGTAGACTCTCTCTGACACTGGTGCTGATTCGGGAATCAAATCAATGATAAACTTGATCTTTCTCTCTCTGGTGGCATATCTGGAAGCTCCTTGGGGAAAACATCGAGAAACTCTTCTACAACTCTGGAAAACTGAACTACTGCTACTTTCATCCGCAATGCTGGAGAAGAAGGGTCTACTCCGCCTCGGAGAAATAAAAACTCTGGCTCACCAGGAATACTAAAAATAATCTTGCCGATATGGCAATCTATTCTAGCATACTGGTCTCTCAACCAATCTATCCCTAGGACCACATCATAATCGGCCATCGAAAATTCTATCAACCTAGCGAAAAACTCTCTACCGCTAACAATGATCCGACACGAGGAGAACACTCTATCTACTCCCACAAGACCGTTACCAGTAAGTATGTTGAGCCTTACTGATAATGACTCGGGCTCCAGTCCTATCCGTGTCACGAATCGTGCAGACATAAATGAATGCGATGCACCAGAATCAAATAATGCTGATGCTGGAAAGGAGTTGACGAGAATAGTACCTGCCACTACCTCACCTGATGCTAACTCCTCCTCCACGGTCAAAGCCATCACTTGACCGTGCCCTCTGGGTGCTGGTCCCCTCTACTGGAAACCTCTCTGGTGATTCTGGGTCTGAGCTTGGACTTGGGCATACTGCTGGAGGTTCTGCTGAAATGCCTGGGCCTGAGGCGGCAAGGGCCTCGGAAACGGGTACTGCTGCTGCTGGACTGGTACTGGGGTTGGCCCCCTAACTGAAGGACTAGAAAAGGTCGAAGAAGATGAACTCTCCCTGTTCGGGCAGTTTCCAACCCTGTGGTCCGGTGCATCACAAACCAAGCACAATCTCTGTGCTCTGCGACACTCTGACACCACGTGTCCTGGCTTCCCACAATGAGTGCAACCCATTGCGGAAGACTGCTTCTGCTGCTGCTGCTGGAGATATATCGGGGTCGAATGCTGAATCGACGTGATGGAAGCCGCCCGCCTCGGAGCTCCAATGGTCAAAGCCCGAGTCGCCGGGACTGGTGCTGAAGACTGGTTCATCTGGCCATGAGACCGCTCCCGGTCCGGTCCACAATCCTCTGGAAGGTATACTCATGCCTCCTAGCTGCTCTCAACACGGCATCAAAAGTCTGATGCTCAAACTGATCTACCACTAGTAGAATCTCCAGGTGAAGTCCCTACTGGAACCGCTGAGCTCTGTCGAACTCGGTCGCCACCAAGGTGGGAGCAAATCGACTAAGCCTGGAAAACTCGGCCACATATCCATCGACCGTCCTGTCCATCTGCTTCAAATTAGTAAACCTCGTCTGTAGATCATATCGAGCTACAGCATCAAAGTACTTGGTCTGGAATCTCTCACGGAATACTATCCATACAATAGGTGCCACTAATCCATCGGCCTGTACCGCCCACCAGCTGCGGGCTAGATCCAATAATTGTAGGCGTATCACGGCCACCTTCTCGTCTTCTGGGGTCCTGGATGCTTCTAGAATAACCTCAGTATCCTGCAGCCAAGCATCTACAGCAATATCATCTTCGCTGCCATCGAAGAAGGGAGGGTTCAAGCGCTTGAAACCATTGGCCGCACTGTTACCTGGATGACCACCTCTGTTCAAAGCATCTTGTACTGTCTGGTGCAATGCATCACCCCGACGATCCTGTGATGCAAGCAACTCCCTGATGAGTCTAACCAAGTCTTCATCATCTTGCCTTGCAGGCTGGGCTGGCTGTACTGGGGTTCGGGACCTCCGGGGAAGCATGACTCGAGAAGCTACTCCTGAGTGCTGAGCTTGATCTTCTTATTACTGGGGTATTCGTTGAGCTCCTTTCGGCTGATTGGCAGGACCAGGAACAATGCCGCTAAGGAAGACGACATAGGAAACAATAAGGAAAGACCAGGACAGATCAAAGATACAAGCATGTGATTAGGTCAAGATTTTGGAAACTTAGAGGATACGAGCAGAGATCAAGGGCGAGTGCTGATTGAGCCATCTATTTGGTAAATCCTCACATATCTTGATTCACAAGACTTGTATGGGCCACCACTTAAACCGTGTCACACCCCAGAACTAGAATACTGGAGAACGGGGGCAGACACAGCCAGCTACGTATAATGAAGTGTAACCCACCTCGCTATATGGTCACGGCTGTCTAGATACATGAGGGTTTAACTACAAGCCATCAGTCTCTTAAGGTCATGAACAAGCCTATTGTCTTAATCTCAAGCAAGCAATAGCAGTTACAAGATATCAGAGCACCAAATATACAATAGTAAGGCATCCCATACATTACATACTTAGATGATCATGAAGCTAGTCGTACAAAATGCGAAGACTAGCAAGAGTTTCGGTCATATATGATCAACCCTAGGATTTGTCAATCATGTTACAGCCCGTAGGCAGACAGTAAGTAAAGTGCAATCGAGCTAACACGTGCTCGTCGGCTAAACGCCTCAAAAGAATATTTTTACAATAGAGTGGGAGAAACAAAACAAAACCCACTCGTTGCCAGAGTTACGCCTGGTGGTCACCATCTGGCTAGAAGATACGGAGATCCTCTGGAGCTGCTCCGGTATCTGGCCATACAAAACCAGCTGGATCAGATCCCAGAAAGAGCAAGTGCCACAAAGGAGGCTTCACTTAAGAACTAAAACCAGCATATCAGAACATATAATAAAAGATAATAATAATACATAAAATCTAAATAGGCAATAAATGACAAGTAAGAAAACTATTCCGTTCAGTTATTAATAAGGTAAGCATGAGCAATCATGTTCCGAAGTAGCCAGGTACTGGAATAAGACAAGGCTTAGACTGGATAGACTCTACATCCAATATTCACGGCCAAGCAATCAGTACGGCTTAATACTTTAACTAACTAGGGTTATCACAGGCCTAGTTACTAACAAGATGCAATGAGATATTCCAATAGCCACAAGCCCTGTAGACCATCCAGGTTATCCAGACGTAATTAGGGGTTGCATTCATGTGGGTACATCGTCCAAGAAATGTATGTACCCTTAAGTAGCTTGAAGGGTGCAACACATGACAGTGTGCTGAAAATGTGCCCTACTCGACGGCAGGCTATAGATCCCATGATGGGGCGCCCAGATAACGGGATTGCCTATAGCTGGAAAATCTCTTCATGACTACTAGATTATTCTAGTTATTAGCCTTAGCCAGTTTCAGTAGGTTCCCCTGACCGTGGTACTCAGGGGTCCATGTCCTAGGCATGATGCAAGACAATACTGGTTCATTTGTACAATCACAATCATCCACGGTGTCAAGTCCATTCATTCTTGTCATGTTATGCTAGCCGTCGCAATAGCATTCATTAGTTCCCATCATGTTTGCTTGTCATATCTTGTCATGTCATGTCATGTCATGTCATGTCATGCCATGTCATGTCATGTCAATTACTTGCCATACCATGCCATGTACAATTATCAGTCAAGTCCTATCAATCAGTTTATGATTATCCAGTACAAGAACATAGAAAGACAATCGGGTACGCCAAAGGGGCTCAAGACTCTACGCTAGTGAACCTCTACGCTAGGCCAAGGGGCCCCAAGCGTAAAGTGGCTTTATGCAAGCAAAACCAAGAAAAGACAGTTATAAGCGAGCGGGTATACACGCGAGCGAGGCTCTACGCGAGCGAAACTCTACGCGCGTACGAGTACCCGAGCGAGACTCTATGCACGCGAGAGTCTACTCGAGCCAGAATCTACGCGACCATGACTCTACGCGAGCGGGAGGGTCCCTGCGTAGAGTTCGAATGAACTCGGCGTAGAACGGAACACGCTGACACGCAAATGTGTGGGCGTAAAGGGGACACTACGCAGGCACGTTAAGACGTGTGCGTAAAAGGGAAAAATACTACGCTAGCACGTAAGAACGTGTGCGTAAAAGAAAAAAAAATACTATGCTGGCACGTAAGAACGTGTGCGTAAATGACTCATCTTCTCCCCAAGGCCGAGACATGCAGCCATGGGCCTCAAGAACTCAAGAAACCCTATTTCGGTCAAGACCTGATGAAATCCAAATATACAAAAGCCAACTTGTGTAAAATCGAAGTTCCTACTACATGGAACTCTCTATTTTCGGAAACAACCAAGTTTTAGAAGATCAAAACCGTAAAGATATCAAAATGCTAAAACCTAGATCTACAAAAATCCATGCACCAAAATGAAAATCTTCAAGTTCTAAAGTGGTATAAAATCATGCTAGAAAGCCATTGGAACCATAAAAATGGGTCCTCAAGTGGAAGCAAGGTGCACTTGCCTACAGTGAGTGTTCGGTGGAGAGGTGAAGAAGAAGAGTAGTAAAAGAGTAATGAATGAGAAGAGAGAATGGTGGTTGGGTTAATAAATGAGGGATTTGGTGGTAGGTAGGGGTTTGCTTATCAACCCAAACCGAGCCAAACCAAGCTGAACCCAACTGGACTCAATGCATGCCAGAACCATGAAAAGCAAACTAACTCATGCCAATACAGAACTCAAGGCTAGCCAATTAGGACAAGTCGAAATACAGGTCCGAGATTACGTACACGTATACCAAAATACGTATAACGAAATCCGAGGGTGACATTCTGCACAAATTTGCGTTTGGGAAATTTTGCACAATCTGTGTATGGGAATTTCTACACAATTCGTGTGTGAGAATTTCTACACAAATTCATGCATGGGGAATTCTGCACAATCCGCGTATAAAATTTTTTGCACAAATCTATGCATGGGAATTTTTGCACAAATACGTGCATGAAAAATTCTGTACAAATCTGCGCATGGGAAATTTGTACAATCCGCGCATGAAAAATTATGCATAATCCACGTATGAGAATTTCTACACAAATCTGTGCATGAAAAATTCTGCACAAATTCATGCATGGAAATTTCTGCACAATTCATGCATAAGAATTTTTCACGTTGCGTCTTCAGTACATGCGCATAGGAAACCTACGTGCATGACACGCTCGGAGTCAAAGTATGTGTTGCCGGGACTTCACGGCGCATGGCCTCTCAGCGCATGGCCTCCCGGGCGCATGGGGGTCGTCGTTCCTAAACAGCAACTTCAGCCATGGAAGTTCTAAAAACTTGCCATGGTCATAACTTCCTCATCCGAACTCGTAATCAAGCAAAATAAAAGCCAAAATTGCATAAAATCAAATTCTTTATAACATGAAACCACTAGTTTTCGGATAAGCTTTAAAATATCATTTTCATAAAAACTCATAAAACCCTAATTTTAAAACTCTAGATCTACGCCAAAATAATCTTCAAATCCAAAAATACCAAGTACTAAATATATAGAGGATGTAATGGAGCACAATATAGACCAAATATATATTAGAGAAATCAAAGGAACAAAAATCATGGTTTCTTCATTAAGCAAGGTGTATTTGGGCTTTGGTTGGTTGGTGGGAGGAGTAATGGAGAAGGAGAGGAGAGAAGTTAATGAAAAATAATGAAAGGAGAGAGAAGGAGTTGGTTTATATACCAAGCCGTGACATAATGAACTGACCCAAACGAAACCAACCCAAGCCAATATGTCATAAAGAACCATGGTGAACCAAACCAAGACTAGCTAGATCAAACCAAACCTAAACCAAGCCAAGACTAAGCAAGACAAGTCTAAATACGGTTCACCTGACAAATGTCAGAAATCTGTATACGTATACCAAAAATACGTATAACAAAAAATGGGAGTGACAACTCTACCCACCTTAAAAGAATTATGTTCTCAGAATTTAATCAAGAGGCTAGAGGTGTCGGGACAAGCTCTACTAACTACCGAAAATTTATGTCTAGCTGTCATTCAAGCAATTATTCATGCAAATAAGGAATTCAGGGCATAAGGCATAAGAAAGACATTATACCTTTCGAGTCAAACATGTGTGGATATCGTGATCGGATATCATCCTCACATTTCCAGGTTGACTCGCCCAAAGAGTGATGACCCCAAGCGACACAGACTAACCTAATAGTCTTGTTCTTGAGTACCTTCTCTCTTCGGTCCAATATAGATACGGGTCTTTCATCATACGAAAGGTTGGTACCAACTACCAATTCCGAATGGTCGAGGATATGGCTCGGATCTGGGATATACCATCGTAATTGGGATACAAGGAACACGTTATGTATTTCATGTAACGACGGCCGAAGAGCGAGACGATAGAACACATCACCTACTCCCTCAAAAATATCAAACAACCCTATATACATAGGAATAAGCTTTTCTTATAAGTCGAATCGAATGACGCCACGGTAGGCGAGATCCTAAGAAATACGTAGTCGTCGATAGAAAACTCAAGAGGACGTCGATGAGAATCGGCCCAATGGTGCTAACGATCTTGTGCAACTCGAAAATGATATCAAACTTGTATGACCACCTCGATAGTCTGAGTAACCATTTCTGGACCAAGCATTTACCTCTCGCCTACATTATTCCAGGATAAAGGTGATCTGCACTTCCTGTCACATAGTACCTCAAATAGTGCTATCTGGATGCTGGCATGGAAACTATTATTGTAGAAGAACTCTACTAGATGTATGTGACCTTTCCACGAACCACCGAAGTTAAGTATACATGATCATAATATATCCTCAAGAGTTTGAATCGTGCGTTCTGACTGACCATCTGTCTGCAGATATAGGCTGAAATAAACTTGAGACGAGTTCCCAAGCTCTCTTGAAGACTCCGCCAAAAGTGTGATGTAAATCTCAAATCTCTGTCGGATACGATACTGACTGACACTCCATGCAATCTAACTATCTGTCTGAGGTACATCTATGTAAGCTGATCCGTCGACTGACCAATTCTGAAAGGAAGAAAGTGAGCTACTTTTGTGAGCCGGTCAACTATAACCCATATTGCATCTCTTCCAGTTGGGGATTTAGGTAACACAGTCACAAAATCCATATAATGTGTTCCTATTTCCATTCTGGGATCGGTAAAGTTGAAGAAGTCCAGCTGATCTCTGATGTTCAGCCTTGACTTGCTAGCAACTAAACAACGAGAGACAAACCGAACTATCTCTCTCTTCATGCCATTCCACCAGAAATGCTGACGAATATCACGATACATCTTTGTAGTACCTTGATGGATTGAATACGATGAACTGTGAGCCTCTTCCATGATCTCTTGTTTTATGTCACTACTAGGTACACAAAGACGCTTTCCATGTCGGAGTGTACCTTCTTCGTGAATGCATAACTCTGCTATTCGTCCCGCTTCATATTCTGTCCTAAGTCGTTGAAGCTTAGAATCTATTGATTGAGCTGCCTTAATCCTCTCAACTATGCTAGACTGAACTTACAAACTGGCCATCAATACCACGTTGGTACGAAGAACTATCTCTATTCCCATCTTTAGAAGATTCGTTAATGACTTGGGTTGTACTGTTAGGAAATAAGCTCATGTTCTTCTACTCAACGCATCTGCAACTACGTTGGTCTTCCTAAGATGATACTGCAGGTTGATGTCATAATCCACTAGTAACTCTAGCCATCTTCTCTGACGTATGTTGAGATCCTTCTGGGTAAACACATACTTGAGACTCTTGTGGTCGGTAAAAATTTCTACCTGATCTTCATACAAGTAATGCCTACAAATCTTGAATGTAAAAACCACCGATGCTAACTCCAAGTCATGTGTTGGGTAATTCTTCTCATGATCACGAAGCTGACTTGCCATGTTGCATTAGGAAACATCCTAATCCTCTGCCTGAAGCGTAAAAATAAACTAAAAATCCTCCAGTCCCATCTAGAAGCGTAAGAATGGGTGCCGTCATCAATCCTTACTTCAACTTCTCGAATAAAATTTGACTTTCTGCTGTCTAAGTAAACTACACATCCTTGCGTGTCAATACGTCAAGGGCGCTGAAATCCGAGCGAAGTCTGATACAAATTGTCGATAATAGCCCGCCAATCCTACAAAACTGTAAACTTCTGCGACGGTACGAGGTATTGGTCACGTCTCTATAGCCATGATTGTAATGCCCATCCTTCTCAACTCAATCGGAGGAATCGAAATGCCAACGATGTTTGGACTTAGCCATGCAATGGCCTGTTCGAAGTCCCGCTCGGCCGAGGCAACTTATCGCTCAGGTGGGTAGCTTTGGTGAAATTGCCTCAGCTTGGCCTTTACACTAATAATACGAAAGTTTTCAACTGCACAAGTAGGCTTGATAATAAAAGGGACAAATCCACATAGCTAAGGGAATAATTTCAAGTTGGGTCGGATTGAGTTAGAATATGAAAAGGTACTACGGTCGGCTTAGAATCGTTGCACGATGTGCTTTTAAAATGACACTCGGTCCTTCGTCCCATGAATTGAGAGAAGAAAAGTTGGTCGATGTTGCCACAAAGCTATGAACTTAGCATAAGTCATAGGCGTCGCACGCATAAATACTTAATAAAGCATGCATGGTCCCATCGTCCAAGGCTTGACATAGCCTTTGCTTGTCCCACGGGTTAAGCTGTATCGTACGATTTATGGCATAAGTCTAGGTACCCAGCGAACTTGGTTGTTCAAGTCGAATGCATGCATGGCACGTTCCCACTGTGCAAGGCTTGACATCGCCTTTGCTCGTCCCACAGGTTAAGCTGTATCGCACGATTTGTGGCATAAGTCTAGGCTCCTAACGATCTTAGTTGTTCAAGTTGAATGCATGTACGGCACGTTCCTACGGTGCAAGGCTTGACATAGCCTTTGCTCGTCAAGTTGTTGTACGATTAAGTTAGGCAAAGTTATGCTGGGCTATCGAAGTCATAGCAAGCACTATGATTTCTGCGGTTGTTCTAGCCACATAGCCCCATGATAGCAAGGCTCGTAATATAAATTATGACTTGGACAATAGTGTCGCATAGAATACAAGTCAGTCTAAGACACGAGCAATGGTCGGTTCAAGGATAAGTATGCCATGGTCTATGGGACACAAAGGAATACGTTTGTTCAGGTCTATCTAGAAGGCAATGTAATAGTCGTTCCCTGTGTTTCAAAGAATGTAAAGTACACACGACCGTTGGTCGCCGAGATCGGTACCGTGGCTTAGGAGTCTCGCATGAAGAATGAAAAGTATGGACATGGATAAAGAAGTTTAAGGAAGACAAAGCAAGTTGTATCATCTGTAGGCCTTGCATTTACATCGAGTCTAGAAGTCGTCGTAGGTGCGTGGTCATGGACAACTTGTGCACAAGGGTTAGTCTTCCTCGACATAATCGTCGGGGCCTCAGGATCATGTCGTTCCCGGGGGAAGCGAGTTGGCTAAAGCAGGATGCTGGATGTACCGCATAGGAGATTCGGGGCTTTCACGGGCTAGCTACACATTGGATGATCGACGTCTATCCTCAGCCAAGTCCAAGATAACTTGACATTGCTAGGGACATTTTATATAGATGAGTTAGTATGCTAAGCGGCAATCTACATGCACGGTGTCGGTCGAATCAAAGATAGCGTAAGTACGACACGAATTAACTTAAGAAGGTGTGTACGATTGCAACACCATTACAGAGCCTAAGATTTGGCTGTAGCAAGGGCACATGCTTCGGCACGAAGGTGGCATCGTGCTTGAGTCGTCAACACAAGTTCCATAAGTCGGGATTGAGTTATCTCAAGTTAAGTCAGAAAGATCCGTAAAGCAAAGTTAGTAAGTCTGTTAAAATATGAGGCACGACCTCGATGTTGGAAGCACGGACCAAGTCAATGACACAAAACAAGTCGTTGCGTCCCAAATTATGAGTCATAAAGACAAGCTCGAGTCGACACTCTGATGTTGTCGGTACGAGAAGGGTCTAGAGGCACAATGATAAGCAAGTTATTAGTGCAATGGCACGGTGACGATCTTGAGACACAATTAGGCCAAGAGTCTCTGTCCTAAAATCGATTCTAAGACAAGAATAGAAAGATAATCATAAAGGAATTATATTACACAAAGTAAATGAACGTGTTGGTTTTGTATAGGTAGGCGAGGAGCTCACTCCTCCAGTACAGTTGAGTACTGACACCCACATAGTTTCCATGTGCAGGCATAGGTAGAAGCTCGTTGGCGCGGAGCTCGTTTGGATTCATCGAGGTGTCACGATCCGCACCCAGTATTTGGGCAAGTGCCGTGGGTACGTCCAGCCTACGCCGCAGAGTCGGCGGTAGTACGCTGTCTAGTCATCTCCATATTTATAAAAAAAACAACCACACAGTTTATATACATTTACATAATGTAAACCACATCACAGAATAGATCAAGACGAGATGAATTTTATAAAATAACCACAATTTGGAGAGAAGGATAAATGATTCTAACAAAACTCCAAAAAAGATCAAAAGTACCAAAGTGACATAGTCTCCGAAGATGAAATGTACTAGTGAACAGTCGCAAATCAACTCATGAATCATAAATAGAAATAACATCTAAAAGTCTCAAACTAATCCAGTCTGTGAGAATGCTAAATAAAATCTCCTAGAAATCATCTGCGGCAGGTAACTCCGTAAAAGCAGCCTCCATTTCACCCTGTACGCCAAAATTGAGATCTGTAGTATGCTCATAGTATGTAGTACAGAAATCCTCTAACTCATCACCTAAAATGTTAGTTTTTCAGTCAGGAATGGAACAAGCACACAAACTGAAAAGCTATCCGCAACATAATAGATTCGACAGTACATGAGTATAGCATATGTGGAAGAAACTAGAAGGTAAGCTGATGATATGGTATATCTATAATGAAAACATGAATCACAGAACATGGTATATCAACTAGAAAGAATGTAAAAGCATAGTGACATTGTAAATGGTGAAATATAAAGAATTAATAAAAGGCAACTATCTAAGTGTGTTGAAATATCATTTTTGACATGTGAACGGCTAAGGGATAAATACGGCACCCTGCACGTGTCATATGCAGCTGCTATCAGTCAAGATTAGACATTTTGGGATTGAATGGGTAGTTCACACGTCTACTAAGATATTTCCCCTTTTCGACCAGTATCATGGGCCAAGACAAGTTACGAAACACCACAAAAAAGTAAGACAAGAACATGATAATGGGGGTCCATGATACCATCTTGTGTGTCCATCGTGTCATCAAGCAAGCAGCATATGTATAATATGTACTGAACAAAACTATAAGAATTGGAAGCAATCAGATAGTGCACTTGTCTGTGGTCCTGAGCTACGGGTATGGATTACAACCTGTCTCGAGATCCAAGTAACCTATTAATACCATATACATAATGTCAAAACATGATTTAAAAGTAATAGCTAACCTATCTATTCATTTGTTAATTTCCTAGGTCGACTCTAATGGGAATTATGTATTTAGCTTGTTATGATCCTATTAAGGTTTCTATGTTTTTCTGGCTCTGTCTACTCCCCATGTGTATGTGTACAGGCTTCTAACCTTTCCTTTTTGCTTATCAGTAAATATATGATTTTATTGAGTCTATTAGGCTACTCATTTTCTTATTTATAACTCATACATATATGTCTTATACATATACCTGTATATATACTTAGATAGTCCTACTATCTTCCACAACCACTTATGTTGTAGCCATATCTGTTATCAACCTAACTTCTGGTTCCCATGTGTGAACCTGGGCTGATTCTACATCCTTCTCCTACAACCCTACAGATATTTATCTAGTACTGTCACCCAAGCAAAGGGTGACTGGCACTTTAAGTTAAGGCCTTAGACTGAACCAATCACTGTCACTTAACTATTGCCCTCCCAAATATATTGGAAAACCATGCCCAGACATTATCCACTGCTACCACATTCCTAATCCACCCTAATACCTCTTCGACTCTAGCTGTCCTGTACAACATCCCTACATATGTCCAGGTGTTGTTTCCTTCCTACCCGGTTTCCTGATACTCTAAATTAGCAGTACTAGACTTTCAATATAGGCTATGCAACTAACTAATCTTCCTAGTTTCCCCACACTTGTCCTTTCTAAGTCCCTGGTCTAAACTCTTTGGTTTCTTTTATTAGTTAGAGTGACTTAGGCCCTTAAGTTCTATTTGGCATGCTAGGCTTTATTCTTATACTCCCTTATATTTGTGTGTCTATATAGCTACACCCATTTATCTATGTTCCAAGGTACTCCTTGTTAGGATACCCCTGTTTGAGGACTCCTGTGTTTTCTGTGGGTGTGTCCTGTACCAACTTAGTACCGGTTCAAGAGCCTTCCCATTTAATATTAAAGTGAGTCAGTCTTTTGGAAAGGATAGTGAATAAAATGAAACAAAGACAACAAATAAGTTTAGATCCAAAATTCCTATTTTTATCTCAGTGTTTATAGTGTCCCGAATGGTGCTGTTATGTTTCCATATTTATTTCATATCTAGGTTCCTATTGGTACCCATCCCTATAGTTCCAGATGTGGTCAAGTATCCCCAAACCTGGACTTTCATGGTCACCTAGTAAATGATATGCAAAAGTATGTTAATGAGTGACTGATACATCACGACAACTCAGGATATGCAACTGGGGTGTCAGTATGCATGTGATACATCATTACATCGATCTACATTACTTAATGTATATCTTTGGATACACCATGCTTTACCCATGTCATCTACTTTGTTGTTATGGCCTATAGTTGGTAATCTTCCTTTAATCTAGATGTCTTTAAAGTCTATTCTAAAACATACCAATAGTTAATCCTCTGTTCTTTCCTGTCATCTATTCGAAATATATACCCATAGGACCCGGCTCTAGTACCCTAATTGATACCTTCGTGGCATTGATAGGTTAAGGTATTACTCTGATACCATATAGGATCTGACCTAAGGTGACTTGCTATACTAGTGTTAGCTTTTCTAATTTTCTGACACCCTATAGGTTTCAGAGCATGGCTATAGTATTGAAGCAACCATGACACCATATATTGTGGGCACAGAACTAACCCCAGGATTTAGCCCCCTTCAGGTACTCTTATGAATCATAGTTTTCATATCTATGGATAGCTCTTGCCACCGTAGGTAATCTGTTACCCACATGTGATACTCCACCTAATATCGAGTGTCAAATATGACACCTAATATCAAGTCTAATATCAAGAAAATATGATATCGAGATCAAATATGACACTAAATATACCACCCGATAGTAAGTGCCAACTCTGATACAAATACAGAATGTTACCAAGTAGTAGACAAAGAAAACAGCTAAAGAAGAGAATGTATAATATGGCATGTCATGTGACACCTGCTTGTGTTAACAGCATATCTCCAATATTAAGGGTCTGCTTGCCATAGAGAAGGATTGAAGTATCTGGCTATTAACTTAACACCTATATTGATAGGCGATTTGCACCTGCTGTACACGAAGCACCTCTTGCTAACAGATACATTTGTCTAAACCCTTCATATACATTGGACATCAATATGTCTTGCAACATATGGTAGATATCCTTCATTCTCTAGTCCATGACTGTATTTCTGCCATATGTGGATCACACCACTGACAGGAACTTCAGTCCAGATTTGCCTAAATCTGGTCAGACACCCCAATTCCTGATACGTGAACACATGTCACCATACATACCTGGACACTTACCTAAGACACCATAGATTATTGCATATTAAAATGCACACATACACCACTATTAATTACCAGGTCTCTTCGACCCTTCCGTATCCGATACAGGTATATACCTATCTAATACAGGACATTACATGTATTCCCCATATACCTATAACCTCCCAAAACATACTCGAGGTGAAATCAACAATTTTTCCTATACTAAGGCTTATCAGATCATATAACTCTGGGAACAGAACAAGTGTCCCTACTCTGGTCCTACTCGACTCCAGGAACACCATATTCTCATAACATAGGCTAATTGAAACCTCTTAGACATTAACGCAAATACCAATATTACAGTTGAACTAGATTCCTGATTAGCATGGAAACAAGGATTTAAGGGTTGATAGTTGTCACGACCCGCACCCTAGAGTAAGGACACGAGAAGTGGGTACGTCCAGCCTACGCCGCAGTGTCGGCGGTAGAACGCTGTCCTAGGTCAAACATCTAACAATATAAAGGTACATGTATAGTATATACACTCCGAATGGAGGTGACATAGCAAATACAGTCTCAATCACATCTAAGGTAGAGTATGATAAAAGATAGATAAAATATGAAATCCACAAAGAGATACCGCTGATAGAAGTCTAAGTGTCTAAGATACACAAACCCAGAAAACATCTCAAATCTCAATACAGCAATCCATAAAGTAAATACAACTCAAGACAACTAAAATAACTATCTATACAACCTCTATTGTGTCTCCTCTAGGCTAGCAGGCAACCTCCAAGCTATCTGTAAAATTTATCAACAGGTCCAGTCAGGACAGGAGCGAGCACATCTCATCTAGAAAACCCAAGTAAATGACAGAGAACTATAAAGCAGTTATAGATAGTTGTATTGATGAACATGGCAGTTTATATTCAGGTGATGGTAAAGAAAGACAAATAAAGTACAAGGGAAGTAAGTATCTAAACAAGAGAAGAATCATGGCAATAAAGACTGTAAAAATAGAACTAGCTGAACTAGGGTAATATGATATAAGTCCAGACAGTAAATGTATACGAGTGTAACTCCAATGTAAGTCCAGTACAAGACGAATCTAATACAAGATGAATCCAGTAAGGGACGATCCCAGTCATAATGATCAATGATTCCAGGGTGAGTCCAGCCTATACTCTAGCAGTGTATTTTAAAATACCGAGATCAACATGTAAACGGCTATAGGTAATCCGGCACATCACACACCTGGCCGGATGTGAGATGGCTATTATTCCAGTTTGATTCCAGCATGGGGTGATTCCAGAATTGGGGTATGTCTACATGTCTTACTCTAGTATTTTCTCTCCCAACAAGTGAATCCAAAAATCCGACACAATGATTCAAGATGAGTCCAGCCAGAATATGATGATACCAGTAAATGATTCCAGAATGATTCCAGTAATAGAGGCCAGACAATAAATGTGTGTCGCATACATGAATCCATAAATATCCATACGTGTTGTAACAGAGAATTGCATACAACTAACTAGAACTGAAGTACAGTAATTGACAAGTAAATGAGAGAACTATCAAAGAATGTACTCGCCTGATAACCTGAACAACTGATCGGTATAGAGGTCCAAACTGAAGCCACAGAGTCCTATTTAGAGCAACACAGGTCAAGATGTATACGAGAGATGATAAATGAAATGTACAATGCATCTGCATGCTGTCTAGGTCAAACTAGACTAAAGTTAACACTTGGTCAACTCTAGTCAACCACACTAGTCAAATTAGGTCAACTAGGTCAAGTCCTAGCCCAAATAAGTCTAACAAGTCTCACTAGGCCTAACCAAGCCTAGGCTAGCACTCACACAATCACAAGACAATGTGAACCACAATAATGCATAATATAAAATAGATAATATATATAAATACATACCTTCATACATACATGCATATCCACATTACATACATATTTATATATATAGGCATATGTTACATCATGTATATTTACATAGTTACATAGATATATACATTCATGCACATTTACATACATACTTTTACACATTATATATGTTAACATTCATTACAATGCATTATATTTTACTTATACCTTTGATTGATTCATTCATTCATATATGACATTCATTCATGCATATTACATACTTACATGCATCTATATATTATATACATTGTATATAACATGTAAAAATAGAAGAGAAAAAAAGGGAAAAACTGAAATGGAAAGGGAAGGGAAGAAAAATGTAAGGAAAAGGGAAAACAGTGGACATATACATGCTTGCATCATATATTCTACATTACCATACATGCTATCATTATATATTGTATTATATTATTTATATATTATGCATTCATATCTATCATTACATGTATACCTTGCATTCATATCTAGCATTCATTATATACTTTCATGCATACATTGTATATCATTCTTTCATTCATGCATTTATGCATTGCTTACATACATTATATTAATTGCATTCCTACATGCTTGCATTCAACCATATATATACATTAATATAAAGAGGATATATCATATATATATCATTTCATTCATCTAACATATCATGTATTACATACTCTATATTCATTTAATACCCATACTATATAGGCTCATAGGTTACACAAAATGCATATATCGTATAGTCACTATTCTACTTAAAACCAATACTGTACCAATTGGGCCTCTACTAAATTTTAGGATTAAAGTATGTTGTAACCCTTCGTGTTAGCTTTTCGAAACTTCAAACGGATCGCATTTTCGTGTCCGGAAGCTCCCGAAATCGCGAAAATACCAAAACACGTTCGTCTTTCGTACAGCTGACACTCAAATAATTCTACAGAAAGTTACAGAAAGAATTTGGCTTATTAAAAAATATATTTGGAAAGCTAACTTCGATACGGTTCTTTTAAAAAAATAGAAGATAAATCGGAGTTCTAAGCTAAAAGTTATGATATTTCTAAGTTGCTTTGGTTAATAAAAACGTGGATGAATATTATGACGAATTTGAGTTGTTTTGGACAAAAGAACACATATAGGCCAAGATACTTGGATACAAACATAGGTATCCAAATAAAACTCATTCTAACCATCATAACTAAGATCAATCCACTCTCTAACCATTCTAAAACTGAATTTAAATATCTATTTAAACTATTATCATACATACATACACATGGGGTGTCCTAATTTGGGATCTATCAAGTAGGACACAAGACACATATCTAAAATCCTCAAGATAGCTCCAAATAGCCTCAAATTTGAATCTAAATGGGACACATGCATGAGGATGGATCCTACTGATTCAAAACTAATTTATATGCAAAGGAAATCGATTTAGATGATGGGTTTTACCTATTGGGAGTGGAATCCCAATAAAATCCTTTAGGACACGGCTCCGATACGAAGATCCCTCAAAGTGGATACTCCTCCTTGCACTCCTCTTCCAATCCTTGGTAGCACCCTTCCCTTGGAGAATGGGAATGATTGAGGAAAGGTTTGGTGAAGGAATGATTTGATTTGGAGATCAAATCAATGGAAAGGCTCTCTAAAATTAGGGAAGAACAAAAGAAAAATAAAAGAGGCAAGATTGTAATGAATGAAATAAATCATTCTCTCCTAAAAGTGACTGCCATAAAGTGTCCATTAGGGCTAATGGAAAATGTCCTAACTGCCCTCTCTAGTCTCATATGGTTAAGTCTAGACTAGGTTCAAGTTTGGGGTCAAAATGATCTAGTTTTGAGTCTCTAACTTAACCATTCTAACATGATAAAAATTAGTTTAATTAACTAACTTAAATGTTGGGTCTTGTGAGCCATACTTAACTTAATATTGGGTTCCATCTAGAGTTTAAGCTACCCTGGTCACACAAGTCGGAACGAGACGAAACTCAAACCCGACTAAACAAATCCAATAAAAACAATATTAAAAATATAAAATTTTCCCAAAATATTAAAATATAAAAAATGACCAAAATCATAATACATCAATTTACATATTATTAAAATAATCTAAAATTTACCAATTAATCAAAATCCTAAATAATTCAAAAGTCACAAAATGACCAAAATACCCTTAGTCTAAAAAGTTGTAAATAGTCATTCTAATCACATGGTTAGGTCTCCATGGTCATGGTTAGTCTCTAGGCTCAACAGTTCTAGAGTTCACTAGCTAACACATCAAAATTATAATCCACCAATTTTAAATAGTATTAAATTAATTAAAAAATTTCATAAATCATAAATCCTATTATTAAATAATAAACTTTACAAAAGTTCAAAATTACCCTCATTTTAGAAAAGTGGGTGTTACAATAGTAGGGTACCTGTTAGTGAGGAGTTGAAAGCCCTGCTCTAGAATTCTTGACGGCTAACCTTATGAGCGAAAAATAGGGATAGATAGGGTTTGGGAGGAAGGATGAACCGATGATCCTTCCTATATATATATACATAAAGTTGATAAGATCGAAATCGAGTTTAGATGAAATCTCACGATTTGAATCCTGAGGGGAGATCGATTTGTTGCCTAGCCGTTCGGTTTAAAAGTTTGGAGTTTCACTAAACCCCTTCCCCAATCTAAATTTGCAAATATGGGCCTCCTCTCTTCACAAAACTAAGTCCATTATATATACACATATTCCCTATAAATAAAACCTCTATAAATAAAATATGTTAATTTAAAATATCTACAAAGCCAAAATTACTATTTAGGTCAATTAATTAATTAAAAAAATAATTTCAAAAATTTAGGGGGTTTACACGAGGTACGGAGTTCCTTGGCGTTTCGAGACGTGTGGCCGCATGGAGTCAGAACTTATACGACACATAATGTATGGACATCGTATATCTGAAGCATCCGCTGGCTCGTCAAATTGTACTGGGAGATGAGAGAGAGCTGAGTAACTTATAATTAGAGAGAAAAGTGAGCTTGAGTGATTGTAATCTTGGTTACGTGCCTTTGTAATCTTAATTCATTATCAATAAAATGATGCAATTTTGATTCAATGCTTGTGTTGCCTTATATATTCAATATTTTTGCTTGGGACTTATGTGCGATGACCTCGTCGCAAGCTGTTGTAATCGGCCGTTATGGAATCCGTCTTGCACGAGTACAACCTAAGCTCATACGGTATCACGCCTTAGAGAGGACGATCGGTCCTACGGGTCTGGGGCGTGATATAATGGTATCAGAGCACGACTTTACGTCTTTGGACTTTCGATTGAATTCTTTAACTTCGATGATGTTCCACAAACTCTGATGTTCCATAATCGATATCGTTAGTGCGCTCTCTCTCAAATGTCTCACAGGATGTATGTACAATAAGTCTATATATTTTGAAAAATATCACGAAGGAACAATTGGTTGAACAAAATTAACTTCAAGTAAGGACGGTCGGCTAAGTCGGGCTGGGCATATACACCAAGAATTGCGTCGACCTTAGAAAAAGTCGTGTGCGAGACTCGAATTATTTCAAATGGGATCAAAATTGACTTGACATATAGAATGCGGGATGGCTATCGATAGGGGTGCCAACAGACAATGTTATCGTCGATGCGATATAGATGAGCTTGCTTGGATTTTGAGGAATGGTTCGAACGAAAATTTGAAGTAATCAGTTATGATTCAAAACTTGTTTTAAGGGTTTGTTAAATGACTTCATCCCTGAGTGGTATATGGGATAGCCTCGAGGATGTTGATCGATTGAGGATACAACATGCCAATGAGTCTATTAGCAAGTGTCGTATGTATGTAAAGCCTTAGATTGAGTATCATTAAGTAAGTTATAATCTTGAAAATTTTGACGAGTTGATTCGAACGAACTAGAAATGATGTGCACGGGATTGAGATGGCACAAGTATGAAATGCAAAATGATCGATAATAAATATTGAATTGAGGAAAAGTTAAGGTATAATGAACGGATGACTCGATCTAGAAAATCGATATGAATCGTATACAAAAAGTTAGCACGATTGGATGATAGCGTGCATGAGAATGATTCGAATATTCAAGAATGGCTATAAGGATTGGAATTGATGTTGCTCGATGATTTGAGTTAGCATAGAACGATACGAATTGGGGAAAATATATTGAACAGTGACTTAAGATAGACAGATGAACATACGTGATTATGGGTTTGAACAAAATGATCATGTGACTAGTTCGAGATTAATGATCGAATTTTTGATCTTGAATATCGAAGAAATTGTGGTATATCCAAATTGAATGATAGCATCAGTTACACGACTCAAAATTCGTTGCAAAGGAAGATCATCAGGTTATGTATATCATCGATGGTATTGAGGTGTATAAAATATCGATGTGCGATAACTCGGAAGTACTCTAATTCGGGGAATGACAATCATGTAAAATGTTATTATTTTGATGAATGCTATACTTAGGATTTTGATTGAAATGAATACTTAGATGAAAATGATCGTGTCTTGATTTCTTCGATGATAACCACAACGTCGACGATCTTGTCTTGCGCGAGCGCAACTCCAGCCTCGCACATGCGTCACATTGGATTTGGGACGATTGTTCTACGTAAGCACTGACATGGTGATTCATATCATGGGAATGATCGGACTCGGAAGATCACGGCATAATAATTTGGATTGCTTTGACTTGTGATTTGATGTGAAGGTAAATTCTAGAATTAGTTGGACTTATGATTGACGATTAAGTAAACTCGAGGATTGAGTAGATCCAATCTGCTTATCGAGAATAAATTAGTCTAGACTAAATGCAAAAGTTATGCCCCGATGAGAAAGATTATCCCGCGTGAGCATTGGTATGGTAATTTCATGTCCACCGTGGATAATCAGACTTACGCGAGATTGGGGCGTGACATATTGCTATGCTAGACGATCTTGTGATCGAATACGTAAATTATGATAAGCGACTTAGGGAATATGGAATGAGGATTATGGTTTACTGACAAATCGTGTCGTACCATGCTTGACTTGGAAAGGATAGATATGTGGATTATATCGAACGTATTCAAAGAGATAGACTACATAAGTTGCTTGTTGGACGAGCGATATTGATATATCGAAGAATTGGTTGAGCGAACTTACGGTAGGATGGCTTTGTTGAATGAATCGAACCCCTTGGACTAAGTTTTGCAAGTGCAAATAGGATAATATATGCTCGATGTTTAGAAATCAGAGTGATACGAGCTTGGGTAGAAAACTCGTATTATCAACTTTGGTTTGACCTTAGGATTGGGATCAGTGTTGATATTATCGTTGGATAACTATGATTCCAATACTGACGAATGACTTTAAACTAGAGAGATGGCCTAGCGGTTAGACGAGATGTCATTGTTTCGAGAGTTAGTATCGGTATGATTGATCTTGATGATTGATAGAATGGTATTGATGGGTAGAATGATTCATAAGTATGGAAACCCCACTCACGAGGCTCGGCTGAAATACATATATTTTAGGGATGCCTTAATATGTGCACGATCTGACTCGATTGAAAATAGCAGATTCTCTATCACGAGGCTTGGCTGAAATATATGTATTTTGGGGATGCCTGGAATATGTGCACGATTCAACTAAGTGACACGTTGAATTCAAGTGAGACTAAAAGAACGGAAGGGTATCGAGGATCTCGAAATCGTGGGTTTCAAAGAAAAGATTGATGGTAGTGCGATCGTTGGATTTGAAATGAACTTGAATATTGATTGAGACATTGATGCAAGTCAGATTTCAGAGATTGGTTAAGGCGAAGCGTGTGCGAGAGTCATTGGATGTTAAATCAAGTTATAAGTCGATAAGTGTACTCAGTAAGTTTCGAGGACAAAACTTTTTCTGAGTGGTGTATAATGTAATATCTCATGCTCAGCTCAATCGAAAGAATCGAAATACCAATGGCGTTCGGACTTAGCCATACACCGTCCTGTTCGAAGTCCCGCTCGGCCGAGGCGACTCCTCGCTCAGGTGGGTGGCTTTGGTGAACTTGTCTCAGCTTGGCCTTCACACTAATAATACGAAAGTTTTCAACTGCACAAGTAGGCTTGATAATAAAAGAGACAAATCCACATAGCTAAGAAAATAATTCCAAGTTGGGTCGGATTGAGTTAGAATATAGAAAGATACTATGCTCGGCTTAGAATCGTTGTACGACGTGCTTTCAGAATGACACTCGATCCTTCGTCCCGTGGCTTGGAAGAAGGAAAGTTGGTTGATGTTGCTACAAAGCTATGAACTTAGCATAAGTCATAGGCATCGAACGCATAAATGCTTAATAAAGCATGCACGGTCCCATCGTCCAAGGCTTAACATAGCCTTTGCTCGTCCCACGGGTTAAGCTGTATTGCACGGCTTGTGGCATAAGTTTAGGCACCCAAAGAACTTGTTTGTTCAAGTCGAACGCATGCACGGTACATTCCTATGGTGTAAGGCTTGATATAGCCTTTGCTCGTCAAGTTGTTGCACGATTAAGTTAGGCAAAGTTATGTTGGGTTATCGAAGTCATAGCAAGCACTGTCCTACGATTTTTGCGGTTGTTCTACCCACATAGCCCCACGATAACAAGGCTCGTAATATAAAGTATGACTTGGGCGATATTTTCGTATAGAACATAAGTCAGTCTAAGGCACGAGCCACGTCGGTTCAAGGATAAGTATACCATGGTCTATGGGACACAAAGGAACACATTTGTTCAGGTCTATCTGGAAGGCTATGCAATAGTCGTTCCCTGTGTTTCAAAGAATATAAAGTACACGCGACCGTTGGTCGCCGATTTCGGTCTCGTGGCTTGGGAGTCTCGCATGAAGAATAAAAAATATAGACATGGATAAAAAAGTTTATGGAAAACAAAGCAAGTTGTATTATCTGTAGGCCTTACATTTACGTCGAGTCTAGAAGTCGTCATAGGTGCGTGGTCATGGACAACTTGTGTACAAGGGGCAGTCTTCCTCGACATGATTGTCGGGGCCTCGGGATCATGTCATTCCCAGGGGAAGCGAGTTGGCTAAAACAGGATGCTGGATGTATCGCATAGAAGATTCAGGGATTCTACGGGCTAGCTATCCATTGGATGATCGTTGTCTATCCTCAGCCAAGTCCACGATAGCTTGACATTGCTAGTAACCTTTCATATAGATGAGTCAGTGTGCTAAGATGCAATCTGCATATATGGTGTTGGTCGAATCAAAGATAGCATAATGTAACATCCCAAATGTTGTGCCCCGTCCAAGGCCAAGTTGCATAACCTTTCCACGGACCAAGGTTATTGTCATGCCCTAGTCCCGTATGACCAATCGTCCTCGCTAAGGTGTAATGTCGCATGAGCCTAGATTGCACTCGTACAAGGCAGTTTCATAACGGCCGATTACAACAGCTTGCGATGGGGTCGTCGCACAGAAGTTTCAAGCAGAAATATTGAATATACAAGGCATCACAAGCATTGACACAAAATCAGAGTCTTTATTGATACTTGAAATAAGATTACAAAGGTGCGTAGCCCAGATTACAATCACTCAGGTTCACTTTTCTCTTATTTTATAAGTCACTCAGCTCTCTCTCATCTCTTAATATAATTGACGAGCCAGCGGATGCTTCAGATAGGCGATGTCCATACATTATGTCCCGTATAAGTTTCGACTTCAAACGGCTGCACGTCTCGAAACGCCAAGGAACTCCGTGCCTCGACGCATCCAAGCGAGCTTCCGCGCCGACGAGCTTCTACCTGTGCCTGCACATAAAAATTATGTGGGTGTCAGTACTCAACTATACTGGTGGAGTGAGCTCCTCACCCACTCATACAAAACCAACACGTTCATTTACTTTGATCTCTTTATGATTGTCTTTCTATTCATGCCTTAGGATCGATTTTAAGACATAGACGCTTGGCCTATTTGTGTCTCTAGACCATCATCGTGCTATCATACCAATAACTTTCTTATCCTTGCCTCTAGACCATTCTCGTGCTTTCAATATCAGCGTACCGACTCGAGCTTGCCTTATGGCCCATACTTTGGGATGCTACAACATGATTCATGTTATCGAATTGGTTCGTACTTCAACATTGAGGCTGTGCCTCGCAACTTAGCACGATTTAACCAAACTTGCCTTACGGCCCTTCTCGACTCAACTCGAAACGACTCAAGTCTGACTTATGCAACTCTATGCCAACGACTTAATACTCGATGCCATATTTCGTACCGAAGCACGCATCTTTTCTATAGCCAAATCTTAGGCTTCTTAAGACTTATATTGCAACCATGCATACCATCTTTATCCCATTCGTGCTGTACTTGCACTTTCTTATATTCGATCGACACCGTGCATGTGGATTGCCGCTCAGGATGCTAACTTATCTATATGAAAGGTCACTGGCAATTTAAGCCATCTTGGACATGTAGGTGGGGCAGACGAGACCCTTACATCTAAGGGTAGCTATTCCTGCTCAAGTCATCAAATCACCGACGGCGTGTTCTTGCCTAACTACCTTGCTTCCCTCCTAGGCCGATACGGTCATGTGGCCCCAGGTTTCCGAATCGAAGGTGCAAAACCTTGTCGACAAGTTGTCCATGACCACGCACCCACAAGAACTTCTAGACTCAACGCAAATGAATGGCCTAACCGTCACAACTTAGCTTCCTTAGCTTTACTTCTTTTACTCATCATGCTTCTTTTGCAGAGCCCAAACCAGGGTTGCCTCGGCGACTAACTTACAGTTCCGATATGTTTCCTTCTCGGCAACTGACCTACAGTCCCGACTCTCGGCGACTGACCTACAGTCCCGACATATTTTTAGTGTTTCCATACTCTTATTGACTTAACTCATGAATGGCTAATTCATAGCCTTCAACCATAACTTGCACAAAATGTGTCTTTATGAGCCAATAGACCGTGGCTAACTTTCCACTGAACCAACCGTGTCTCGTGCCTTAAACCGACTTACGTTCTGTGCAACACTATCGCCCAAGTCATACTTTATACGACGAGCCATGAGATCGTAGGATAAAGTGACTTTGACAACCGCAGAAAGAGCGGGACAGTACTTGGAATGACTTCGATCGACCGGCATAACTTGCCTAACTTAATTGTGCAACAACTTGACAAGCAAAGGCTGTGTCAAGCTTTGTCTCAAGGGAACGTGACGTGCACGCGTTCGACTTAAACAACCAAGTTATTTGGGTGCCTAGACTTATGCCACAAGCTGTGCAATGCAGCTTAACTCGTGGGGCGAGCAAAGGCTATGCCAAGCCTTAGACGATGGGACCGTGCATGCTTTGTCAAGCATTCGTACGGGCGACGCCAATGACTTAGGCTAAGTTCTTAACTTTGTGGCAACTTAGACCAACTTTCCTTCTTCCAAGCCACGGAAAGAAGGATCGAGTGTCATTTTTGAAAGCACATCGTACAACATTTCTAAGCCGACCGTGGGACCTTCCCATATTCTAACTCAATCGATCCGACTTGGGATTATTCCCCTAGCTATGTGGATTGGTCTCTTTTATTATCAAGCCTACTTGTGCATTTGAAAACTTTTGTTTTATCAGTGTGAAGGCCAAGTTGAGGCAAGTTCACCGAAGCCACCCACCTGATCGAGGAGTCGCTTCGACCGAGCGGGTCTTCGAGCAGCCGTTGCATAGCTAAGTCCAAACGTCGTTGGCGTTTCGATTCCTCCGATTGAGCTGAGCAGGACGGGGCATTACAGTTATGCAGAAAGCTTCTAGAATATTCCAGAAGATTGTGGAACTCTCCAGAAGACGGTAGATTTTTCCGGAAGGCCCAAGATCATTATAGATGGCCCAAGATCCTTTTGGATGGCCCGTGAAGTTTTCTTTTACGTAACTTAGATAATAATCCTGGAATATGTCGTTCCAGTTTTGGTAGGAAGAATAATCCCAGGAATATTCCTTCCAGAAGTTTCCATGTAAAGCTCTATAAGCCATTATAAAAGGGGGAGGCCTCATTTGTTCCTCACCACCTAAAACTTGTAAGCATTCTCCAAGCAATAAAGAAATTCTTATAAGTCCCATCTTTGCTCCACTCTTCTTAATTTCCTTAGTGATCTAGCTAAGTCGTATCGAAAAGGCTTGTACGAGTCTTCGAGGAGGAAGATAGTGCGCGGCACGGGACGAAGTGCTAGCAAAAATACTAAGTCTGTGACAAGTGGTAACAGAACAAATGTCGATCGTCGTCATGTCTTCATTCGAGATCGTCCACCACGTGGAGCAACTCACATCGCCTAAGAAGAAGGAGAAGCCCTCTAGGAAGGGTAAGAGCAAAGAGCCGTCGATGGAACGGGCCCTTGGCGAGTTAGCGTCCCATATGGAGATGCTGGAGAAAGGTGTGATGGCCGTCGAGCATGAAGTGGAGCAAAACCATTCGGCTCAGGATGAGTTCGCCCATGGGTTGGAGACCGACGTCGCTACGGCGATGATGCAGTTTTGGGAGCAACTCCACGAGATACAAGCCGAGTTCGGGGAGGAACAAAAGGCTACCAAGGCAGAGATTGTCAAACTGCGTGAGGAGTTGAAAACCGAAGCGGCGATCCTCGAGAAGGCCATTGCTGGTGGTACATCTTCGATGAGGGAGACGGCCCAAAAGGTGAAGTATCTAGAACCCAAACTCTTTAACGGCGTGCAAGACGCGAATGAGGTGGATAACTTTATCTGGAATGTCGAGCGGTACCTGAAGTCAGTTCGTATCGAAGATGAGACCGACAAGGTAAACGCGACATCCCTATTTTTCTCTTATGATGCTATGCTGTGGTGGCGACACAAGTACATCGAGATAGAAAAGAAACTCTGCTCGATTGAGACTTGGGAGGATCTCAAAAAAGGGATCAAATCTCAATTCTATAAGAAGAACGTGGAGTACGTCGCGAGGCGGAGCTTGTGACAACTCAAGCATACCGGGTCCATCAAGGAGTATGTGGCATTGTTCACCCGCCTGATGCTTGCCATTTCTAGTATGGGCGAAGAAGATCGCCTATTTTTTTTCTTAGACGGTCTGTAACCATGGGCGGTACAAGAGTTGTAGAGGCAACGCATGACAGATCTGAACATGTCCGTTGCAGCGGCCGAGAAGACGATGGAGTATCAACGAAGCGATATTCCCAAGCCTAAGGCAAAGACCACCACCAAGTTCAATGGTAGGGGAGATAAAAAGAACAACGAAAAAAGAGCCACGTCGAAGGACAAGCATCCTGCGAAGCCTCCGATGAAGCGAAAGATCGAGTGCTTCATGTGCGATGGAAATCACTTCGCACGCGACTGCACCAAAAAAGGCAAAAGGGTGAACGTGGTCCAAGGCGGTGTGGCCGAGGACGAGGAGCCTAAGATGAGGGCTCATATGGGTGCCCTACGCCTACTAAATGCTTTGAAGAGCAAGGCGATTGTGACCAAAGCCCCGAATCGAGAGCTGATGTACGTGGACGTGAAGATCAACAGCCACAACACATAGGCGATGGTCGACACGGGGGCAACCCACAACTTCATCTCAGATGCGAAGGTCCAGCGCTTGGGTCTGGCGCTTGAAAAAGGCTCAAGCAAGATGAAGGTGGTCAACTCAGAGGAGCGCCCTGTACAAGGGGTGGCCAAAGGCGTAAAGATCCAATTGGAAGACTGGACGGGTGTTACCAGTCTCACGGCCGCACCACTGGATCACTTCAACATGATCCTTGGGATGGACTTTCTTACTTCGGAAAAGGCATTCCTAATACCGCATCTGGGAGTCATCGGGATCATGGAGGAGATCTCCCCGTGCATGCTGACAGTTGTACGAGGCGAGCTTGCGAAGGGGAAGGCTCTCTCTGCCTTATAACTCAAGAAGGGGATGTGACACGAAGTGATGACCTATCTTATGGTGCTCAAGACGGAGGAGGTGCCCGTGCAGGGGGATCTTCCGCCTGAGATCGATGACATCCTTGTGGAGTTCGGGGACGTCATATCGAAGGAGTTGCCAAAGAGGCTACCTCCGCGGAGGGAGGTAGACCATGCCATCAAGTTGGAGCCGGGCACGAAATTGCCCGCCATGGCTCTATATCGCATGGCCTCGCCCGAGCTAAATGAGTTGAAGAGGCAACTCAAGGAGCTGCTAGATGCGGGATTCATCAGACCGTCGAAGGCCTCGTATGGCGCACCGTTGTTATTCCAGAAGAAGAAGGATGGAAGCCTTCATTTGTACATTGACTATCGTTCACTAAATAAGGTGACCGTTAAGAACAAATATCACATCCCGTTGGTGGCAGACTTGTTCGACTAATTAGGAGGCGTAAGATACTTCTCTAAACTTGATCTACGCTCGGGGTATTATCAAGTCCGGATTGCGGAGGGCGACGAGGCTAAGACGGCATACGTCACGAGGTATGACTCATATGAGTTTATGGTTATGCCTTTTGGTCTAACAAATGCTCATGCAACTTTTTGTACAGATGAACAAGCTCTTTCATCCCTACCTGGATCGGTTCATAGTGGTCTATCTTGACGATATCGTCGTGTACTCAAACACGATAGAGGAGCACAATGAGCATTTAAAGACCGTCTTCCAAGTGCTGAGGAAGAACGAACTATTCGTCAAGCGGAAGAAGTGCTCATTTATACAAGAAGAGGTGTCGTTCTTGGGGGACTGGATCGGGCATGGCAAGATATGGATGGACGGCGCAAAGGTCAAGTCCATACGGGAGTGAGAGGCTCCCACCAGGCCGACGGAGCTGTGATCGTTCCTTGGCCTGGCGAACTACTACCGGTGGTTCATCCGAGAATATTTTGCCATCATAGCGCCTCTGACCGATCTGCTGCAGAAGGATCGAACGTGGAGTTGGACGCCCCGATACGAGGAGGCATTTGAGGTACTGATGCGGGCTGTGACAGAGGAGCCAGTCCTATCTCTACCAGACTACTCCAAGGCGTTCGAAGTGCATACGAACGCATCCGACTTCGCCATTGGTGGGGTGTTGGTGCAGGAATGACACCCCATCGCGTTCGAGAGCCGCAAGTTGAATGATATCGAACGACGCTACACGGTACAAGAGAAGGAGATGACCGCGGTCGTGCATAGCTTGAGGATATGGCGGCACTACCTTATCGGCACCAAATTCGTGGTTATGACGGAAAATGTTGCCACAAGCTACTTCCAGTCCCGGAAGAAGCTATCTCCGAAGCAGACGAGATGGCAAGATTTTCTAGCCAAGTTCGACATGGAGTTATGGTACAAACCCGACAAGGAAAATTAAGTGGCTGATGCGCTCAGCAGAAAGACCGAGCTTGAATCAGTGTGCTTGCTCAAGGGGGACATTCTGGACTGTGTTCGAGTGGGTATCATAGAGGACCCGCTAACACAGGCTATAGTAAAGCTTGTCAATGAGGGGAAAAGAAGAAGGTTCTGGATGAAAGACGGGCTTCTCTATACCAAGGGCAACAGGGTGGTTGTGCCCAAGTGGAGTTGCTTGCAGAGATAGCTGCTCAAAGAGTGCCATGATACAAAGTGGGCTGGACACCCGAGGCAGAAACGGACCTTGGTGCTGTTGGAGGCCGCCTACTACTGGCCTCACATACGTGATGATGTGGAAGACTATGTGCGCACTTGTCTTGTGTGCCAACAAGATAAGGTGGACCATCAGAAGCCCGAAGGCCTACTGGAGCCTCTTGTCGAACAGGTCGTGGGAGAGCATATCGATGGACTTCATGTAGCTTCCCTTCCCAAAAAATTTTTTTGAAAATATTTTATTATTTATTTGATTTAAATGGTGATTTTTAGATTTTATAAATAATTATTAATTAATTATTACGGTGGATGACTTTAGCCATGATAAAGTTTTCAAGTACCAGACGACTAGGAATCGTGGCACGGATAGTGCAGTAGCGTGCTTTGACTAGTATGTTAGCCCTGGTAGGGAAGGCCGAGCCATATGGACGTCCTAACTAGGAAAACCAGGCCAAGTTGCGACTTAACTTCCACCGATAAATCTATTGTTTATTAATTAGATATATTGATTTTAGATGACCCGATTGTACCAACTTAGCCCGGACTGGATCCGAACCGAGCCCAAGCCCGTATAGGCTTATAGTGAGTCCTAAGACGTCCAGGACGATATACTTTGTGTGTGTACTTCTACCTTGTTTAAAGTATCTAATGAATATTTTCCTAGAATAAATGTTATATACATATAATATCAATATTCAGTTATTTTGATTGAATATTTATTCTTGGAAATATGATAACTATTTCCCTTACACTATCCTGGTGCATTTTAGGGTATTTAAACTATATGGATATGTATGTATAGGTTTATGGTACCTATTTAATAATTGAATATATGTTTTCATTATTTTAGAAAGGTTAGTGAAATATATTTATTCCATATATAATGTGTATAGCAGTATATATTATTTTATTGATATTAGTAGTATTGCTTTATTTGTTATAAAATAGTTGCCAAGGATATGTCTAAATCCTTTGGGTATAATTAAGTGATATTATATATATGATATTATATATATATATATATATATATATATATATATATATATATATATATATATATATATATATATATATATATATATATATATATATATATATATATATATATATATATATATATATATATATATATATATATAGGATATATACTTATTACGAGTCATTTTCTGTTATGGTAAATAAATATTATTTATAGGTGCATATTTTATGTTGAGGCCTTACACTAGCTATACATATATATATAAATATTATCTATATTTTTGGGTTGACTAAGTATGTATCGATATGTATATACGGTATATATATATATATATATGTATGTAATATATATATATATATATATATAAGTTTCTTTGATATTAATAAAACAAAGGAAGCAAGGCCCAGCCCAACAGCCGGGCCCAACCACCCCAACCACCCGGGCGAAGCCAAGACCAAGTCCAGCAACTCTCCAACAGTAGCTAGTAGAACCCAGTCCCAGCCCGTAGCCCGAGCCTCTGTTCGGTCACAGAACCTAATACATATACGATACGTATATATATATGAAGAGCCGAGAGAGATTGATTCGCAAACCCTAACCAATCGCACCTAGCGACCCCCCCAACCTGGACGACGACGGCACGCCACCCGCCGCCGGGGCCACCATCGGGCGTGGCCGTGCGGGGCCGCCGGAAGAGCGCGCGTGCGGCATGGATAGAGCAGTCGAAGCAGCAGTAGCAGCAGGGCGTCGGGCCTACTTTACGAGGCAACCACGATCTCCACACTCGTCGATTTTACGAACAGATTGCTCGGGTATGCTTCCAACCCAACCGACTCTACATCCCATTAATTAGATTAAAATAGATCATAATTAAAGCCTAGGAGAAATCGACTTGAAGTCGAGAGAAAAATCTGTTGAAAACAGAGTACTAGAGTAGTCCCAAAATCCGCTTTAGAAGGTAATTCCTAGCCGACCCATCGACAGTTTCTAAAATATTTATGAACACGATCATAGACAACATATAGGACACTAAAATGCCGTTTATACTTTTCAGTTTCATCTATTCTATGTAGAGATATCACGATTCAAAAATCAGGGAAAACCTAGAAATAATAGTTTCAAAAAAACTAGAAAACCATCCACACGACGTGCATCCCGCCAATCCGGGCAACATGGTCGCGCACCGTAAGCATTGAAAGGTGCATAACAGCTTCGTGGTCATGTAGGCTTTGACGGAATTCAAATTGGTCGTGTGTGCGCGACGAATTTGATACGTATCCGTCAAAATTCACCGTATCGGTCTCTGTGCAAATTCTCCAATTTACTTTGTGCACGCTCGTCTGATCGAGACGAAACTTGCGCCAACAGGACCATATCATTTTTCTGGTCCTGTATGCCAAGTTTGGTCCAATTCTGAGACAGTTGAATCGTACGTCGTTTTACGGGCCCCACGGTCCCACTCAACGGGTGATTTTGTGTACGGTCCACCGAAATCCAACTTTGGACATACGGTTGGGTTCGTATCAAAAAACCGGATCCGTAGACATGTAGTTTGACGACTTTAGAGATCTTTGACTCTGACACGCTTTTCGGTGCAAAGCGGATCCAACGACGGACATCGTTTTTGCTCGAAATTATCGTTTTGCTCCTGTGTCCAGAATTGGACTTAAGGACAAGCAATCCTAGCTAATTTGATTATTCAGAGAACATTGGTAATATTTATTTCAGCTTTCGGAGACAGTTGTGATGACTTGGACTGTATGGCTTACCAGTCGACTATATATTTGTTGGATCTGCGTGCAACCACCAGGCAAGTATACCTTGCCTCCCTCTACGGTTTATTTACATGCATACTTCTATTATTATATAGTTTTACTAGTTGGTTATTACTTGTGATTTGTATATCGTGCATGCTAGTATGGATATAGTACTTGTACATGGTTAGCCTTGTAGTTCCTATTGGATTGGTTCTCTCGTGTATCGTGATTGGGTCATGTCGTGTCTTCACCTGTGTCTTGACTGAGTCGTGTCTGCAAGTCTGTGTGAGTGAACTGCTATTCCTTGTCTTTTCCACAACCTGCAAGTCCACACACGGGGCGAGGGTTGCCTTTGCACCAGCGAGTCCACATATGGGGCGAGGGTGACTTATCTTGAAGCTGACCTGCGAGTCCACATTCGGGGCGAGGGTTGGTATCCATTGATCTATTCATTTATGCATACTTGATCCTGTATCCGTGTTCATAGTTACCTGTCAGTAGCCATATGTCAGTTTTCTGTCTAGTTCCTGTTTATACCATGTCTATATTATTGCATGATTAAACTGTTAGATAGGCATGTTTTATGTATCTTGCTAGTCCTCTGAGGACCTGATGATCTCTTCAGGTTTAGCGATTGCATGGTGTTAGTTAGCAGAGCGGGATGGTAGAGGATTGCGATGTATGATACAGGTATTTTGCTTGTGATATTTCTTTATTATCTTCTCGTGCTTTATATTCAGTACCGTGATATACTATGCTTATTTATAGACTCATATCATTCTTGGAGTCTAATCGAACAATATGCTAATGGGCTGCAGACCATGACCCATACTTGTTCATTCTTGCTTTATATGATTCCTGTGGATTGAGATATAGTTCAGAATAGACATGATACCCATGACCTTGACAGCTTATACGTACTCGAGTCGGACTGGAGTCCGCTCGATACGTAGCTGGCTTGCTCACGAGCTCGCGTCCGAAAAGCGGGTGTGGGTCGTGACACTTCATCTCCGCCCTACCAAAAGTAGGGGTGCTTGGGGCCATTCTCGTGGTGGTGGACCAGTTCTTAAAGTACGTGACCTTCATTGCTGCTTTAACGGACTGCACAGTAGAGGAGATCGTACGACTGTCCATCAGTTACGTAGTAAAGTTTTGGGGCATCCCGGTGAACATAGTCAGCGATCGGGATCCTCGCTTCAAGGGGAAGTTCTGGACGAAAGTGTTTAACAATTTTGGGACAAACTTGCACTTCTCGACCATCTTCCACCTGCAGAGGGACGGGCAGACCGAGCGGGTCAATTTGCTACTCGAAGAGTACTTGCGATACTTTGTGAGTGCCAACCAGAGGGATTGGGTGTATCACCTCGACGTCGCTCAGTTCTGCTATAACCTTCAACAAAGCGAGTCATCGCACAGCAGCCAATTAGAGTTGGTGATGGGTCGATAGCCACTTGCCCCGCGCACGCTGAGTGCGGGGTCCTCGAGTAGAAGCCCCACGGTCAACCAGTTCACTTCAGACTTCAAGGCAAAGGTGGACATTGCCAAGGCATTTCTGGAGAAGGCCGCGAGAAAGATGAAGAAATAGGCCGACACGAGGTGAAGGCCGATAAAGTACAGGAAGGGGGACATGGTGATGGTAAAACTACAACCGTAACAATTCAAGGTGTTCCGGAAAGTGCACAAAGGACTGATTCAAAAGTACGAAGGCCCTTTCCCCGTGCTCAAGAAGGTAGGCAAGGTGGCCTACAAGCTCGAGCTCTCCGCCAAGCTAAAGATTCATCCAGACTTCCATACAAGTTGCCTAAAGCCGTACCATAAAGACTTGGAGGATCCCCAGTGAGGAGTTTCGAAGCGACCAACGATGACCATGACTACGTCCTTCGACTAGGAGGTAGAAGTCGTGCTGGAAAAGAGGACCATTCGTCGGCAAGATGTGTCTCCATATGTGGAGTACCTCATCCTATGGAAGGGAATGCTGTACGACGAGTCTAGCCGGGAATGTGCTGATACGCTGCATCAGTTTGAGGCCGAGGTCCAGGCGTTTATCAGCGAGCATGGTTGACGAAGGCAACAACGCCTTAGGTGGGGAGAGAATGTAACATCCTAAATGTTGTGCCCCGTCCGAGGCCAAGTTGCATAACCTTTCCACGGACCAAGGTTATGCGGAAAGCTTCTAAAACATTCCAGAAGATGGCGGAACTCTCCAGAAGACGGTAGATTTCTCTGGAAGGCCCAAGATCATTCTAGATGGCCCAATGTCCTTCTGGATGGCCCATAAAATTTTCTTTTATGTCCCTTAGAGAATAATCCTGGAATATGCCATTCTAGTTTTGGTAGGAAGAATAATCCCTGGAATATTCCTTCCAGAAGTTTCCATGTAAAGCTCTATGAGCCATTATAAAAGGGGGAGGCCTCATTTGTTCCTCACCACCTAAAACCTGTAAGCATTCTCCAAGCAATAAAAAATTCTTACAAGTCCCATCTTTGCTCCAATCTTCTTAATCTCCTTAGCGATCTAGCTAAGTCGTATTGGAAAGGCTTGCACGAGTCTTCGAGGAGGAAGATAGTGCGTCGCACGGGACGAAGTGCTAGCAAAAACACTAAGTCTATGATAGTAAGTACGGCACGAATTGAGTTAAGAAGGCGTGCACGATTGTAATACCATTACGGAGCCTAAGATTTAGCTGTAGCAAGGTCACGTGCTTCGGCACGAATGTGGCATCGTATTTGAGTTATCAACACAAGCTCTATAAGTCGAGATTGAGTCATCTTGAGTTAAGTCAGAAAGGGTCGTAAGGCAAAGTTGGTTAAGTCGTGTTGAAATGTAAGGCACGGCCTCGATGTTGGAAGCACAGACCAAGTCGATGACACAAAACAAGTCGTTGTGTCTAAAATTATGAGTCAGAAAGACAAGCACAAGTCGACACTCTGATGTTGTTGGCACGAAAAGGGTCTATAGGCACAACGATAAGCAATTTATTAGTGCAATGGCACGGTGATGGTCATGAGACACAATTAGGCTAAGAGTCTCTGTCCTAAAATCGATCCTAAGACAAGAATAGAAAGATAATCATAAAGGGATTATATTGCACAAAGTAAATGAACGTTTGGTTTTGTATGGGTGGATGAGGAGCTCACTCCACAAGTACAATTGTGTACTGACACCCACACAGTTTCCATGTGCAGGCACAGGTAGAAGCTCGTTGGCACGAAGCTTGCTTGGATGCGTCGAGACATGGAGTTTCTTGGCGTTTCGAGGCATACGGTCGCATGGAGTCAGAACTTATAGGGACATAATGTATGGACATTCCTATCTGAAGCATCAACTGGCTCGTCAAATTATACTGAGAGATAAGAGAGAGCTGAGTAACTTGTAATCAGAGAGAAATGTGAGCTTGAGTGATTGTAATCTTGGCTACGCGTCTTTGTAATCTTAATTCATTATTAATAAAATGATGCGATTTTGATTTAATTCTTGTATTGCCTTATATATTCAATGTTTTTGCTTGGGACTTTTGTGCGACGATCCTGTCACAAGATGTTGTAATCGGACGTTATGGAACCCGCCTTACACGAGCGCAACCTAGGCTCGTGCAACATCATGCCTTAGTGAGGACGATCTGTCCTACATGACCGGGGTGTGACAACGATCTTCTGGGAATCCACTTCCACTCCACCTCTGGTGATGATGTGACCTAAGTATAAAATGCGATCAAGCCAAAATTTGTACTTGCTAAACTTCACGTACAACTGGTGCTCTCTGAGAACCTGAAGGAATACTCGAAGATGTTGCTCATGCTCTGCTTCACTCTTGCTATAGACTAAGATGTCATCTATAAACACTATCACGAACTGATCTAAATAGGGCATGAATATGCGATTCATGAGATCCATAAATACTGCTGGTGCATTGGTCGCTCCGAACATAATGAGAAACTCCCAATGTCCATATCTTGATCTGAATATCGTCTTCGGAATGTCTTGTTCTTTGACTCTGATCTGATAGTACCTCGACCGCAAGTCAATCTTCGAGAATACTGCTGCCCCACTGAGTTGATCGAATAAATAATCTATCCTTGGTAGGGGATATCTGTTCTTGATTGTTACAGAATTCAAGGTAAGATAATCAACACATAATCTTGACGTACTATCCATCTTCTTTACAAGAAGCATCGGAGCTCTCCAAGGCAATCCACTAACACGAATGAATCTATTGGTTTTGAGTTATTCAATAATCTTATACAGGTTCTCTAATTCTGATGGTACCATTCTGTAGACTCTTTCTGATACCGGTGTCGTCCATGGAATCAAATCAATATCGAACTCTATCTTTCTCTCTGGCTACATACCTGGAAGCTCTTCAGAAAATATGTCATGAAATTCTTCTACTACTTTGGAAAACTGAACTGCTTCCTTACTTCCATCCGCAAGATTGGTGGAGAAGGTTCTACTTCGCCTCTGGAAAATAAAAATTCTTCTTCGCTGGGAATAACAAAAATAATCCTACCAACATGGCAGTCAATTCTTGCATATTGATCCTTCAACCAATCTATTCATAGGACCACATCATAGTGGCCATCGAAAATTCTATCAATCTAGCGAAAAACTCTCTACTGCTAACTACGATTTGATACGAGAAAAAGACTCTATCTACTTCCATAAGATGGTTACCAGTAAGGATGTTGAGTCTTACTAATAATGACTCGGGCTCCAATCCTATTCATGTTACAAATCGTGCAGACATAAATGAATGCGATACACCCGAATCAAAAAATATTATTGCTGGAAAAGAGTTGACGAGAATGGTACATGTCACCACCTTACCTGATGCCAATTCTTCTGCTACTATCAGAGCCATTGCTTGACCCTGCCCTCTTGGTGTTGGTCCCCTCTGCTGGTGACCTCTCTGTCTGTTCTAAATTTGGGCCTGGGCCTGAGCATACTGCTGCGGCCTTTGTTTGTAAAATGCTTGAGCTTGAGGCGATAATGGCCTCGGAGGCTGGTACTGCTGTTGTTGTACATGTGCTGGTGCCCTAACTGATGGACTAGTTAGGGTTGATGAAAATGAACTAGCTCTATTCGAATAGGATTCGATTCTATGGCCCGGTGCCCCACAAGCTAAGCACAACCCCTGTGCTATGTAACACTCTGAAATCATGTGCGTAGGCTTTCCACAATGAGAGCAGCCCATTGCAGAAGACTACTTCTGTTTTTATTGTTGAGGGTACGTTGGAGTTGAGTGCTAGACCGACAAAACTAGTGTCGCCCTCATAGGAGCTCCAATAGTCAATATCCTAGCTGTCGGGGCTGGTGCTGAAGACGAGAATAATTGTCCATGGGGCTCTTCCGTCCTTCGGTCGATCTATTATCCTCTAAGAGGTATATTCGTGCCTTCTTGCTACTCGTAAAACTGCATCAAATATTTCATGCTCAAACTGCTCCACTGCTAGAATGATCTAGGTGGAGTCCCTGCTGGAATCGCTGCGTTTGGTCCAAATGGTCGACACTAAGGTTGGAGCAAACCCACTAAGTCTTGAAAACTTGGCCGTATAACCGTCGACCATCCTTTCCATATGCTTGAGATTGTTTAACCTTGTCTGTAGATCATAGCGAGCTACTGCATCAAAGTACTTTGTCTGAAATCTATCCCTGAATATTGTCCACATGATAGGCGTCACTAAACTATCTGCTTGTATCGCCCACCAGCTGCGGGCTAAGTCCAACAATTATAGTCGCACAATGACCACCTTCTCTTCAGATGGAATTCTAGATGCCTCCAGAATAACCGATATGTCATGAAGCCAAGCATCAGCAGTGATAGCATCTTCATTGCCGTCAAAGAAATAAGAGTTTAGGCGCTTGAAGTTGTTGGCTGCATTGTTCCCTTGATAACCAACTCTGCCCATAGCTGAGTGTATTGTCTGCTGCAGAGCATCACCTCGATAATCTTGTGATGCAAGCAAGTCCTGGATGAGTCCCATCAGGGTTCTATTATCAGGTTCTGCAGGCTAGGCTAGCTGTACTGGTGGCTCTTGCTTCCCGGAAGGCATGACTCGGAATGCTGTCCCTGAATGCTGGGTTTGGCCCCAATTTGCTGCTGGTTTACAAGAGGTGCTCTGTCCGGCTGATCAGAAGGACCAGAAACAATGTCACTGAAGAAAATAACATAGGAAACAATAAGGAAGGACCAAGATAGATCAAGGATAAAAGCATATTATCGGGTCAAGATTCAGGAAGATTAGAAACCACGAGTAGAGGTCAAGGACGAATGCTGATTGAGACATCTATTCAGTAAAACTCTCACACATCTTGATTTACAAGACTTGCATAGGCCACCACTTAAACCGTGTCATGCCCCTGAACCAGAATACTAGAGAGTGGGGGACAGATACAGCCAACTACGTATATTGAAGTGCAACACACTTCGCAATACAGACACGGCTGTCTAGATGCATAAGGGTTTATCTACAATCCATCAGTTTCTTATGGTTAAGAACAAGCCCAGTGTCTCAATCTCAAGCAAGCAAATACATATTATAAGATGTTAGATCATCAAACATACAAAAGTAAGGCATCCCAAACATTACATATTCAGATGATCATGAAGCTAGTCATACAAAATACGAGGACTAGCAAGAGTTAAGTCACACATGATCAACCCTAGAATTTGTCAATCATGTTAAAACTCTTAGGTAGACAGAAATAAAGTTGCAACACGAGCTAACACGTGCTCGACGGCTAATTGCCTCAAAAGAATAAGTTACATTAGAGTGGAAGAGCAAAATAAGAAACCCACTCTTGCCACGGTTACTCTTGGTGTTCACCATCTGGCTGAAAAGCAATTAGATCCTCGGGTATCACTCTGAAATCTGGCTATACAAAACCAGCTGGGTCAGACCCCAGAAAGAGCAAGTACCACAAGGGAGCCTCTACTTATAAACTAAAACCAGCATATAATGAATAGGATAACTGATACGGGAACAAAGTTATAATAATGTAAAAGACAAGAGTTAAAAATGAACATACTATCTTGCATCAAGAAGAACAAGAGGTGGAATATAATTCCCATATTAATCATGAGACAATCATTCATGCATGAACAATTAAGTCCTACGGCTTGCTATCATTATCTAACTAGGGTTATCACTTGCCTAGTTACTAACAAAATACAGTTGAAATATTCCCGCAGTCATAAGTCCTACAGACTATCCAGGCAAAAGTTACGAGACTTATCAAGTTACAAGAATTATCAAGATTGAGTATTTAGGATACAAGAAGTGTAACACATGACATTGTGCTAGAAATGTACCCTACTCGACGGCAGGCTACAAGTCCACAAGTGTGGTCAGGATAACAAGATCGTCGGTAATTGGGAAATCTCTTTATATGAACTACTTGATCAATCTAGTTGTTTAACCTAGTCAGATTCATTATGAATTTCTGACCGTGATAACCAGGAATCCATGTCATAGACATGATGCAAGACAAGATAGGTAGCTTGTACAATCATAATTGGAAAAAATCAACCACGAAGTCAAGACAAGAGTTACACTAGCCAGACAGGAATAGCTATTGCAACATCAATCAAGGTTATATATGTCATGTCAGGTTTACTTGTCAGATCAAGAATACTTGTCAGAACTACGCCTCGACGGGCCACTATCAAGATTATCAAGACGGGATCATATTACCAAGTTCAAGTTACTAGCTCAAGATTATTAAGTTGTCAAGTCGGTTCGTTGCAATTTAGGCCAAGTACAGAAATCATGCAAAGAAGATCAAAAACATCCACATTATGAAATACGAGAAACTTGCATAGATCCGTGCAACAGAGATGCGCATAGAAAGTCATGTAAAGTCATGCACATCGGAAATCATGCGCATATAAAGTCATGCACATGAGCAATCCGCGCATGGGCAAATTTGGGAAATTCTGCGCATGGAAAATTTTGCATAAATCCGTGTATGGAAAATTCTGCACAATCCACGCATAAGAATTTCTGCACAAATCTGCGCATAGAAAATTTTGTACAATCTGCGCATGGGAATTTTTGCACAAATCTGCGCATGGAAATTTCTTCATAAATTCGTGCATGAAAAATTCTGCACAAATTTGCGCATGAGAAATTCTGCACAATCCGTGTATGGGAATTTATGCACAATCCGTACATGAGAATTTTTGCACAAATTTGTGCATGAAAAATTCTGCATAATCCGTGCATGGGAATTTTTTGCACAAATTCGTGCATGGAAATTATGCACAAATCTGCGCATAAAAAATTCTGCACAATCCGCCCATGGTTCCTTCCAAATGTCAATATTAGTACCATCACCAACTGACCAACCAATGTTGTTACTAAGAAATTCTCGACTCTGAATAATACTTTTCCAAATACACGTTGCAGAACATATTGCTATAACAGTCCAAAAGTCGTTGTGCTTCAAATATTTTATTTTAAACAATTGCACCCACTTTGCATTTTGGTTTGTAAGGAATCTCCAAGTCAACTTAACAATAAGAGAACGATTGGTAATTTTAGGATCTCTAATCCCCAGTCCTCCTTGTGCTTTAGGTTTTGTAAAAAAATTATAATTAGAGAAGTGGATTTTTTTCTTAGAAGTACTCCCTCCCCACCAGAACTATTTTTGGTGTTGTTTGAGTTTCTTGGTCACAGTTTTGGGTAGTAGGTAAGAAGAGAAGTGGTAATTGGGAAGTGAAGAGAGAGTGGATTTGATAAGTACAGTCCTTCCAGCATGTGATAAGCATTTACTTTTTCAAACCTTCATTTTGGATACACTAGCATCGATCAATTTGGAATATGTGGAAATTCTAGATTTAGGGAGAAGAAGATGGTGTCCCATATATTTCTTTCTAGTATCCATAAGTTTTACTTTAAGGATATCAATATAGATTTGTCTCATGTGAACATCCATTTTCCAAGTAAAAAATAATGAAGATTTCTCGAAGTTGATTTGCTGACCCGACCACTCATCGAAGTCGGACATAATTCTTTTGATTTTAAGGATATTTAGAATAGAACATGAGCCAAACAACAAAATATCATCAGCAAATAAAAGATGAGAGTATTTGTTGTTCAATTGCCTGTTCAGAATAATGCTAGGATACAACTGGTTCCTTTCCAATAGGGATATATGTTTAGATAGAATTTCCCCACACATGATGAATAAGCAGGGAGACAATAGGCAGCCTTGGCAAATACCACGTTTGGGATAGAATGTTTGGGAAGGAGAACCATTAACAAGAATTACGGAAGAAACAGATGTGAATACATTTCAAAATAAGGTCTTGAGTCTTTCCAACAAAACCAAATTCAAGAAGAGTTTGGCTTATGACATCCCAACTAAGTTTATCGTAAGCTTTGGACATATCGATTTTAAGAGCAAAATCTTTTTTGTTAGGACTATAATTTTCAATGGAATGGAGGATCTCTTGGGCTATGGTGACATTGTCACAATTTTATCGACCTGGGACGAAAGAATTTTGATTATGGGAGATAAGTTAATAGAGTAGAGGCCCGATTCTATTACCAGAATCTTAGTGATGGTTTTGTATACAACATTAGGGGTGAGCAATATTCGGTTTTTAACCGAAAACCGACCCGACCCAAAATAGCGGTTCGGGTAAATTGGGTCGGAGTTCGGTTCTAAACATATAGAAAATCAGTTTATCGGTCCGGGTTACGAGTTTGGGTTTCGGTTCCTGACCCGAACCAAAAACCGAATATATAATTACTTTTTTTACCCTTCCTTTCGGTCCAAAATTTGAATAGGCTCCTTCGAGTAAGACAAGTCCGCACGTAGCTCCAACTGATCGAAGCTAACCACATGACTTGGATCGTGCATGTATTTTCGAAGTTGTGAAACGTGGAAAACATCGTGCACTTCAGCCAAAGCTGAAGGTAATGCGATCCGATAAGCAACAGTTGCAACTCGCTCGAGAATCTTGAAAGGGTCTACAAATCTCGGGCTCAATTTGCCTTTAACACCGAACCACATTACGCCACGTATGGGCGTTACTTTTAAAAACACATTGTCTCCGACCAAAAATTCTAGTGGCCGTTGACGAATATTTGCGTAGCTCTTTTGTTGACTTTGTGAGGTACGAAGTCTGTTTCGAATCAAGCGGACCTTTTCGATGGCCTGCTTCACTAGTTCCGGTCCGAGCACCCGTCGCTCTCCAATTTTGTCCCAGCATATTGGAGATAGATATTTCCTCCCGTAGAGCGCTTCGTATGGTGCCATCTGAATGCTCGACTGATAACTATTATTATACGCAAATTTCGTTAGGGGCAAGTACGTATCCCAACTAGTCTTTAGATCGATCGCACACAGACTCAACATATCCTTTAAGATTTGATTTACTCTTTTCATCTGGCTGTCTGTTTGGGGGTGATATGCAATACTAAAATTTAGCTTGGCCCCCATCGCAGCTTACAAGCTCGTCCAGAAACGTGATAGGAATCGTCCGTCTCTGTCCAAAACTATTGTGGTCGGTACCCTGCACAGTCGAACAATCTCGTCGATATAGATTTATGCTAACCGATCGACGCTCCATGCTACTTTGATTGCGATAAAGTGAGCCGACTTGGTTAATCTATCAACAATGACCCAAATTGCATCATTCTCCTACGGCGTCTTCGGGAATCCTACAATAAAATCCATCGAGATATTGTCCCACTTCTACTCGGAAATGACGAGATTCTGTAGCTCCCCGTTTGGCCTTTGGTATTCTGCCTTCACTTATCGACACACCATGTACTGCTACATGAAAGTAGCCATGTCCTTCTTCATGCCGTGTCACCAAAAGTTTATGCGCAAGTCCTTGTACATCTTAGTGCTCCCAGGATGTAACGAGTACTTCGCATAATGCGCCTCCGTCAGAATTTTTTTCTGAGTTCGATAATTTCAGGAATACAGAGCCTTTCTTTTAGTTGTATTGTCCTATCTCTGTCCTCCGCAAAGTCGATCACTCTTCCCGTTGAAATCAGCTCGCGCATCTTCTTTAGGAATGAATCGTCCTTCTGTGCAGTTTTTATTTTGCCAAGCAGGCTCGACCCAAGCTTCAACTGAGCCAGGTACAGATATCGATACTCAATTTCGAGTTCGATACCCATCGCTTTTAGGTCTCGCCGTGTATTATTATTTAGGGCTAGTGATCCCATGAACATTCTACTCAGCGCGTCTGCTATAACGTTTTCCTTGCCCGACGTATACACGATTATTAGCTCGTAGTCTTTTATTAGTTCGAGCCAACGTCGCTGCCTCAATTTGATTTCTCGTTGGGTGAATAAGTATTTAAGGCTCTTGTGATCCGTGTAGATCCTACAAGTCACACCATAGAGCTAGTGTCGCTGGAGTTTCAACGCGAACACGATTGTCGCCAATTCCAGATCATACGTTAGAAAACGTTCTTCAAAAGAACGTTAATGATGTTTTCTTTACAAATTGTTGAAAATTCTAAAAATAAATTTTACCACCTGAAAAATCATTGAAAATTATAAAATAAAAAAATCAAAATTATTCTATTACCAAGAACTTGAGTCCCTCATGTGTGAACTAAGACCCTGTTTGTTTCGCTGTAATATAACTGTAATCGTAATGTAATCAAATGGAATTTTTTTTATTTTATTACATTGCGAATTATGATTGCATTGTAGTGTACCAAAAGAGGCCTATGTCCAACCCAACTCCATTACATACAAATTTTTAATAGGTTTAGATTTAATATGCATAAAAATGTCCAACAAAATGATATTTTTATTGCATGCATGCAAAAAAAAAAGTCCTTCCGAATGTAGTATTTCTTGATTGTATTTTTTAAAAAATAAATAAATTATTTATTATGCAATGGTATTTGTTCAAACTCTAAGGGGCCTGCTTGGCAATTTTAGGGGTAGTGGTTATGAAGTATTTTTAGAGTACCGGTTATGAGCGGTTATGAGGGGTCCAGTTTTGGGTGTTTTTAAGTAGCGGTTTTTGTAGGAACGAAATAGTAAAGCGTAATACTCTAGAGGGGGGTGAATAGAGTTGGCAGCAGAATAATGCTAAATAAAAATGTTAGCAGCACAATCATAGAATATTAATCACAACTGAAATAATGTAAAGGCAGAGATAAGAGAGCAAACGCAAAGACAGCGATGTATACTGGTATCCCTCTGTTGAGGACTAATCCAGTCGGTAGAACTCTTGCTACCAGCTGAATCCACTATTGGAAAAACCGCAAGTTTTCTTACGAAGTCCTTGCAACTTCTACAACGCAAGCTTTGATACGAAGAACTCGTCCAACTTCAAATGTGAAGAGGTATTCTTCAATCAAGCCTTCTGATTACAATCTCTCAGAAACTTCTAGACCGTAGCGCACTGGCAAATTGACTAGAGGATTGTAACTGGCTTGGAATCTGAAATTGTAAGCTCTAGAAAAACTCTTTGGAAGACTGAAAGCTTTAGATAGAGAGAAGAATGAAAGTGAATGAGTGAGTTGAAATGATCAAAATCCTTCTCTATTTATAGGAGTTCCAAAGGCAGACTTCTGTCAGAATTCGGGCAGAATTCGGGCAGAACTCTTTGAGCAAATCTCGGTCAAATCCGCAACTGCAGGAGGACCAAGTTCTAGAGTTTCAAAATCACAACGGCCACTAACCGAACTCTGGCCGAGTTCTGTCAGGGCTAGGTTAGGGTTTTTAAAAATGGATTTTGGTGATTTTTGAAAACCTTTTTGAAAACCTTTTTGTAAATATTTTGATAGGTCATTTTAAAAACATTTTGAACTATTTTGGGGATAGCCTATTTGCCAGTACGACTCGGTGTACAACAAATTCATAGACTCAAATAAAATGAAAAATTACATTGCATAGGAAATACAGACTCAAGTAGGCAAACAGATCTTCAGTCTTGAACGGAGTGGATAGCCAATCTTGCTTATGTCCAAGTAACCGAGATGTCCCAACTAGCTTTGTATATCCAGACAGAGTTTGATCAGTTATTAAAATCAGGTTGACCATATGACCAATGGGCCAACAATCTCCCCCATTTTGATAATTGACAAACTATGAATGATATAACATTAATCTTGTTCAAAAAGAATCAAAACGTGAAATTGTTCAAGTCCTGTATTTAAACTCAAAAAAAAAATGTTAGATCTTTAATTTTCTTCTCCTTTGTCACTTAGCAAAATAATTGCACAAGAGAAGGATCTCCCGCATTTAATGCAGAAGGCTCCCCCGCAATTAATGCATAAGGAACAAAAAGTGAGAAAACATAAACAAATAAAACATAAAGAGTAGATATACATCATCATAGGTGTTTGTCATTAAAATTGTTTTGATTGAAATCTTAATACAAACAGAACAGTGATACAATATAGGACTTAGATGTAGTCCTAGGAGTACACTTTTGTTTAAGCTGGGTCCTTAGTGCCAATGGAGCGAGTGGTAATGCGTTGACTCCGTTGACCGGCTGACGGCGGTTATCGGTTCTCTGAAGGTGTTGATTGCTCTGGGTGCTGGAGCTTGCTGAGAGGAGGAAGACGTTGAGTGTCTAGAACTGCCTCTCCGGTGATTCTCTGTTGTGGATTCTCTGTGAGTCTTATGTTCTGAGTCTCTTGTCTCTGTGTGAAGGGGATGATCCTTCTATTTATAGTTTTGTAGGCTGGCTGCTCATGCGCGCATGTAGGATGCGCCGGTGTGGGGACGCCACGTGGAGGTTGCTGATGGAGGCGCATGGATGCTGTGCCCTGATCGAGGGGGAGAACTCTTCATACTGCTGTTGTGAGCCGGCACGTAGCAGAAGAGAAGATCTTTCCGTTGCTGAAATCTTGGACGAGTTGAGTCAAAAGACACGTGTCGTCGACTCATGGTTCGAAGATCTCAGATTTGGTGGAGAGGAGTGATCTGGTGGGCTGCGCCTTGGATTGGGCGCAGGAGGAGGCTGCGGCTCATAACCTTTAGGAGTTACAAACCATTTGGGACGCATGGCTTTTGAGGCGCATGCAGGCGACTTTCCTTCTGTCTTTTGGGATCAGAGATCAGTCTGGGGCGCATGGCTTTTGAGGCGCATGCAAAACTTCAACCGGAGACTCTTCTTCTGTCTTTAGGGATCAGTGAAGGCTCTGAGGCGCATGGCTTTTGAGGCACATGTCGGTTTGGATGCATGGCCGTAGAGGCGCATGCGGGTGTGGACGCATGGTCGTAGAGGCGCATGCGGGTATGGACGCATGGTCGTAGAGGCGCATGCGGGTAGCCACGTGGCAGTAGCCGTCGGAAGTCATGATGATGCTGACGTTGCCGACGCTTCGTTTTCTGAATAAAGCTGTCAACTGTTCAGACTTTGGGAGGCGTGCTGCCAACTCTGTCAGTTCAGCATTTAATGTTGGTGACGTTCGATGGACAGCTGAGTGGGCGCGTCGGTTGGCGTTCCACTCGGTATGGAGATGTGTGGGGGCGCACCCTCTATAATGCGCCGAGTACTGTAGGGCGCGTCTGTGTGATGCGCCTGATGCCAAAGGGCGCGTCCGTATGATACGCTGTCTGGCTGGCGCATCGGACATGTCTTTTAATGATGCGGCTGTCTCGCTCTTCGAGTGCCATAAATAGCCGTTTGGCTGAATTCGAGGCGTCCGGTTCATCCATTTAATGTAAATTTATTGCACGGAATTCGGAGGGCCATCCACTTGGCGCGTGGGTTTGATTTGCCCGGCATATAAATAGTGGCATGGAGAGAAGATTTGCTTCTCATTCCCTCGCGTACTTCCAATATGAACTTGAACATGCGGGTGCATTCTGTTGACGAAGTGCTCCCGAGGGTGAAGATGAGACGCTGTGTTATCTTCGATGCACTTGAAGGTGACTGTTACATCCAAAAGATGGAGTCGAGGGCTTCTGAGGCTGGCGGAAGGTGCCTGTTGCATCCAAAGATAGGGATGCTCGAGCCTCATCTCCGTTATTCCGGAAGAGCCGTAGATCGGAATGGCGGTGCAAGGCTCTCTCTTCCTGCAAAGTGGGGTTTCCCCCACTTTGATCGTGTCGAAAGCTGCTCCTTTAGCCGTGGTTTCGATCACGGTCTTCCTTCGGCTTTGGAGGCTCTTTCGAAGCCTCCCCTGGCCACAGCATTTGCGGTGCTCTTCTCTTCCTTGGTTCCAGCCAGAGGGTTAAATGCTTTGTGTCGAAGCATTTATCGGGCGAGCCTGGTTGGAAGAGCGGCACATAACTGGGCTCTGCTCGGCCAGGTGAGCCTGGCTGGAAGAATTTGGCTGAAGGGATGCACATAACTGAGCTGCTGAAGAGATGATGGGATGCGCCTGGATGGAGGCGCATGATATCTGCTGCGCCTCACTGGTAGCGCATAGTGATGCTGCGCCTATCTGGAGACGCATGGTGGCCGCTGCGCTTATCTGAAGGCGCATGGTGGCCGCTGGCTGTAGACTTAGGCTCTTTCCTTTGTAGAAATTCTCCTTTGTACAACCTTTTCTAGACATGTAATAGACTTTTATATATAAATAAAAAGTCCTTCTTCAAATGTCTATACTTATTGACTTTGCTGTGAAGTTCTTCGTCTGAGTTCTGGCGCATGTAGTGTCTGGCGCATGGGTTTTCTGTTTGTGAAATTCCATGCTTCTACAAGACCCCCTTCAAAGTTTTCAAAACTTTTGAATAAGTTTTGGAATACTTTGAATAAGAAGCATGGAGGTCAGGGCGCATGATTTCTGGGCGCATACCTGTTCGGGCGCATGCTCTTCTCAGTTGATGATGATGATGCCTCGGTAACCGAAAAGATTAATGATGATCTTTTGGTTTTATTTGCTGCTATCCTTGCACAGAACCCGAGGCGACGGCTGAGATCATACGTCATCTGTTCACGCGTGCGACCAAGCCCTATAAATAGGTAAGAGTTGGAGAGAGAAAGGGTTCTTCTTCTCTGTGCCTCTGCTTCTTTAGAGTTTCTTCTTCAAAAACCCTAACTTCTCCTTCTTCGAGAGAATGGCTCCCAAGACTCCTTGCGGCGCTGCCGGCAAGGGGAAGAAGAAAGCGAAGGAGCCCGCGGAAGTTGCGGCGGCTGTCGTTCCTCGTCGGTCTGTCGAAGTTCGGCCGGAGGTGGTTGGTAAGTCTCATTGTCCGTACGCCAACGCACATAGGCCTTGAGTCTTTAATGATGTGCCGCGGTCTTTGCCTGTCGACGCGCTTGGGTTTAAACCCTGGTGATGCGCCGAGGCTATACTGCTGACGCGCATGGGTTCAAACCCTGAAGATGCGCCGAGGCTATACTGCTGACGCGCATGGGTTCAAACCCTGGAGATGCGCCAAGGCTATACTGCTGACGCGCATGGGTTCAAACCCTGAATGTGCCGCAGTTTTCTCCTTTAGACACATTTGTGTGTTCTCTTCTGACTTTTTTCTGATTTTTTACTAGTGTCGATGGCTTCTTACACTTGGCGGACTTTACGTCCTGGGAGCCTCTTCAGTGATGTACCCATTGATATGTTTGCTTATAGTGCTTCGACTTTTACACATCGTATGTTTTTGATGGAACGTTCCTACCCGACAGGAGAGTTTCGGGTGGAGGGTTGGTGCCATTACGTCTCCAAATGGGATAAACTGACGCTCTGGATCTTGTCGCGGTTTCGGACTGAGCTCCGAGAGATCGGGTTGACTGCCGCGATCCGTGCTACCCAGGCAGGTGTTGACCTTAATAGGCACATGTTCCTCGCACTCCTGGAGATGTTTGATATCCATACCGGGACCTTCTTTACTCCGGTGGGGGAATTAGGGTTCGCACTTCATGAGATGTACGAGGTGTCAAAACTCCCTTGGGGGTCGGAACCCTATGAAGAGTACTTTCCCACCAACGAGAAACTTCAAGTCCTGGGGGACAGGGCTGAGGAGATGACGGCCGTCTTCAAGGAAGTGGCGAGTCATCATTACTATATGCAGAGACGGGATAGGAACGGGACGCAGCCTCATGTGACCGCTTGGAGAGATCATGTCTTTAGACAAGACAAGGAGGATCCCTCACAATTTTCCACCCCACCGGCGCTCTCTCGTAGCGAAGTGTTGTCCGAAATGAGCAGGTTAGGGGAGAAAAATCCCCGAGGAAATGAGGACCAGCAGTCAGATGCACGCTCATACAGCTGCTTCTGGCATCTTGCTTATCGGATGTCACCCAAGGCGGTGTTGGCATCCTACCTGATGATATGGCTCCGGGATTGCGTGTTCGCGGGCGGATCCGGTGCCGTAGAGAGGATGACCCGAAACTTAATCCTGCCAGCCGTGAAGCTGGTTTTCGGCCGGCATTTGGCTCTTCTCCCCGCAATGGTATGTAACCTGCAGCGAGGTTTGAGAGAGTTTGCTGGAAATGTGATTCATGACAGAGGCAGAAACAATAACTTCCTGCGCGCTGAACTGCCGTTTCACTATTTGATGGGATGGCTGATTTTGCATCATCCCAGTGTGGTGAGCCCAGGCTCGGAAGGAGATTATAAGGCTGGAGATGCATTCCTTCGTCGTTTCCATCGGAGGAGCTGGTCGTATACCGGTGTCCCGGTTTGTAGAAAGGTTTTATCCCGTCTTCAGGGTTGGGAGATCACCAAAGTTGGTCCCATCTATTTGGGTTTTAAGGCCAACGAGGATTTAAGGGACCTGGGCGAAGGTACCACCACTCTGCCTCAATGGAGATTCCGCTGGTTGCAAAGTATCCGGCCGTCCCATCTGGTGTATCGGAACAGGAATCAGTGCTACCTGGAACCATACTTGCCGAGCCGTTTTGCTCGGCAATTTGGTTATGCTCAGATGATGTTGGATAACCCCAGTAATACCCTGGGGTATGTTGGAAGTTTGTTGGATGGTGTACGAGCTTGGCATTACTATAATGCCAGATGTACCGGAGCTCGTTTTACGTTGCCCGTTCCTGATCCGCGGCCGCCCATTCTTTACTCGGCCGCCAAATTTTACTGTGTTATGGCTGCCCCGCCCTCCGGATATGACAGAAAGACCAGCCTTATCGCAGGCACCCAGTTAGCAGCGACTGGGGATACGCCAGTGAAGGCCCGGCCGCATCGTCCGTCAGGGGTGGGTGCCCCCTCCGCATCACAAGCAGAACCTTCTGGCGATCGATCGAAACGATATGCAGATACAGGGGCTGAATCTCTTGTGTCGAAGAAGCAGAAGAAGGCATCGTTACCGACGGTGTCATCGGATTCGGCGTCCGAAGAGGTAAGGACATCCTACTAAATCTGATTTTGGTTCCGCCACTGACGAGGCCTGATCTTCTTTTGTAGGAGCCGCTAAAAAGAAAACCTCGTACCCCAAAGTCGGGTGGGAGTAGGCGAGAAGAGATGGCGAGCTCGCCTGGAGTGCGTATCCCGCCGACAATGATGTCTCTCATGGAGGAAGATCCGGAGGATACTGTCATCGTGGAGGTTCCAGTATCCCCGGGTTATGTCAGGAGGGACCCTGAGGGTGCAGCAGCTTCCGAGGTGACGAAAGCCACAGCGGAGGCTTCACATATCGAAGGTTTAGCAAGTGCGCAGCTTCCAGGTGATGAAGAGGAATGGAGTTCATCATCTTCCGATGACATCGCTCCGGAGCTGCAGGAGTCTGTTGCGGGGGCAGCAGAAGCAGTGAGGATAGAGGAGAGGGTTGATTCCCCTCCTTGTCATGATGAAGGGAGGTCGGCTGAATCATTGCCGAATCCTTCCTTGGCTTCTACCATGGACATAGAGATGGCTACCGATCAGGCGGTAGCGACAGATTTTGTCCCTGTAGAGGGATTTGAGAAGAGTGAGACCCTTCTGCCGGTCTTGTCTCCTGGGGCTGGCCAGGAGATAAATGTTGATCTCCCCGTTTTGCCGGAGGAGGTAGCTGATGCTGATAGAACGTCGGGGGTAGAAGAGGTGGCCGTTGACGTCGGTGATGTCTCCGGGCTTGAGAAGGGTAAGGGTGTGGAACCCTCTGTTGCTCCTTCCACTTGGGGTACTATCATGACGCATGTGCCGGCTCTTTCTGTTCCTTCGGCACCTCGGGCTAGCAGTCTGGCCCCTGTTGATGAAGAGCCTATTGCTGCCGAGGTTCAAACCTCTCAGATCGAGGTTGGCGGATCCTCCTCCAGTCCGCAAACTGTAGTAGCTCCCCCAACTCCTGCTATGACGCCGCAGGTGCTGGCGGATGCCGACGAGTATGTGAAGTTCCTCGTCGAGGGAGTGTACAAAATGCTGGAGAAAGGAGTATCTGCAGTGGTAGATGCCAAGGGGAGCTTTGCGGCGGCAAAAGCTTTGGCAATGCCTTGTATCGAGCTGATCCGCACTCACCAGGGCCACGACCATATGGCCGAAATTCTGGAGGTTTCGGTGATTGAGCTGGACGAGTGGCTCGCGGAACTGCAGCGCATCCAACGAAATGACCTCTCTGTCTTGATAGATGCAGAGATAGGGAAGTTGATTGCTGAAATCGAGGCTTCCCATTGGGCCGATGTAAGCAGTTGGGAGCGTGAAGTGGCTGGGACTGAGGCTGCGGCGGAGCAGTTGTCTCAATCTATGGAGAAGACGACGGAGAAGCGGGCTGCTGTGGACGCTAACATCGCAGAGGTTGATGCTCAGATGCGCCGTCTTGAAGACCAGCGGGCCCAACTTCAACTAGAAGCTGATCGTGTCCTGGCTGAACACGTGGCATTCAAGCAGGAGGAAGCGACTCTTACTCAGCGGACCCTTGCTTTGGCTCAGCAGCGACGACAGCTTGATGAGAAGTATGAGAGTAAAACTTCTGCTGAGGCTGTCGGATTAATGCGTCAAGAAGCCGAGCTGCGAGTCCAGGCGACTGTGGAAACTCGCATTGCTGACCTGAGACGTCGAGTCAGAGAGCTTTCATCCCACCCTGGAGAGGATCGGGGACTGTAGCTTCTCTTCTTTTTATGTGTTTTTGCAACTCTTGCTGGAGAAATAGCGTATTTTTGTACTCCCTTCTTTGAAAAATAAAGAAATACACTATCTTTTTTTTTTGTGATGTGTTCATTTTTAATCTCATGAACTTGATGATTTATGTGGACCTATTATCTTTTGCGCACCTTGGTTTTTAGGTACAGATAATAAGTATAAAGGAACCAACATGTTTGCTCAGAGGTAATGTGGACATGGCAATCATTAGGTTCGAATGATAGAATCTTCCTACTCAGAGGTGTTTATGGACGTGGTAGGAATGATCCTGGGGGATACGCTGAACAACTCAGAGGTAATGTGGACGTGGAAGTTATGCGATCAATGTACGACAACATAGGAGTTGTTTGTACGGGATGTTTACTCAGAGGTAATGTGGACGTGGTAAACATGAAGGATAGCGTAAGCTCACGAAGTGTAAGGTTCCGCTTTGTAGGATGTAGAGAGACAACTCAGAGGTAATGTGGACGTGGTTATCTTTCTACGGAAGGATGCCACGGAACAGCTGGGTTCCGGAAGCGATTGATTTTGTGAGAAGAGGTTGTTTGGGGAAATACATGTCTTGGAGGATGTCAAGAATAGTACTTCTTTAGGAACTTGCCGTTGATGGGCATCATGAACAAGTCCTCATTGGGTTTGGCGAGACGGTAAGCACCGTTTGAGTATACCGTCTCGATGATGAAGGGTCCCTCCCATTTGGGCTCGAACTTCCCTGGTGTCTTGTGAGTTAACACCATTGGCCTTCTGACTACTAAAACCAGGTCGCCAACTTGGAAAGTTCTTTGCTTGACCTTCTTGTTGAAAGCCTGTGATATACGGGCTTGGTAAAGTTCGATGCGTTGTTGAGCTAGGAGACACTTTTCGTCAAGTGCCTCCAGTTCCCGCAGACGACGACGTTGATTGTCTTCTTCTGTGAGATCGTTTGTGATTGCCACGCGGAGCGAAGGTATCTGTATCTCGAGAGGCAGTACTGCTTTGCTCCCGTAGACCAGGGAGAATGGAGTGTTGCCTGTTGGGATCCGTACCGTTGTGCGGTAGGCCCAAAGGCATTCGCCAAGCTTTTCGTCCCAGTCGCGTTTGTTGGATGACACGACTTTCTTGAGTAGCCTGACGATAGTTTTGTTGAACGCCTCGGCCAATCCGTTTGCTGCCGGATTGTAGGCGGTTGAGGCCACGTTTTGAATGCGATTCTTGTCACAGAACCTGCTGAAAATATGGCTGATAAACTGAGGACCATTGTCATGGATGATCCGTCGGGGTACCCCGAAACGGTAAATGATATGGTGTTTGATAAAGCTGACCACCCTGGAGCCTTTTACTTCCGCTAGTGGGACTGCTTCCGCCCATTTGGAGAAGTAATCGGTGATGGCCAGGATGGAGCGGTGTCCTCTCGATGAAGGAGGGGTGATTGGCCCTACAATGTCCATGCCCCAGGCTTCGAATGGCCAGGAGGCGACTGTAGGATGTAGAGGTTCAGATGGTGTATGTATGAAGTCTGCATGAAGTTGGCATGCATGGCACTTCTTAGCATATTCCACTGCGTCGGCAACCATGGTTGGCCAGTAGTAGCCCATACGTCGCAGTCGATCTTGCAACTTAGGCCCTGGTTGGTGAGCTCCGCAAGTTCCGTCATGAGCTTCTCGAAGAGCTTCGGCCGCTTCTTCGTTAGACATACATCGAAGGAGAAGCCCGTCGAAGGAGCGTCGGTACAGCGTTTTAGTGGCTGTATCGTAGTAGAATCGAAGAGAGCGTCTCCTGACTGAGACGGCTTCCTTCGGGTCCTCTGGAAGGATTCCGTAGACAGCGAAGTCGATGAACGGGAACCTCCAGTCTCGGACATTAACCCCAGTGTTTGTCGGCATGGCGTGAGCCATTTGCAAACATAGGTTGTTTCTGGGACAAATCAAGTCTCGGCCAGTTACCGTGACATAGTGTTGAGTCCCAAGGGGCGCGGCCAATGAGGCTGCGAGGCCAGCTAGAGCGTCAGCCTCCAAGTTTTGTAGACGGGGTACATGTTCGATGAAGAACCCAGTGAAGGTCAAATCTTCATGGCGAACCTCGTATTGCCCCCGAATCTGGTTTACGACGAGTTTCGAGTCGCCGTAGGCTTCCAGATGATCCACCCCCAGCTGTTGTGCTAGCTGGAGTCCCATGACGAGTGCATTGTACTCAGCAACATTGTTGGAGCACGGCTTCGAAAGGGAGTATGCGCGCTGGATGACCAGCTGATCGGGGGAGACCAAGACTACCCCCACTCCCGCGATGATTTGGTCGTTGGGGCCCGTTCTTGAAGCGCCATCAAAGAACATCCGCCAGACGGGGCTTCCTTCAGTGACGTTTGATTCTTGGACTTCATCCGGGATGTCTTCATAGAGTTTTGAAGATTCTGGGATGGGGTGTGCAGCTAAAAAATCAGCCAGAGCCTGACCCTTGACCGCCTTCTGCGGGACAAACACCATGTTGTATGGCGTTAGTAGGATCGCCCATGTAGCCAGCCGGGAGTTTAATGACCCTGGCTTCGTCATGAGAATTCTGAGCGGATTGACTCGGGAGATGACGTGAATTGTCTGGCCCGAGACGTAATGACGAGTCTTCTGAATGGCAAACACCAAAGCCAAGCACTCCTTTTCAACGGGGTTGTACCGGTGTTCGGCCCCGATGAGTGTTCGACTGAGGTAGTAGATTGCTTGCTCGTAGCCTGCATCGCTGTTTTGAGCCAGCAAAGCGCCGAGGGAATGATCCATGGCACGGACGTAGAGGAGGAATGGTTTGCCGGCGACAGGTGCCACTAGGACTGGCGGGCTTGTTAAGTAAGCCTTGATGTCGTCGAAAGCCTTTTGGCACTCCTCTGTCCAGACATAAGAGACTCCCTTCTTCATGAGCTGAGTAAAGGATTGACATTTACCGGAGAGGTTTGCTATGAACCTCCGGATGTATGCCAAACGTCCCTGTAAGCCCCGAAGTTCTCGAAGGTTCTTCGGAGGGTCCATGTTAAGGATGGCTTTAGTCTTCTCGGGATCGACATGAATGCCTTTTGCCGTGATGACAAAGCCTAAGAATTTGCCGCTAGAAACCCCCAGGAAGGATTTAGCGGGGTTCATTTTGAGTTGATGGGCCCGCATGAGATCGAAGACCGTCTTCAGGTCTTGTAGGTGATCTCTTTTGAGTCGGCTCTTGACTGCGATGTCGTCAACATAGCACTCAACTGTCTTGCGAAGATGTTGACGGAAGATGGTGCTCATAGCTCGCTGGTACGTTGCACCGGCGTTCTTCAAGCCGAAGGGCATTACTGTGTAGCAGAAAACACCCTTTGGAGTCCTGAATGACGTGTGTTTTACATCATCGGGGAACATCTTGATTTGATTGTAGCCTGAATACCCGTCCATGAAGGACATGCGTTCAAAGCCACATGTGTTGTCGATCATTACATCGGTGATTGGGAGCGGGAATTCATCCTTCGGGCAAGCAGAGTTGAGATCCCTGAAGTCGATACAGACTCGTATCTTCCCGTTCTTCTTGGTGACAGGGACGACGTTGGCTACCCAGTCCGGGTGTTGTTCCTCACGGATGAAGCCACTGGTCAAGAGCTTGTCCACCTCCTGATCGATGGCGTTCATGATGTCCGGGCGGAAGCGTCGCTGTTGTTGTTTGATAGGTTTGGCATCTGGTAAGATGTTCAACCTATGCATCGCGATCTGTGGATCGAGACCCGGCATGTCTTCGTAGCTCCAGGCGAAGACGTCAATATATTCCTTAGCCAGTTGGACTAAAGATTCTCGGTCTTCTCCTTTCAAGCTTTTGCTAATAAAGATGGGTTTAGAAGAAGACCCATCCCCGAGGTCGATCTGCTCGACTTCGTCTTCGGTGGGAGGTTCTCGTAACTCAAAACGAGACTCCCATTGTTCTCCTAGGCGTTGAGCCCAGGGTTCCTCTTCGAAGGGTTCCGGCGGTTGGTCTTTGCCTTCATCTTTCTGAGGTTGCGCCGATGTTATGTTAGCTGACAGCACTTTCCTGAAGACTGATCCGATACTGGTATCGGAATCCCATGTCGATGCTTCTGACGAGTGGGAATGTTCTATGTCTTCTGCGTCTGAACTCTCTGGAGTTGATGGCGGCGTGACATAGCCTAACCCCCGTCGAGTCCGATTATAGTAATCCTGTGGCTTTCCATTGGGAGGCCTTTATTGCTTTTCAGGTCGTAGCCCATCTTTTGGATGATGTGCTTAGCCGCATCTGTGTACCGATAGACTTGTACTCTGCCGGTATCAGGTTCGAGCTCGATTGACGGGAGGTCCCGACGACGCTCGATTTTGCCCGAGATGATGGTGCCTTCGTCTCGGCTTCGTGGAGGGACTATGAAGACTCCTTGAGACGGGACTATTTGATTATGGTAGACGGTCGTTACTTGTGTTTGCAACGACCGTAGAGCGTTGTCTAATGTATACATGGCATTCCAGTGTGGAAGACAAGAATAATTGAAAGACACTCTATTATTGATAAAGTACGAGATTTTATCCCGTGGGATTACATTGTCGAAGGAGGGTGCGTCTACATCAGCAGAGATATATTCGCCAAGCTCCTCGTCTGTAAGCACTGGGGCCGGATCAGGAGAGTCCTCCACCGCTCTGACTTTGGGGTCTGAGAGGGTTATGTGAGCCCTCTCCGGCATCTTGGATGACTGCGGCGGCTTGCCTTTAAGACGCACCTTGAGGGGTGCCTCGGTTGCGCCTTCGATGAGTGGCGCCTTTCCTTGTAATTTTACCACCAGGGGAGCCGCTGTTTGTGGTGGCTTCCCCTTGAGGCGTATCTTCAGGGGAGCTTCGCGAGCTGGCGCTTTTCCTGATAGCCTGATGCTCATTGGAGGCGCCTTCTGGGGTGGTCTCCCTTTCAGACGGATTTTCAAGGGGACGTCAGGAGTCACTTCGGGCTCCAAGTCCGGCTCTGTTGCCGTCTCTGCTTTATCATCGGCATCGTTGGCTTCCTCCTCGTCAAGTGGCTTGTACAAGTCAGAATCGGTGAAGTAGGCCTCAATCCCTTTGAAGGGATCGATATCTGCAAACTCCGTCCGGATGACGCCGTTGGTGGATACATATTTCATGCATTGGTGGAGCGTGGAGGGCACCACCATGTACTCATGTAACCATGGTCGTCCGAGTAAGATGTTGTAGTTGACCTCGGCATCCACCACATAATAAGTTACCTCAGTTTTGAGGCTGCCGATGTGACACTTCAGCCGGATCTTGCCCAGTGGCTCGCTCTTGCTGGCGTTGAAGCCGCTGATGGTCGTATTGGAGGGCGCCAGCCGGTACATTGGGATCCCCAGCTTTGATAGCAGCGCCTTTGGAATGATGCTTAGGGAAGACCCCGGATCGATCTGAATCCTGCTCACCTTTACCGAACCGATGTACCCTGTGTAATACAACGGTCGGTTATGTCGGTGATGCTTGAGCAGCATGTCTTGTTGGGTGAAGGTTATGTTTGGGATAACTTCATCCGCACAATGACAGTGTGCACAAGTAGTTGGGAGGTCTTCAGGCTGCTTGACCTGACTGAGAAAGGATTCGGCATCCTTCAGAGCTTCGCAGAGAGCTTCTCGGGAGTCCTTGGAGAGACGCAGGAGCTCGAACAAAGACAGGCGTGCAGGAGTACTGGCCAGTTGTGCCAGAATGTCAAAATTGTGGGGCTTGGCTAGCCCTGAAGCATTTTCTTTCCGCAGAGGTCTGTCGAAACGGGCCTCCACTTGCTTTTGTTTATTGGCTGCTGAGGGATTGGATGGACCCTCCTCAGGGATGGTGCCAGGAGGCACCACTTCGACGGCAGCTTCACCGGGCTGGGAGTTCTGTTGTGCACGTGTCTGCACAGGAAGCGCCTCTTCCGTTGAAGAAGAGACCGTACGGCAAGACTTGATCTTCCTGTCTTTTGCTTTGGAGGTAGGGCGTACCTCCGGTTGAGTTACCTCGGAGACGAGGTCGGGGTGAACCCAGAGGACCTCTCCTCGAGATGTGGTGAGTGGGACAAGTCCACTCACATTGTCACGGGTGGGTGGCAAATTCACCACCTCCATTGTCGCCTTAGGGATGGGGACGACGCCATCTTGTGTGGTAGTCGGCGGCAAGGTGCCGAACTGAAGTGACACCACATTCGCTGACACCGTCTTCTCTTCGTAGTCGACGGAGATTACATCCGCATTGATCATGCGCTGGATGTAATTTTTGAGGACGTAGCAGTCCTTAGTCGGGTGTCCGACAAACCGATGGTAGTGATAGTACCTCGGGTTGTCCACCTTCCCGACTTCATCGGGCCGCTTCGGGTCCGGAAGCTTGATCTTGTCACCCTGCTTCAGTATCTCAAAGAGTTGCAGGGTGTCGTCATCATTGAATGAATAAACTTCCTTGGGTCTCGGTGCCAGTGGAGGCTTTTGAGTAGGCGCAGATGCGCCCTTCGAGGCATTAACAGTCAATGCCTGTTTCCCCTTTGTTTCTCTTCCGGAGTTGTTGGTTGCGGACTTTTTCCCCTTATCGTCGAAGGCGGGGAAGCTAACACCTAGAAGACGTGCATTGGCCGCCTTCTTCTCTGCAGCTTCAGCTTCAATTATTAGGGAGCTCCAGTCGGGAGGGGAAGTAGAGTTAAGCCAGAGCTTTACTGCAGGCAGCATATTCATACTGCAAGCGGAGAGAAGCGCATGTTCTGGCATGCCTGGAGGTAGCCTGAAGCAGGCCTGACGGAAGCGTTCGATGAATGCCCGAACCGTTTCCTTGTCCTTCTGGCGTATCTCAATGAGAGACGCCATCGTCATGTCCTTTCCGCCGTCGTAGAAGCGGTCGAGGAAGAGGCGCGTCAGGTCGTCGAAGGACGATATGGAATTGTCGGGGAGGCTGCAGTACCAGTCATATACTACTCCTTTCAGGGCCCCAACAAAGATGCTGGTGAGGAGCGCGTCCTCCTTTGGAAGATGCCCTGTCTGCGACTGGAAGTACGTCAGGTACCGTCGCGGAGAGTCCTTCCCATCGTATGGGGTGAGTGTTTATGGCTTATACTTTGGAGGATAAACCACCTTGTTCCACTCGAGGGGATAAGGCTGGGGAATGCCCATCTTCTGGCGTTCCTCTTGCCTGTTCTTGGACTCGAAGCGCTCCCGCAGATCTTTGATCATTTCGACCACGTCCTCCGTGGAGCTAGGAGTCGGGGAAGGAGGTACTACCTGGAGTGGAGCGTTTGAGGGCTCCGATGTCCGGGGTGCTTCTGTGTCTGAGGATGTCCGCTGGAGGGGCACACTCGACTCTCCATTGGCTCCTGGGTCGGGACCATTTGAAGGTGTCCTGATCAAGGCCGACCGTATCTCAAACACTGCTTGAGTCAGTGCTTGCATTGAGGCAGAGAGGGTTTTGAGTCCTCCCTCTAGCGAGTCTATGCGCTGGACAATGTCTTGTGGCGGCGCATCAGTCTCAAGATCACCCCCGGTCATGTATACTGTCATGACACGGCCGGAAGTGGATGGATTAGTTGAGGCTTCGCTCTCAGCCTCGCTCTCATGTGGGGGAGTGACTTCTCCTGGTGTTTGGCCACCCCCAGCCACATTCTGGAGTTCGTCTTCGACAGGCGCATCTGCAAGGGCCTGACTGCCCTCAGCTCTGTCTTGAAGGGCCTCTTCGTTTTCAGCACTACCCCCGGCGGTGTCCTGGAGGACATCGTCCTTTTGAGGGGCTTCAGGGAGGCCATCTTCGCCTTGATGAAGATCCGCCGCAGCTGTGCTTTGGACATCTTCGTCTTCGGAAGGAGGCTCGACAAGGGTCTGGCTACCCCCAGCTTCCTCCAAGGACTTCTTCCTCGACCGAGTGCCTTCGAACACTCCAGATGTCGTGACAGCTGCCTTGGTTTTCCTCGGCTGGCTTTTGGATGAAGACGAGGAATTGGCAGTCGTCTTCCGGACAGATGAGGAATTGGAGATCACGTTGCATGACGCAATCTTTAGTTCCTCTTCTGCTGACACCTTCGTCCCAAGGCGATGTCGGAGGGGTGTCGATGATTGTAGCCGTTGGAAGACCGACTGCTTTGGCGGTACTGCCGTCTTGCAACAGCAGTTGATGGTGACCACTGCACAAGTGTGCCCCGTGAGAGGCACATCGTGCTTGTTGGTCAACTCTCCTGACCGGCGCTTGTGAGTGATCACGTTGCGCAAGTCGTTGGAGGAGAGTGCTACCCTCGTACCCCTCTCAGGCGCATGGCAGGGCCAAGCGCCGGGGTGGTCGGGTGAGTGCTGCTCCCCCTGATCTAATACCAAGCAGGCATCACGATCAGTAGTGGGGGAACCACAGCATTTGAAGTGACTTGAACGGACCTCGAACGCACAACCAGAGGAGGCGCGGGAGTTCAAGACCACAGAGTTTGCCTCTCTCGGCTTGGTTGTGCACGCAGTGAATGCGCCCAAGCGAGATGAGGACTTTGAAGGTCGACTCGTTGTCGGTGCAGAAGCACTTGAGTCAACCTTGTACAGCTTGCCATCGGCAGCACGCGTGATTGTAAGCGCGTACCTCTGGCCGGCTGCTGGCATAGCACGTTTGTGGCGCATGGCCCGTGCCGTCTTGGATTTCTTCGTACCAGCCCGCTGGGGCGCATAGTACTCAGCATCCAAATTCTCCTCGCCATTACAGCGAGTGAGTCTGTCAAAGACAGAGGCTCTTTGTGGCGCATCAGAAGTGATGCGCGGGGCATTGGCTGCGCCCCTGCTCCGTCGACGTATCTTCCTCGCCTGAGAGGAAGATGGCTGGGGAACGTGGTCAGCCGCACGCTTCCCCGAGAGATGTGCTGCATCAGCGGGCGCACCTTGACTGCTGAGGACGTCAGCAGGAAGGGAAGGCTGGACGGGCGCATCCCCTTCGACGGTGGTGCCCGAGGCGTCGACTTTGCGCACCTAGACTGCGCGGGTCTTCTTCGGCTTCGACAGCCGCTTCGAAGGACTCGCACTTCCTTCAGAAATGAACTCCTCGTACGCCTGTTGATTGAGGCGCACTACCAGCGTCTTGTGGGAGGAGCCCACCTTCACGTCGTCGGCCTGTGATACGACTTTCTCGGTAGAGGAGAAAGAGGTCCCCAGCAGAGTCGCCAGCTTGTTTGCCATTAAAATTGTTTTGATTGAAATCTTAATACAAACAGAACAGTGATACAATATAGGACTTAGATGTAGTCCTAGGAGTACACTTTTGTTTAAGCTGGGTTCTTAGTGCCAATGGAGCGAGTGGTAATGCGTTGACTCCGTTGACCGGCTGACGGCGGTTATCGGTTCTCTGAAGGTGTTGATTGCTCTGGGTGCTGGAGCTTGCTGAGAGGAGGAAGACGTTGAGTGTCTAGAACTGCCTCTCCGGTGATTCTCTGTTGTGGATTCTCTGTGAGTCTTATGTTCTGAGTCTCTTGTCTCTGTGTGAAGGGGATGATCCTTCTATTTATAGTTTTGCAGGCTGGCTGCTCATACGCGCATGTAGGATGCGCCGGTGTGGGGACGCCACGTGGAGGTTGCTGATGGAGGCGCATGGATGCTGCGCCCTGATCGAGGGGGAGAACTCTTCATACTGCTGTTGTGAGCCGGCACGTAGCAGAAGAGAAGATCTTTCTGTTGCTGAAATCTTGGACGAGTTGAGTCAAAAGACACGTGTCGTCGACTCATGGTTCGAAGATCTCGGATTTGGTGGAGAGGAGTGATCTGGTGGGCTGCGCCTTGGATTGGGCGCAGGAGGAGGCTGCGGCTCATAACCTTTAGGAGTTACAAACCATTTGGGACGCATGGCTTTTGAGGCGCATGCAGGCGACTTTCCTTCTGTCTTTTGGGATCAGAGATCAGTCTGGGGCGCATGGCTTTTGAGGCGCATGCAAAACTTCAACCGGAGACTCTTCTTCTGTCTTTAGGGATCAGTGAAGGGTCTGAGGCGCATGGCTTTTGAGGCGCATGCCGGTTTGGACGCATGGCCGTAGAGGCGCATGCGGGTATGGACGCATGGTCGTAGAGGCGCATGCGGGTGTGGACGCATGGTCGTAGAGGCGCATGCGGGTAGCCACGTGGCAGTAGCCGTCGAAAGTCATGATGATGCTGACGTTACCGACGCTTTATTTTTTGAATAAAGCTGTCAACTGTTCAGACTTTGGGAGGCGTGCTGCCAACTCTGTCAGTTCAGCATTTAATGTTGGTGACGTTCGATGGACAGCTGAGTGGGCGCGTCGGTTGGCGTTCCACTCGGTATAGAGATGTGTGGGGGCGCACCCTCTATAATGCGCCGAGTACTGTAGGACGCGTCTGTGTGATGCGCCTGATGCCGAAGGGCGCGTCCGTGTGATGCGCTGTCTGGCTGGCGCATCGGACATGTCTTTTAATGATGCGGCTGTCTCGCTCTTCGAGTGCCATAAATAGCCGTTTGGCTGAATTCGAGGCGTCCGGTTCATCCATTTAATGTAAATTCATTGCACGGAATTCGGAGGGCCATCCACTTGGCGCGTGGGTTTGATTTGCCCGGCCTATAAATAGTGGCATGGAGAGAAGATTTGCTTCTCATTCCCTCACGTACTTCCAACATGAACTTGAACATGCGGGTGCATTCTGTTGACGAAGTGCTCCCGAGGGTGAAGATGAGATGCTGTGTTGTCTTCGATGCACTTGAAGGTGACTGTTACATCCAAAAGACGGAGTCGAGGGCTTCTGAGGCAGGCGGAAGGTGCCTGTTGCATCCAAAGATAGGGATGCTCGAGCCTCGTCTCCGTTATTCTGGAAGAGCCGTAGATCGGAATGGCGGTGCAAGGCTCTCTCTTCCTGCAAAGTGGGGTTTCCCCCACTTTGATCGTGTCGAAAGCTGCTCCTTTAGCCGTGGTTTCGATCACGGTCTTCCTTCGTCTTTGGAGGCTCTTTCGAAGCCTCCTCTGGCCACAGCATTTGCGGTGCTCTTCTCTTCCTTGGTTCCAGCCAGAGGGTTAAATGCTTTGTGTCGAAGCATTTATCGGGCGAGCCTGGTTGGAAGAGCGGCACATAACTGGGCTCTGCTCGGCCAGGTGAGCCTGGCTGGAAGAATTTGGCTGAAGGGATGCACATAACTGAGCTGCTGAAGAGATGATGGGATGCACCTGGATGGAGGCGCATGATATCTGCTGCGCCTCACTGGTGGCGCATAGTGATGCTGTGCCTATCTGGAGACGCATGGTGGCCGCTGCGCTTATCTGAAGGCGCATGGTGGCCGCTGGCTGTAGACTTAGGCTCTTTCCTTTGTAGAAATTCTTCTTTGTACAACCTTTTCTAGACATGTAATAGACTTTTATATATAAATAAAAAGTCCTTCTTCAAATGTCTATACTTATTGACTTTGCTGTGAAGTTCTTCGTCTGAGTTCTGGCGCATGTAGTGTCTGGCGCATGGGTTTTCTGTTTGTGAAATTCCATGATTCTACAATAGGCATGTAAAGTATCTACAAATTATTATCACATGCATGCTATTGTCTCTAAAGAATATTATCACAGGCATGCTATTGTTTCAAAAACATAAAAGAAATCTCAGGCAGTTTGTAATAAAGAAGCAGTATAAAGAGATAGTGCTAAAACAAAGTGCTGAAATAAACTAGAATGTTATAAATGAAACACCATAAGCATGTCCATGAAAAAGTACTGAAACAAAGTGCTGATAAAAATCAAAAGTACTGATAAAAAGAAAAACTGATAAAAACTTAGAATGTTGGAGCATTTCCAAGTATACAATAGAATGTCACTAAAAAAAATCAAATCACATCTCCTCATCACTATCCTCGTCAATATCATCATCAGTAGCTCGGCCAGCATGACCGAAAGGACCAGCACCAGAAGTACCAGCGCCAGAAGGATGAGTAGGGGCGCCAGCATAGAACTCACCAACGTAGTCACGAGGTGCACGATACCAATCATAGGCGTTACCTAGCTGGAAGTAGGCATGGACAGCCTCATCCTCACAGCGGTAACCCGAAAAAGCTGGATCTCGAGGGATAGAGCCTGCAGAATGACCAGTCTGGGCAAAACGCAGATCAGCCAAGGAGTTTGCCATCGCCTGGTAACGGGTGACGTCGCGGAACTCACGCTCACGAGCCATGTCCGTCAACGAGACGTGCAAAGCAGATAAGTGCTGATGTATGCCCTCAAATGTCATGGCATACTGATGAGGTGGTGGAGGAGGTACAGTAGGAGGAGCAGTAGGTGGAGCTGAAGCAGTCCGGCTGCGACGAGATAGCTGAAGAAACTTGGGCTCAGAGTCCTGAGTACAAGTCGATAGATCGATCTCAAATCGCTGAAAGATATGAGGGAGAATCATCGCGTAAGAGAGATTTCGATCTCTAGCACGACATCGTCCCATCATCTGAATGATAGTCTTAGGTAGGGCTGCAAACGAGCCGAGCCGAGCCAAGTTTTTGTAAGCTTGAGCTTGGCTTGACTAGAATTATTCGAGCTCGAGCTCGAGTTCGAGCTTGATAAGTTTTTTTTATTTTGAAGCTTGAGCTTGGCTCGAGCTTGTTTATATAAAGCTCGAGCTTGGCTTGGTTTGAGCTCGAGCTTGGCTTGATAAGGAAGCTTGATTCAAGCTTGATAAACAAGCTCGATAAGCTTGAAATCAAGCTTGTCGCTCAACTTTATTGCAAGCTCATTAAGCTTGATTTCAAGCTTTACGAGCTTAATTTCAAGCTAGTTAGGTTTGAATTCAAGTATATGAAATATTAACAATTTATTTATAAAAATTTAATTAAAAAAGTTCCTTAATATCACTTATTAAGGACATAAATATATAATGCACAACCATATTGTTATATATATATATATATATATATATATATATATATATATATATATATATATATATATAAAATTAGAATTCAACAAAGAACAAACGAGCTTCTAAACAAGCTCCTAAACGAGCCAGCTCGCGAGCTCAATCGAGCCGAGTACTTCTAAGCTTGAGCTTGGCTTGTTTATTAAACGAGCTCAAAAATAAAGCTTGAGCTCAGCTTGTTTACTAAACGAACCGAGCTCAAACGAGCTTTTATCGAGCCGAGCTTCGAGCAGCTCGCGAACGGCTTGGCTCATTTGCAACCCTAGTCTTAGGGGTGGAAAAAGGAATCCCCTTAAGAATATGGTACATAGTGGACAGCTCAAGTGAGGTCACATCATCTTTGGAAGTGGATTTGGGAAGGATAGTAGAGTAGATGATGCGGTACAATTCGTAGTTGAACAAGTTCAGGTTGTTAGCCTTGAACTTTCCAGAGCGTACTCTGTCAGGAGCACAGAGTTCCGCTTTGAAACTAGTGAGTGTCGTGCCTTCGGGAAACTCGAATTCCGTGATGTCTACTAACGGTTCACCTTCATTGGGAATACCAAGAATCTCCGCTAGGAGGGCGTCATCGAACTCGATGTCGATGCCTCCAACACGTGTGCTCACAACAAAAGTGTTAACTACGAGATTGCAATAGAATAAACGAATGGCATTAGTTGCTATCGGGAAGCACAGTTTAACAAATAGGTGTAACCCTAATGCCTCAAAGAAGTGACGATGATCGGGAAATACCGTTCATTTGATCGGAGCGCCGCCGCATATGGATCGGGTGGAAAAGTCACCGTACCATAATAGGGCTTGATCGAGGGTTTGAAAGAAGAACCCATCGAAAGCGCCGTCGCTCGTTTGGATCGGCGAAAATAGTGAATCCGTGTGAGGATTCGAAGACGACCCTTCCTCACTAGGAGTGGTCTTCTTCCTCTTAGATGGATTAAATCTAGGTGCCATTGGAATAAAAAGCACAAATTGAAAGGTGGAGAGAGAGGGAGTTATACCTCACGAAAATAGGATATATTGTAGAGAATGTCGATCTCCGCACGATTCCAAATTTTTGGAGAGATTTCACCAAGTAGATTGGAAGGAAAGGATTGGTGAAAAGCTAGGGTTTGAAGACTCGGGACGGCTACTGCTGCTGTTTGAATTGGTTTGGAAGCAATGAAAGAGAAGAAGCTCTCGGGTTCTGGATATATACACAGATACCCTCAACCGAACTCGGGCCGAATTCGGTCAGAGCTCTGGCCGAATTCGCCTAGGGTTCTTCAAAGTTGATTTAAGCCACTTCTTTTTTATTGTCTCATTTCAAATATTTAATTCAAAGATTAGTTATTTTAGCCTTCAAATAACATAATTAATAATATTTTATGAATTAAATGTCTTTACACAGCGACTGTCTCAGATTAGCTGTAGGAGTACTGTCCCAGCTGGCGGAGGTTCACCGGGGAACTCTTAAATACCGCTTCGCTTCAACCATAGTTGTGGTGACAGACAGACTCTTTATTGGCTTGTCTCTAACTCAGTTTTTGCGTATTAAGATATAATCATAAAATAAAATCAATTAATATTATTGACGTCCAAAATTCCTAATTCTCGACGTAAATAATTGAAACGATCTTTCGCTAGAGGTTTAGTGAAGATGTCAGCTAATTGATTTTTAGTATCTATGTACACAAGGTTTATATCTCCATTTTGATGATGATCTCTAAGAAAATGATGTCTAATCTCGATATGTTTAGTACGAGAGTGACATACTGGATTCTTAGTCAAATTAATAGTGCTCGTGTTATCACAGAAAATGGGAATATGTGTGTAAAATAAATCATAGTCTTCTAGGGTTTGTTTCATCCATAAAATCTGAGCACAACAACGTCCTGCGGCGATGTACTCAGCCTCTGTTGTTGATAGGGCTACAGAATTTTGCTTTTTACTAAACCAAGAGACTAAAGCTTTGCCTAAGAAATGACATGTGCCACTTGTACTTTTTCTATCAACTTTGCATCCAGCAAAATCTGTATCCGAATAACCAATAAGGTCAAAGGACTTAGTTTTGGGATACCACAAGCCAACAGAAGAAGTGCCTTTAAGGTATCGAAAGATACGCTTAACTGCGGACAGATGTGATTCCTTTGGGTTAGCTTGAAAACGTGCACACATGCAAACACTAAACATTATATCTGGATGACTAGCAGTTAAATAAAATAAACTACCAATCATACCTCGATACTTACGTGTGTCGACTGGCTTGCCTTGTTCATCTGAATCAAGCTTTGTTGAAGTTGCCATCGGAGTACCAATAGGTTTGACATTGTCCAGATCGAACTTCTTTAGCAAGTCTTTTGTGTACTTGGCTTGATTTATGAATGTCCCATTATCGGTTTGTTTGATTTGCAATCCGAGAAAGAATTTCAGTTCTCCCATCATGCTCATTTCAAACTCATTCTGCATACACTTAGAAAATTCTTGACAAAGAGATTCATCAGTGGATCCAAATATGATATCATCAACATAGATTTGAATTAAAAGCAGCTTGCCATTAAAAGATTTAATAAAAAGTGTAGTGTCAACCTTTCCTTTTGAAAAACCGTTATCAAGTAGAAAAGAGCTTAGACGATCATACCAAGCACGAGGGGCTTGTTTCAAACCGTATAGAGCTTTCTTCAACTTGAAAACATGGTCAGGATTTTTGAAATCCGTGAAACCCGGAGGTTGTGCTACAAAAACTTCTTCTTTTATAAAACTATTTAGAAAAGCACTCTTGACATCCATTTGAAAAAGTTTGAAATCATGAAAACATGCAAATGCACATAACATGCGAATGGATTCTAATCTCGCAACTGGGGCATAAGTCTTATCGTAGTCGATACCTTCTTCTTGATTGTATCCTTGAGCTACGAGTCGAGCCTTATTACGAGTCACTAAACCATTCTCATTCAGTTTGTTTCGGAATACCCAACGGGTGCCAATGATCGGATGATCAACAGGCCTGGGAACAAGTTCCCAAACTTGATTCCGTTCAAATTGGTTTAATTTCTCTTGCATAGCATCTATCCAAAAACTATCACTACATGCTTCATCAATAGTTTTGGGTTCTAGCTGTGAAATAAATGCAACACTAGAAACAATATCTCTACAGAATGTACGAGTACTTACTCCCTTGGTAATATCACCAATTACCAAATCCTTTGGATGATTTGCTGTAAATTTCAACCTTTTTGCTTCATTCTGAAGGTAGCTGGTTCCTGGATCTTCTCTAGGAGGTTCAGCTAGTACAGAGCTTGGTTGAGAATCAGCTGGAGTTGAGCTTGGTACAGATGTATCTTCGTCATTGTCATCAATCGTCATTTGATTTAATTCATCAAAGGTGACATTGATTGACTCTTCGATAATCATGGTACGTTTGTTGAAGACTCTGTATCCTTTGTTCTTGGCCGCATAACCTAAAAATATACCTTCATCGGCCTTTTCATCAAATTTTCCCAAATTGTCTTTTGTGTTAAGAATAAAACATTTACAACCAAAAATTCTAAAGTATGAAACTGAAGGAATTCTATCAAACCATAACTCAAATGGAGTCTTCTTCGATTTGGGTCGAATTAGAACTCTATTGAGAACAAAGCAAGCTGTGTTGACAGCTTCAGCCCAGAAATATTTGGGTAGACTAAACTGGTTTAACATCACTCTGGCCATTTCGGTTAGAGTTCTGTTCTTACGTTCCACAACCCCATTTTGTTGTGGAGTCCTAGGGCAGGAGAACTCATGAATAAAATCGTGTGTGTCACAAAAATGCTCAAAATCAGCATTCTCGAATTCGCCACCATGATCACTTCTAATACGAGTGATCATGTAACCTTTTTCATTCTGAACTTTCTTGCAAAAGGCGACAAATTCAGATAATGCATCATTCTTGCATGTCAAGAAATATACCCACGTGTATCTAGAGAAATCATCTACAATTACGAAAGCATAAAGTTTACCTCCGAGGCTAGCAACTCTGCTAGGACCAAATAAGTCCATGTGAAGCAATTGTAGAGGTCTAGTAGTACATACTGCGTTTACTGACTTGAAAGTGGATCTGGTAGCTTTGTTCCTTTCACATTGACTGCATACCGAATCCTTCTTGAATGTAATGTCCGGTAAAACCGCGTACTAGCTTCTTTGTGGATAATCTTGATATTGTATCCATATTAGCGTGACCGAGTCTCATATGCCACAGATGACTCTCATTACTCTTGGCCATTAAGCATCTACCTGAAATGTTAGTTTCTTCTAACAAATAGAAAACATATATATTGTCTTCCCTGATACCTTCAAAGATAGTACTACCAGTTGAGCTATCAACTATAATACATTTGTCTTTGCCAAAGTTGATGCCATAACCATGATCAGCTAGATGACTTATGCTGAGTAGGTTATGTTTCAACTCGGTAACCAGACAGACATCCTTAATTACAGGATAGGGAGACTTACCAACATCATCGATACCAATAATATACCCTTTCAAATTATTACCGAAGGAGACATAGCCTTCCTTCTTTTTCTTCGACAGTGTTGCAAATAGGGTAGCATCACCGGTCATATGCCGTGAGCAACCGCTGTCGAGGATCCATTTGCTTCTAGCATGTGAAGGGTGTTCCACCTACAAAACAGTTTGTAGATGAAACCTTTGGTACCCATTTCTTGTAGGGTCCTGAATTGTTAGCCTTAGGTATCCAAGTATAAACATTTAGATCTACAAGCTTTCTCATTCTACATGCAGATGATATATGACCAATGAGGCCACAATAATGACATTGTGCATGTCGAGTGTTGAAAGCTGAGTGGTGTGCATGGTTGGTAGGTTTGGGTTTTCTAGTATAGAAGAAAGCATATCTATATTCTTGTTTGGGCTTGACCTTTTGGGGTAAAGGTTTGATAGGGTTAGGTCTGACAGTGTTTGGCTTGGAAATGTTCCGATTTCTCGGTAAGTGACACGTGTTAGGGTAGGAAGCAGCAAGCTCAGGCTGTTTTCCTAGCCTAATTTCCAATCTTTTGGAAGTGTTATACAACTTAGTATAATCAGAAGTAAGTGATTCCATTCTGATTTGTGCACATTGAAGACTTTTCTTCTCTATAGAAAGTTCTTCCTTGAGTTGGTCAATAATTTTGTCTTTCTTTTCAGATGACTTGGTAGTCTCGTGTAATAAGAGCTTTATTGAAGAAAGCTCACCAGACTCACTAACATTATTTCTAACCTCAGCTAGTAGGTCGCTAAGTCTACCTATTTCACCTTTGTACTCTTTGAGTACCTTCTTAGAGGTCTGATACTTACTACGCAGTTTCCTGTAATCAGTCATCAGGTCACTGAAGGCATCTCCTAATTGCTCAAAGGTGAAGTCATCATAAGTTTCTACAGGTTCAGTAGGTACCTGATCGGTTGCCATGAAGCATACATTTGCAGCGTCCTCTGAGTGTTCATCTTCTGAGTCGCTGGCTTCACTTTCATGCCATATGCTGGTGTTGGCATATTTCCGAGAAGTTGATCTTTTCAGGTTCCCTTTATCATACCTGTTGTTCTTCTTGCTCGATGATGAGTTTGTGGGACAATCCTTCTTCATGTGTCCCTTCTTCTTGCAGCCATAACAGACAGCATCTTCTTGGTACCAGTTGTTGCTGTTGTTCTCTTTGACTCTCTTCTCATGTCTCATGAATCTTTTGAACTTCCTTGCTAGGAGAGCTTGATCTTCAGCGTCAGATCCACTGCTGTCTGAGTTATCTTCAGCAGCTTTTCTGTGCTGAGCATTGAGGGCGATAGTCTTCTCCTTTGGTGCAGGCTCTTCAAAATCTTGTAGCTCCAGTTCATGAGTGAGTAGTTTACCCATGAGTACTTCGAGGGACATAGTTGTGAGGTCGTTCCCTTCAATAATTGCAGTAGCCTTTGGAATCCAATTCTTGGTGAGAGCTCGCAGGAGTTTGCGAATCTTTTCATGGTTACTGTAATCTTTGCCTAGGGAGGACAAAGGATTTACAATATCCAAGAATCTCTCGAACATTTGTGTGACTGTTTCGTTGGGCTTCATTTTGAACGCCTCGTACTCTTGAGTAAGTCTGCTGACTTTAGTTTCCTTGACTTGAGTCATGCCTTCATGTGTGACTTCGAGTAGCTTCCATACTTTATTGGCCGTTGTGCAGATAGACACCCTGTTAAATTCAGTTCTGTCTAAAGCACAAAAGAGAGCATTAATGGCACGTGCGTCAAGACTGGTCCTTTTCTTTTTTTCTTCTGTATATCTGCTATGGGGTTTTTCAACTAAAACTCCATCAACATTTATACGAGGTGGCTTTTGATAGCCATCAAGAACAATAGACCATAAATCAAAATCAAGAGATTTCAAGAAGAAAGTCATCCGTGTTTTCCAATATATATAATTTGTACCATCAAACAGTGGGGGTTTGTTTGTGGCCTGTCCTTCACTTGTGAATTTCACAGTTGCCATGTGTTGTGCTGTGATCTATATAACAGTTAATTAAAAAGAATAAATAATTGTACTATTACCTTTGCTTTACCTGTAACACCCGCTCTGGTACCAATTGTAGGAACGAAATAGTAAAGCGTAATACTCTAGAGGGGGGTAAATAGAGTTGGCAGCGGAATAATACTAAATAAAAATGTTAGCAGCACAATCACAGAATATTAATCACAACTGAAATAATGTAAAGGCAGAGTTAAGAGAGCAAACGCAAAGACAGCGATATATACTGGTATCCCTCTGTTGAGGACTAATCCAGACGGTAGAACTCTTGCTACCAGTTGAATCCACTATTGAAAAAACCGCAATTTTTCTTACGAAGTCCTTGCAACTTCTATAATGCGAGCTTTGATACGAAGAACTCGTCCAACTTCAAATATGAAGAGGTATTCTTCAATCAAGCCTTCTGATTACAATCTCTCAGAAACTTCTAGACCGTAGCGTACTGGCAAATTGACTAGAGGATTGTAACTGGCTTGGGATCTGAAATTGTAAGCTCTAGAAAAACTCTTTGGAAGACTGAAAGCTTTAGATAGAGAGAAGATTGAAAGTGAATGAGTGAGTTGAAATGATCGAAATCCTTCTCTATTTATAGGAGTTCCAAAGGCAGACTTCTGTCAGAATTCGGGCAGAATTCGGGCAGAACTCTTTGAGCAAATCTCGGTCAAATCTGCAACTGCAGGAGGACCAAGTTCCAGAGTTTCAAAATCACAACGGCCACTAATCGAACTCTGGCCGAACTCTGGCCGAACTCTGGCCGAGTTCTGTCAGGGCTAGGTTAGGGTTTTTAAAAATGGGTTTTGGTGATTTTTGAAAACCTTTTTGAAAACCTTTTTGTAAACATTTTGATAGGTCATTTTAAAAACATTTTGAACTATTTTGGGGATAGCCTATTTGCCAGTACGACTTGGTGTACAATAAATTCCTAGACTCAAATAAAATAAAAAATTATATTGCATAGGAAATACAGACTCGAGTAGGCAAACAGATCTTCAGTCTTGAACGGAGTGGATAGCCAATCTTGCTTATGTCCAAGTAACCGAGATGTCCCAGCTAGCTTTGTATATCCAGACAGAGTTTGATCAGTTATTAAAATCAGGTTGACCATATGACCAATGGGCCAACAGTTTTTAAACCAGTCAAATCCATGCTTGATAATTCACTAACAAGCGGTTCTGAAAGTTTTTTTACACAAATAAATTGAATAGGGAAGGGTATTAGTAGTTATAATTATATATGTTTGGTGAGGATATAAATGGAATAAAATAATAAAGTCGCTCAAAATCTACCATTTTGTGGTGTTTATGAAGCCACTCAAAAATATATTACACCGATTTTGGAGGATTTTTAAGCCGACAAAAACCGGTGCCTCAAAAAATTAATAAGCAGAGGTTTTCATAAACGGTCGGTTCAAAAATACTCTAAAACCGGTGAAAACACGGTTACCAAGTAGACCCTAAGTTCTCAGAATAATTTGGCTTAATTGTACTTTGATACCCTCAACTATTCCGATTTTTCAACTTGATACCCTAAACTTTTTTACTCAACAACTTAATACCTCAACTATTATTTTTTTCAACTTCATACCTAAAATTTTAAAAATTCCAAAAATGCCCTTATCCCTTCCCTCTCCTCTTCTCCCCTCCCCCCCTCCGGCCACCCCCTTCTCCCGTACAGCCCCAGCCCCCTCCCTCCCGCCCCGTCCCCGCTCCGGCCATCCCCATCTCCCGCTTCCGGCCGCCCCCCCTTCCGCTTCCGTCCACCCTCCCCAAGCCCTCCCTCCTCCCTCCCCCAGCCCCCCTCCTCCCATGCTGTCGTTCCCTAGGGGAGAAACGGGGGCGGGTGGCCGGAGCGGGAGAGGGGGGAGGCGACCGTGAGCTAGAGGGGGGGAGGTGGCCGGAAGCGGGAAGAGGGAAGGGTGACCGGAAGCGGGAAGGGGTGGGGTGGGTGTAAGCCCCCTGAAATTTCGGGATTTATTTTTGAATTTTCTAAATGAATTATTATCAATAATTCATTCTTATTTAATTAATTTTGATCATTAAATGCTCTTTACCGTGACTTTGATTTCTAGAGCAACAGGGATACCAGTCTCTGAAAACTTTCTTCTTGAAGTTTGTAGTAGACGAGATTATCTTCAATTTGATATATCATGTCCTACTCGAACTTGTTCCCTTGTGCTCCATTTGCTTCGTGCAACTTTCGGGTCAAATTAGATCAATTTATCATCTGCCGTAATTCGTGACTTAACTTCCAACTTAATTTTCGGGCCCGACATCGGTCCAATCCAGTCGACACAATATATGGCCCTGGCTTGTTTTGAGTCTACTATGCACATGCCACTTGCGTGCCACCGATTTGATCTCCCTTGTGCTCCCATTTCATCCATGATTTAATTTGGTTTAAAATTGTTATTTTAATTAAATCTTGGCCCCAAGCTTGTCCAAACTTGACCCAACACCCAATCCAATTTGGTGTAGGCCCTATCATGTCTACCTATACACCCCACTGATATTTTCTTTTTTCCCCCTCTCTCTAAATATCTCTCTCTCTCTTTATATAATACACACACACACACACACACACACACACACACACACACACACACACACACACACACACACACACACACACACACACACACACACACACACATATATATATATATTATATAACTTTTTCTCTCTCTCTCTCACACACACCCTCACATCACCCCCTCTCTCTCTTCTGTACCCGAACACAGCACACACCCATCTCCTTCTTCTTCTTCTTCTTCATCATCATCATTATCTTCTTCTTCATTTCCTATTCTTCTTCTTCTTCTTCTTCTTCTTCTTCTTCACATTCTCCTCTTCTTCTCCTTCTTCATGTTCTTCTTCTTCTTCTTCTTCCTTATTAACACTACCACCACCATTAATATCATTATGCCCATCACTACCACCACCACCATCGAGCACATCACCACCACCCACTTTTTTTCCTTCTTCTCTCTCCTCCGTCGAACTCCGCTGGCGCCGCTGCTGCTTGGCCTCCCCGCCACCGCACGCAACAGCAGCAGCTGCATGGAACAACAGCCAGCAGCAGCAGCAGAGTACTGTAGCGGCAACAGCAGCAGCCACGGCCGCGCACCGCCTAGGCGTGCCACTGCTCTCCGGGATGCGCCGCCTAGGCATTTTGTGCGTTTGGCACGGGATTCCGTTGGCGCGAGCTCGAAATCAGCTCAGAAATGGCGTTCCATCGCAGCGACTTCGTGCATATTTTTCGAGAAATTCGACCGTTGGATCGGCGAAATCTTTGCTCCTTCACAATCTCGATATATCAATCTTCACTTCCCTCAATTTTCGTCCGTTAATTTTATCGTTTGATATATCAAAACCGGCTACAAAGTTGACGCTTTAAATTGTATAATTTTTGGACAGTTTTGTGGAGCCAACTTCGTCGGTTCGTATCTCCTCCATCGCAGCTCCGTCTGGCATGCCACTAGTTCTTATGCATAGTTGGTATAACCCTCTTTCTACCCCTTAAGTTTTGTTTCATTATGAGCACGTTTGATTGGTTGAATTCGACGCCAAAGTTGGCCGTCCGAATTCGTAATTTCTAAATTATTAAATTCTATTTTTGAACCCGGGACTTCGAATTCAATTTCTGACACCACCAGTAGACTCGTGGCGTCGTTCTGGCATATTTTTATATAAAATTTGTTATATTTGGAGGACGTGGGCCCTGGCACATATTTCGGTGCAAAGTGGGCCCCATAGTTCGGGTCAACGAAACTTTTTTAGATCGGCTCATCAAAATCCAATTCTGGATATACTGTTGGGTTCGTATCATCATTCTAGACTCGTTGACATATAATTTACTGAGTTTTGAGGACATTGGCTCCGACATGCTTTTCCGTACAAATCAGATTCCAATATTCGGGTCAACGGACCAATCTGAGATCGGGTCATCGGAATTCAATTTCGGATATACCGTTGAGTTCGTATCGTCATTCTGGATTCGTGGACATATAATTTGTTAGGTTTAGTGCACTTTTATTCTGGCATATTTTTCGGTACAAAGTGGGTCCGACACGGACACCATTTTGACCCGAAATTATTTTTTTGCCCCTGTGTCCAAATTAGACTTATGGATAGGCTATCCTAGCTAATTTGACCATTCTGGATACGTTGGTGATGGTTGTTCCACCATCCGACAATATCTGTAGGTTTTTACCCTATTATTATAATCTTTCTCCTTTTGTTGTATTTTGAGATCCATCGATTCTAGTGATTTCACAACCAATGAAATTGAATGTATTGACCCTGTAGATGTTTATAGAGACTAGCCTTGACCCTGTTTGACCATGGTTGACTGCTTTGACTTAACGTCGAAGTAGAGTCAATATTTGACCTAGTTTAACTAGAGTTGACCAGAGTTGACTAGAGTTGACCAGTTGACCAAGAGTCAATTGTAAGTCAACCATTGACCCAGTTTGACCTAGTTTGACTTGGTTTGACTTTTTGTGACCTAGTTTGACCTAGTGTGACTCAGTGTGACCTAGTTTGACTTAGTTGACTGAGTCTGACCTAGATTGCGTAGCTTATACTATAGAATCAAGCCTAACACTGTTAAACCCTAATTAGCTTATATATATCTTATCTTTAGGTCTGTGGCATCACTCTGAGCATCGACCCCATTTGACAGCTCAGGACCGCAGGCGAGTACATTCTCTGATAGTAGTTTTTTGTCTTGATATTTTTTGTATCCGATTCAGTTATAGTGTTTTACTTGATTCTCGACACGATGGTGCACGGACTAGTATATACCGGATTCCTGTCATGAGATGTCATTCCTGGATTTTCTTGGGATACTGGTACTTGCTCGATCTTGTTCTTGTACTTGTATTGACACCGATTCCTGAGAGGGAGTAGCTACCTTCTTAGGGAATCTCGTGCCATGACGTGCTATGTCCGGATCCGTATACTATTCGAGGAATGGGGAATTTTATAAATAGTGTGATCAATGCCCATCTTGAGTTACTACTTGTATCATAGCTATACTCTTACCTCACGATGGGTATAGCCTGACCTGTGCTACTACTTGTTCCATAGCTTGCCATCCTGGCTGGGCCGAGTCCACGTACTTGTAGCCGGTCGACTGGAAGCCTAATCTTGACCCTTACCGATCACATTATGCTATAATATTCGAAGCAGATTTTATATTTATTACATCAGATACATATTACAGTTCAGCTTACTTTCCCTGCATGATTCACCTTGACATGATTTCCAGTTTATATATCCTGTTTTACTTACAGTCTTGATATATCATCTTGTATTCCATTATGATTGTCTCTTACAACATTTGTCAATACTATGAAACTGTTGTTAGTTTATGTACTCGTTTCCATCCTGACTGGATACGTTGACAATATTTTAGGAGTTGTTATGCCATTATTGGACTTCAGGATGTTGTTAGCTGGGGTGGTTCTTGGTATTCTTCACCGTGAGTTGTCTCTCAGGAGTTTTAGGTCTGGTAGTTATTTAGTTTGGTTATTGTTTCCCTCTGTTTTATTCTTGTCTCATATGATCCTTGTATATTCTAGTTGTTCTAGTGATATTGTTATTATCTCTTGCCTTATCTTTCTTAGTTTTGTGATGTGATATGAGTACCTTTATAGTTATGGATCTTTTAGATGTTGTAGTTAGTATCGGGTACTTGACAGCGCTCTACCGCCGATATTGTGGCATAGACTGGGCGTGGCCCACGTATTCATACCCGTATTTTCGGGTGCGGGTCGTGACATGTTTTTGTGGTGGCCTATGCAGGTCAATCTTTACAAATTAATGCGAAGTCATAGTAGTACTTGAGCTTATCTGTACTACTAGGAACCTGTCCTAGGATTAAGGTTGAGTCATGGAATATTTTAGGATTTTGGTACTCAGTCACATGTTAGGATTTTGGTACTCAGTCACTTGATAGATTCCAAGGATGACCCCCGGGAATCTTATTTCGAATGTTTTCTGAATCTATTCTTATTTGTTTCTATCCGTCCTGATTTCTGAAACATCTGTCTGTTATCAATTGTATTCTTTCTTTGGAATGAGTTTGTGGACCCCAGAGAAAAGGTATAAGTTGGACTTATATATCTTCTAGGTTGAGACGAGAATATAATTTGCCAGTCTCATATCAGGTTGAGATTGTTTTAGATTATATTCCAATGATTTCCTTTTATCTTGCCCTAGATAGTACCTTTGGACATCTCCTGAGAATTTTTTTCTAAACTCTACCTCGGGATCTGTTTTCGCTAGTTTCCATCTACTTATCCTTGATTCGTTGTTGAAAATTTTGAATCTTTATGTTCGTTGTTGACTTCGATTTTGATTTTGTTTGAAGATAAGTTTCTCTGGATTGAGTTAAGATATTCTGATAAACATATTTGATGAGAACGATAAATATCTACTTTATTTATGGAGTTTGGAATTTATCGCAGTCATATTAGCTAGCCTGACAGGGACATGGAGCCTGATTTTGGATATACTATCTTAGTTATGGAATTTAGACTTTCTTGCAGCCATACCGGTTGGCGTGGTAATGAATCTAGATGACATAATCATAGGGTGTATACCCTAGTTATGGACTCCATCGTTTATTGCAGCTATGCTTACTGGCGTGGCAAAAATTCTGGCAACATGATTATGGATAGACGTGTATGGTTATCATACCTTAAATTGATTCACTTCTTTTGACCTATTGATCAATGACAATTCCTACCATTATTTCTTGTTCCGTCATTTCTCTTCTCATCATATGATGATTTCCTCATCTTGTCATTACTTCATCCATCCTGATTAATTATGTCTTGATTACACCAATCACCTGTCTTTTATCCATTCCTGTCAACTACACTGTAAAGTCATTTAAAATTTTGTATCTTTTCACCATGGAAAGGTTAAGGAAGTATCGTAAATCATCTCGTTCGGAAGGCAGATTTATTATCAAGTGGTATCTTGGTAGAAATATGGGATGTTGGATCTAGTGTAGAAATTTGAGATAGAAGTATGATTGAGGTTGGAACTGAAACCAAAGGGTCAATATAATCAGTTTAGAAATGAGTTACTAGGGTATTTCGAGGATGAATTACTTGGAAAGCAAGTTCAAGGATTTCAAATAAGAAGGACAATAGGATGTACATTAATGGTATGAAAATTTATATTTCGTGGATATAGTTTAGAAACTGGACAAAGCATTGGTAAGAGGATAGAGAACACAAGAATTTTGAGTCAAAAAAAAGGGAGAAGAGATTTTGTGAATATAATTTATTAATTGAGATGGTTGATAATTGAAAGTGTATGATGAAGGAAATATGAAGGTTGATTTGGTAATGGAAGAATAAATTTTATAAAGCCTAGTGGTATTAGATTGAATAACACCATGAGAGTGATTTGAACAAGTTCAAGGATATTATAAACTTGAATTAGAGGTTTCAGATCAATTTAGGACAAGGTGGAAGAATTCGGATTTAAGGATGATTAAGTGGTTAGTGTGGAGTTCTAGTGAAGGGTGTACTTCTTGATTAGGGTTTTGGAATTTGGATATGGCCTATGGTATCATGACAAGGCCCAATCTTTATGAAGGAAGGGTAATTCTGGTAGTAGTTGTATAAGATTGGTTTTTATATTTAGACTTGTGAGATTAAAGGTGTGATTGGCCAATGACGACCAGATAAACTTGGTAGTATCAGAGAGAGATGATTAACTTGGCTTTCCTATGAAACCTTGTCTTTTGATTTTCTACCAAAGAGGAATTGGACTTATTCCATATCTCTGAATCATCCCTTGAGTTTTCAATATCGTTAAATCATAATTTTCTTGATCGCGACCGAACGACTTTGATCATCTCTTCTATTCGTACCCGTATCCTGGGTCATACTCAATTGAGTTAAATTCAATTCTAACTTGGATTTCCATCCTTGGATGCTCGTACCCAGGCTTCGATGATTGTAAGGACCATGGTTCGTATTACATATTTTTTTATATACGTGTACGTATTTTGACTCGTATTGCATGTCTCCTCGCATGATTTATTTGGCATTTTATTGCTTGATTCGGTTCGGCTTGTTTGGCTTGATTCGGTTTGTGAACCAAACCCCTACCTACCACCACCAGCATCATTTATTAACCCAACACTCTTTCTCTCTCCTCATTCACTCTTTTTCTTCCTCACCATTACTCTCCACCTACCAGGAAGGTTTAGGCAAATGCATCTTACTTCATGGAGGAATTCCATTGTTCCTCTGTCTTGCTCATGTGTTTCTAACCCACTTTAGTACTTAGCATTTTTCATTTTCGTGGTTAATTTCTTGTAAATCTAGCTTTGTGGTATTTTCAGTTTTCATGAGTTTTGATCTATCAACCTGCATATTTTTGCTATTTGATGGTTCCATATTGTAGAGAATTCCATTTTACCCAAATTTGACCTACGGGAGTCTGGATTTGGGTTTCTATTGTCGTTTGGTGGAGCATGGAGGCCATAGTATTTTCCATGGACATGTTCTCTGTGGAAGCCATTAATTGCACTTCCGCCGCATGCAACATTGAGTTGCTTAGCCGCAGTTGCATTTTGCTAGTTGTTGCTTAGCAAATATTTTTGGCCGTATGGTCGTTAATATATTGTTGGCCGCATGCGAATGCTTGTTTGCTGGCCACATGCAAGTGTTTACTTGCTTAGCCGTATGGTAATCACTTGCTTGGCCGCATGACAATTGTTTGCTTGGCCGCATGGCCAATCACTTGCTTGGTCGCATGGCATTTGCTGTTTGTATGGCCGTATGGCAATTGTTTGCTTGGCCGCATGGCCAATCACTTGCTTGGCCGCATGGCATTTGTTTGCTTGGCCGCATGGCCAATCACTTGCTTGGCCGTATGGCATTTGCTGTTTGCATGGCCGTATGACAATTGTTTGCTTGGCCGCATGGCCAATCACTTGCTTGGCCGCATGGCATTTGCTGTTTGCATAGCCGCATGGCCAATCACTTGCTTGGCCGCATGGCAACTGTTTGTTTGGCCGCATGGCCAATTATTTGCATGGCTGCATTGCCATTTGTTTTCATGGCCGCATATGCATTTGCTTGCATGGCCGCATATGCATTCGCTTGCATGGCCGCATGGCCATTTGCTTGCATGCATTTGCTTTGGCCACATGGCCATTAGCTTTATTGCATGGTTTTTAATTTATGGCCGCATGCATTTATATGGTTGGCCGTATATGCCCCCTTCAATTATTTAACTCTTGGCCACATATTGTATAGTGACAACATTTATTGGCTGGCCGCATGGCAATTTCATGCGACAAATTTTTCCTGAGCCGCATGAGCCCTGATTTCTTCTGCCGCATGTCCTTGTCTCCTGAGCCGCATGATTCATCCACAGCCCTTGCCCCTGCTAATATTTAATTACTACATGTACGCTTGTGCCATATTAATTTGGAATATGTTCCCTGACACGATGGTGACCCCTTGTGGTGCATTTTTGACAAATGACATAACATGATAGTGGCCCGACGTAGCGCACTCCTGACAGTGAACATGACATGATATATATCTCGAAGACTGTTGCGACGGCTAGCATGTCATGACAAGATTGAATGGCCTGGACACCGTGGATGATTGTGTTTGTACAATTGAACCGGTAATGTTCGTATCATGTCTAGGACAGGGATCCCTGAGTACCACGGTCAGGGGTACCTACTGTAAATGGCTAAGGCTAATAACTAGAATAATTCAGTAATCATGAGAGATTTTCCCAGTTATAGGCGATCCCGTTATCCCGGCCACCATTGTTGGACTTGCAGCCTGCCGACGAGTAGGGCACAAGTCTATATTCACTGATATATAGAAAAGAACGAGGCACTGCTTAATGAATCCAAGTCGCCTGGATAACCTGGATTAGCTGCAGGGCTTGTGGTTGGAGGAACATCTCACTGCATATCGCTAGTAACTAAGGCTTGTGATAACCCTAGTTAACTAATGTAAAAAGCCGTAGTCACTGATTGGCCGGGAGCGATTGTATGGTGTAGTTTCAGTGCTCGATTATTGCAGGCTTGATCGCATGATTGTCACTTTTAACAATAATGATCAGAGGCTAAGTTCTGTTCAGGTGAAGGGTTACAACCCCGGTCATTGTTTGGTTTAAGGGTTGTAACCTGGCTCCCGGAGCAGTTCTGAGTCCTCTTTTCGTTTATTGCCTTATTTTACCCCACGTCACGCTTGTTATGTTTTACCTTACCAACAAGATTTGAGACAGAGTTCTATTCAGGTGAAGGGTTACAACCCCGGTCCTTGTTTGGTTTAAGGGTTGTGACCTGGCTACTTGAATGGTTCCCTCGTACTCTATTTTGACTGTTGTTATTCTTTTATTATCAAGCTCTTTTGTAACTACTTTTAAAATTTATTTCTGATATGCTGGTTTTAGTTCTTAAGTGAAGCCTCCTTTGTGGCACTTGCTCTTTCTGGGATCTGACCCAGCTGGTTTTGTATGGCCAGATTTCGGGGCAGCTCCAGAGGATCTACCGACCTTCCAGCCCGATGGTGACTACCAGGCGTAACCAGGGCAACGAGTGGGTTTATTTTTGGCTCTCCCACTCTATTGTAAAATTTTTATTTTGAGGCGTTTAGCCGGCGAGCACCTGTTAGCTCGTATTACATACCTTATTACTGTCTGCCTACGGGCTGTAACGTGATTGACAGATCCTAGGGTTGATCATGTATGACTAAACTCTTGCTAGTCCTCACATTTTGTAACGACTAGCTTCATGATCAGCTGAATATGTAATCTATTGTATATTTGGTGATCTTACATCTTGTAACTTTACTTGCTTGCTTGAGATTGAGACATTTAGGCTTGTTATTGGCCATAGGAGACTGATGGATTGTAGTTAAACCCTCATATATCTAGATAGCCGTGACCGTATAGTGAGGTGGATTCCATTTCATTATACGTAGCTGGCTATGTATGCCCCCGCTCTCCGGTATTCTGGTTCTGGGGCGTTACAATGATCTTGTTCTCCATCTTGCCCAAATTCTGATTTACTCAAAAATCGATCAACTTAGATCGTGTTGAGACAATTTTTTATCGTAATTGGATTTCAATGCTATTACCACTCGTGCTATAACTTTTGATTTTGAACCTGTTTGGATTTAAATACTCGTGCCTAAACTCCTTTTGACCCTGATTTAATTTTTTGTTTGTATCTGAACTCATTGTGTTTAGTCGTACCCAGATAACCTGGCGTGACTAAGTCGACTTGAATCCTTTGATCGTGATTTTAACAATCATAATTATACATGTTACCTTGCCTCTAAAATTTTGTCGATCTACCCTAAATCTAATGTTTTCGACCTGGATCATATTTATCGATGTTTTGACCTGATTCTGACTTGTTCGTAATCGAACGATTCTTGATTTTTCTAGTCACGGCTTCGTGCTTACTTACAAAGCTGTGACTATAAATCTCAACCATGCCAAACCTTATTTTGGTCATGGTTAGCTTTTCATTTTGATCGGGCCTGTGCGACTTTCGGGTTGATTTCCATCAACCTAAGTCCTACAGATCATCCCGTACTTGAACTTCATTTATATCTTCGATTCTTCTAATCATCTCTAAAATTGTGCCCCAATGACTTGACTTATTTCTGAAATCATGCACATATGATTTTGTTCATATCATGATTCTATCATGCCAAATCCCTCATCGTGCCTGAACAATTTTGAATAGATTATCTTGATCGTGCAAAACTCGTCATTCTTGGATCGTGCCTAAAATATTGCCTAAATCTTCTATCCTATTTTAACCCCACTACCAACCTTTAATTTCGAGGACAAAATTTTTATAAGGTGGGTAGGATATAAGCCCCCTGAAATTCCAGGATTTATTTTTGAATTTTCTAAATGAATTATTATCGATAATTCATTTTTATTTAATTAATTTTGATCATTAAATGCTCTTTACCGTGACTTTGATTTCTAGAGCATCAGGGATGCCAGTCTCTGGAAACTTTCTTCTTGAAGTTTGTAGTAGACGAGATTATCTTCAATTTGATATATCATGTCCCACTTGAACTTGTTCTCTTGTGCTTCATTTGCTTTGTGTAACTTTCAGGTCAAATTAGACCAATTTATCGTCTGCCGTAATCCGTGACTTAACTTCCAACTTAATTTTTGGGCCCGACATCGGTCCAATCCAGTCAATCCAATATATGACCCTGGCCTGTTTTGAGTCTACTATGCACGTGCCACTTGCGTGCCACCGATTTGATCTCCCTTGTGCTCCCATTTCATCCATAATTTAATTTGGTTTAAAATTGTTATTTTAATTAAATCTAGGCCCCAAGCTTGTCCAAACTTGACCCAAGACCCAATCCAATTTGGTGTAGGCCCTATCATGTCTACCTATACACCCCATTGATATTTTTCTTTCCCCCCCTCTCTCTCTCTTTATATAATATATACACACATATATATTATATATATATAACTTTTTCTCTCTCTCTCTCACCCACCCCCTCACATCACCCCCTCTCTCTCTGTATCCGAACACAGCACACCCCCATCTCCTTCTTCTTATTCTAGTTCTTCTTCATCATTATCTTCTTCTTCATTTCCTATTCTTCTTCTTCACATTCTCCTCTTCTTCTCCTTCTTCATGTTCTTCTTCTTCCTTATTAACACTACCACCACCATCATCATCATCATGCCCATCACTACCACCACCACCACCGAGCACATCACCACCACCCACTTTTTCTCCACCACCTTCCTCCTCCCTCGAACTCCGCTGGCGCCGCCACTGCTTGGTCATCCCGTCGCCGCGTGCAGCAGCAGCAGCTGCATGGAACAGCAGCCAGCAGCAACAGCAGCGTGCTGCAGCGGCAGCAGCAGCAGCGTGCTGCAGCGACAGCAGCAGCAGCGTGCTGCAGCGGCAGCAGCAGCAGCCATGGCAGACCTTCCCGTGGCGGCCACCGTCCTCCGGGATGCGCCGCCTAGGCGTTTCATGCGTTTGGCACGGGATTCCGTCGACGCGAGCTCGGAATCAACTCAGAAATGGCGTTCCGTCGCAGCGACTTCGCACACATTTTTCGAGAAATCCGACCGTTGGATCGGTGAACTCTTTGCTCCGTCACAATCTCGGTATATCCATCTTCACTCCCCTCAATTTTCGTCCGTTAATTTTATCGTTTGATACATCAAAACGGGCCACAAAGTTGACGCTTTAAATTGTATAATTTTTGGACAGTTTTGTGGAGCCAACTTCGTCGGTTCGTATCTCCTCCATCGCAGCTCCGTCTGGCGTGCCACTAGTTCCTATGCATAGCTGGTATAACCCTCTTCCTACCCTTTAAGTTTTGTTTCATTGTGAGCACGTTTGATTGGTTGAATTCGACGCCAAAGTTGGCCGTCCGAATTCGTAATTTCCAAGTTGTAAAATTCTATTTTTGAACCCGAGACTCCGGATTCAATTTTTGACACCACCAGTAGACTCGTAGCGTCGTTCTGGCACGTTTTCATATGAAGTTTGTTAGATTTGGAGGACGTGGGCCCTGGCACGCATTTCGGTACAAAGCGGACCCCACAATCCGGATCAACGGGAATTTTTGAGATCGGCTCATCAGAATCCAATTCTGGATATACCGTTGGGTTCGTATCGTTATTCTAGACTCGTTAACATATAATTTGCTGAGTTTTGAGGACATTGGCTCCGACACGCTTTTTTGTACAAATCGGATTCTAATATCCGGGTCAACGGACTAATCTGAGATCGGGTCATCGGAATCCAATTTCGGATATACCGTTGAGTTCGTATCGTCATTCTGGATTCGTGGACATATAATTTGTTAGGTTTAGTGTACTTTTATTTTGGCATATTTTTCGGTACAAAGTGGGTCCGACACGGACACCATTTTGATCCGAAATTATCTTTTTGTCCCTGTGTCCAAATTGGACTTATGGATAGGCAATCCTAGCTAATTTGACAATTCTGGACACGTTGGTGATGGTTGTTCCACCATCCGACAATATCTGTAGGTTTTTACCCTATTATTATAATCTTTCTCCTTTTGTTGTATTTTGAGATCCATCGATTCCAGTGATTTCACAACCATTGAAATTGAATGTATTGACCCTGTAGATGTTTATAGAGACTAGCATTGACCCTGTTTGACCATGGTTGACTGCTTTGACTAAACGTCGAAGTAGAGTCAACATTTGACCTAGTTTAACCTAGGTTGACCAGAGTTGACTAGAGTTGACCAGTTGACCAAAAGTCAACTGTAAGTCAACCATTGACCCAGTTTGACCTAGTTTGACTTGGTTTGACTTCTTGTGACCTAGTTAGACCTAGTGTGACTCAGTGTGACCTAGTTTGACTTAGTTGACTGAGTCTGACCTAGATTGCGTAGCTTATACTATAGAATCAAGCCTAACACTGTTGAACCCTAATTAGCTTATATATATCTTATCTTTAGGTCTGTGGCATCACTCTGAGCATCGACCCCATTTGACAGCTCAGGACCGCAGGCGAGTACATTCTCTGATAGTAGTTTCTTGTCTTGATATTTTTTGTATCCGATTCAGTTATAGTATTTTACTTGATTCTCGACACGATGGTGCACGGACTAGTATATACCAGATTCCTGTCATGAGATGTTATTCCTAGATTTTCTTGGGATACTGGTACTTGCTCGATCTTGTTCTTATACTTGTATTGACACCGATTCCTAAGAGGGAGTAGCTACCTTCTTAGGGAATCTCGTGCCATGACGTGCTATGTCCGGATCCGTATACTATTCGGGAAATGGAGAATTTTATAGATAGTGTGATCAATGCCCATCTTGAGTTACTACTTGTATCATAGCTATACCCTCACCTCACGATGGGTATAGCCTGACCTATGCTACTACTTGTTCCATAGCTTGCCATCCCGGCTGGGCCGGGTCCACGTACTTGTAGCCGGTCGGCTGGAAGCCTGATCTTGACCCTTACCGATCACATTATGCTATAATATTCGAGGTATATTTTACATTTATTACATCAGTTACATATTACAGTTCAGCTTACTTTTCCTGCATGATTCACCTTGACATGATTTCCAGTTTATATATCCTGTTTTACTTACAGTCTTGATATATCATCTTGTATTCTATTATGATTGTCTCTTACAGCATTTGTCAATACTATGAAACTGTTGTTAGTTTATGTACTCGTTCCCATCCTAACTGGATACGTTGACAATATTTTAGAAGTTGTTATGCCATTATTGGACTTCAGGATGTTGCTAGCTGGGGTGGTTCTCGGTATTCTTCACCGTGAGTTCTCTCAGGAGTTCTAGGTCTGATAGTTATTTAGTTTGGTTATTGTTTCCCTCTGTTTTATTCTTGTCTCATATGATCTTTGTATATTCTAGTTGTTCTAGTGATATTGTTATTATCTCTTGTCTTATCTTGCTTAGTTTTGTGATGTGATATGAGTACCTTTATAGTTATGGATCTTTTAGATGTTGTAGTTAGTATCGGATACTTGACAGCGCTCTACCGTCGATACTGCGACGTAGGCTGGGCGTGGCCCACGTATTCGTACCCGTATATCCGGATGCGGGTCGTGACAGTGGGGGGGGGGGATAATTTTAAAGTTTGACCATGGGTATTTTCGTCCAAAAAAAATTCGGGTATCAACTTGTTACAAAAAAAGGTTTAGGGTATTAAGTTGAAAAACAGGAATAGTTGAGGGTATCAAAGTACAATTAAGCCGAATAATTTTATGAAACTTCGATGCTCTCTATCTAATATACTGTTAACAAAAATGACAGAATAATATGTAGAAATATAATATATGTACGGTACTAATATGCAAAGCACCCTTCAAAAAGGCCAAAAGAAAAATATCCGAATTTGTTTCACAGGGAGAGAGCTCACCATCTTCATTCCCCACTTCCGAAAACCCTACTAAATCCACAAGCCCTAAAAAGAATACAACCAAATAATCCCCAAATCTCCACCAAAATCCCACTGAAACCCTAGAAATAGTTCGGAAACCCTAAAAATCTAGCGAAGATGAGGATCATGATCAAGGGAGGGGTGTGGAAGAACACTGAGGACGAGATCCTGAAGGCGGCGGTGATGAAGTACGGGAAGAACCAGTGGGCCAGGATCTCCTCTCTCCTCGTCCGGAAGTCCGCCAAGCAGTGCAAGGCCCGGTGGTACGAGTGGCTAGATCCGTCCATCAAGAAGGTATCTACATGAGCAATCATTCATATGCTAATTTCGTTCGGTTTCGTTTCGGTTTGTTGTTTGTGATGAAACGCTTGTTATTGCTAGCTGAGATTGACATCGAAGTCTAAAATAGTCTATTTTTTAGCGGAATCTTTGCTGCACAGGCACAATGTAGGGTTTTTTTTTTTTTAGTGGCGCACGTACAGGAATACGACATAATATCAAATGGACTTGGTGACACGGACCAATGCCATTTTTGTATGTTATACCGTGTTTTCCCTAGATCGGAGTTAGTTAGATCTCTAATTTCAGTTGATTTTTTCGTAATGAAACCCTAATTAAGTTATAGCTGAAATTGTTGTCGAAGCATGGAAATTAGTTTAGGCCTATAAATTCTGTGCAATTTGTTGCAGAAGCATAATAATATTATTAATTGTTGGCGTGGATTTTGTTAGCTACACTTCTTTAGATGGAAAGTCTGGAATGTATGTGTCATGCTCCGATTTCGTAGAATCGATAGTCGTCCCTTGGACATGATGCCGTACGAGCCTAAGTTGCGTTAGTACAAGGCATGTTCATAAAGTTATCCGAAAACACAACAACAAATAGAGTACGCAGAAAATTTGAACACTTGCATAGAGGAAAACTTTGCTTTATTGATAATGAACATCATTTGCAAGACTCGAGTACAAGGGTTGCCGCGTGGACTAACAAACTGACTCGAATGAGATAGTCGTTCCATACTTTACATCCCTTTATACAAACAAAATATTGTAGACACCTGGTATTTGCATCTTTCCGCTGCACTAGAGCGGGCTCTTCAAAAGAGATATAAACGGGCCTTCGCACGCGAGTAAGGCTTTAAAATGTTCAAACGCTGCCTTCAGTTCCTTGGCACGCCTCCCCGGTTCGCAACACCTGTGGAGACGAGGGTCAGTACATTGCCGTGTATTGGTGAATGACTAATTAAATTCTACGATCTCATTTGTTGTAGAAGTTATGTGAAGCGTGCAATATATTTAGTAGTCTTTCTAGCCATCCTAGTCAATTTTATATGAACAGTTGATAGGGCATAACAGAATAAACTACGTTGCAACTTACCCACGGCAGAGTCTGTCGCTGCAGTATAAAACTTACCATGTTCTTTCCCATCAATCAGATATCATTAGCTAAAACAGTGTGTACATGTGAAGACCACCGGCATGAGAAGCCATCCTGGACGTATAGCTTGGTTTAGACGATGATCCTTTTAATGCGGGTAGCGAGTCCCGTTGAAAGTCACCGATTTACCCGTGCTAGCATCCAACACAGCTATCCAAGTTCCTCCTAGGTCGAATTGGTCCCGTTGTCCCGGGATACCGTTTGAGAAATCAAATCCCTTGTGCACAAGTTGTCCATGACCGTGCGAGACCGAACTAGTTACTCAAGCATGATCTACGAATTGATAAGAAACTTAATCATTCTCAATGTGTTCCGCATTATCATTGCAAATATTCATTCATCAATTCATCTTTGCTTAACACAATTCTATAGCAGGCCTATCATAAATAAACATGTAGCATTCTCAAGGTTTGCAGTTTTATAGCAGGCATAACATAAGTAAGCATGCAACAGTTCTACGATTTACAGTTCTGTAGCAGACATAACATAAGTAAACATGTGACAAAGTTACGATTTGCGTTTCATGTTATCGGTATCGTTGATTGATTGGAGAGCAAGAGGGTTAAGGAGGGAAGGGTCAAGCCGCTCACCGTTGATCGAATGGGACGAGAGAAATAGGTCTCCTACACTACATGTCACTTACGCAATCACCTGTAATCGCATAAGCAATGATCAATACTCTTCCATTTATCTCATAATTCGATATAAAATGCGAAGTTCAAAGAACACAAGCAATGAAATCCATCGAAAACATTCTCGAAAAAGACATTCATAAACCAACGTGAAAGAAGCAAGTGTGGCAAGAAAAAAAGGCAAGAAAAACCAAGTAGCGGAAAGGTCCCTCGCGACTTGGCCGTAGAATCCTTCCTCGAGACGCTGTCCGCTGAATATTGGACCTGATTCCGAAGAATCCAATCCATTACGAGGAAAAGATTTTGATTCAATTTGTCCCGATCAATCGATACCGACAATGTTTCTTAACCGTGTTTCCCGCGAACGAGGAACATAGAACTACAGTATGTGTCTTTTTTATTCTGAATGTATGGAATCAAATCCAACGATTATTGGAATTTCATATATCCTTCGGTCCTACAAGAGAATTCTGATTTCTTGTGGAAAGGTGAAGAAATCAATTTTGTATCCCATTACAATATGATAAGAACGAGAGAAAGAAGCATTTGCGGTTTTGGTATTTCGGTTGAAATATCCATAATTGGTATTTTACGTAGAAATAGTATTTTTCCTTATCTTGATGATCCTCGATACAAAATAAATAGTTCGGAAATTACTAAATATGGGATCGTATAGGCAGGTTCCATCGTAAAAAAAGAAGATTTGATTGAGCGTACAAGACTAAGACATGACAAACCATTCTTGAGTGTCCCAGAGATAGTTAGACCTATCCCAGTCGAGTTTGTTGTAGAAGGCTAGAAGCATAAAAGAAATTAAATTTTGTCCCTAAAAGTAAATGTTTTTGAAAATTCCATACTTCATAGATCAGAATTAGTTAGGCCCCTAATTTCAGTTGAGTTTGTTGGAGAAGCATAAAAAATAATTTTTGTCCTAAAAGTCAAATATCTTGATATTTTTTTCTTTACTTGGATGTTAAAATCGATATTATTGATTCGAATTACTTTGTCATCTTACTTCAGTTGAATTTGTGGTAGAAGCATAAAAATATTTGTTTTATTCGATGGTATCTAATGAAACGCTAGAAAAATGAGATCTTTGTGAAAGTTTAGGGTTCATTTGGATATGTTTTCTGAATTTTTTTCCTGAAAACAGTTTTCAGAGAGTAAGTTATAAAACTGTTTTCTGAGTATAGAGATTCTGACTTTGCGTTTGGTTTATTTTCATCTGAAAATAGTTTTCTAGAAAATTTTTAAGATTTTGTTTGGTCGGACTCTAACGTGTCCATACCCATTTTCTGTGTCAGATACAAGCACAACCAAAAAACTATTCCGTGTCTCCGAGCCCGACCCCAAGGACACAATACAAGTCCTGACACCGTCGTCGTCGCCGCCAACCCACCGCCGTCGTCGTCCTCGAGCTCGACCACCCCACCACCGCTGTCCTCAAGCTTGACCACTCCACCGCCGTCGCCGCACTCGAGCACGAGCTCCCCACCACCGTCGCCGTCCTCGAGCTTGACCACCCCACCACCGTCATCGTCCTCAAGCTCGACCACCCCCATCGTCATCGTCCTCGAGCTCGACCACCCTCACCACCGTTGTTCTCGAGCTCGAGCTCGACCACCCACCGCCATCGTCGTCCTCGAGCACGAGCTCCCCACCGTTGTCACCGAGCTCGAGGTCGACCACCCGACCACCGCTGTCGTCGTCCTCGAGCTCGACCACCCCATTAACGCCGTCGTCCCTAACTCAAAGCACTCTCTCCTCCTCCGACGACGAAGGCAAGCCCAAGCTCCTCCTCCCCCCTAACTCAAAGCACTCTCTCCTCCGACGAAGGAGAAGGAGTCGGACTCCGTCGAGGTCGTCCATCGCGCGCCATGGCGAGTCTTCCTTTGGGGGAGAGAGGAAATGTTGCAGTAACACAGAGAGCTGGTGGGTTCTCTTTGGGGAGAGAGAGAGAGAGAGAGAGAGTGGGGGGAGATGGGATGTGGGACCCAACTGCTGTGACAGAAATTTTTTCTTGAAAAGAGCTTTCATCTACTTTATGAAAGTAGAGTTTAAACACCTACTCTCCATAAAAAAATTTCCAAACAACTTTCTGAACTGTGCTGTCCAAACGGACTTTACCTCCGCATTGATGTTTAAACTCAAAAAACTGAGTTTAAAACACCAACCAAACAGGCCCTTATTTTCTATATGTGGATGTTAAAATTGATTTTTTTAATCGAAATTAGTTTAGACCTCTACTTTCAGCTGTTGTAAAAGCATGAAAAGTTTTTTTTTCCCCAACGGCAATAAACCTACAAAGTTGATAATTTAATTTCATTTCCCTATGGGTGTTGACAGCTACGATTCCTTTGATTGAAGTTTGAAGGCAAGAAATAGTGAAACTGTGAAAGTAAAAGTGATCCTTGATCCTTGTAGGCCCAAATGTTGCACCAAAATTCTTGTAGGCCCAAAGCTTCAATGAGGATTTACCAGTTGACCAAAAAACAACCATATGATAATTCTTTTATTTATGGTATTGGCAGGTTTCACCATACGATAATTATTTTATGAAATATGTCAAATCCACTTGATTTCATTACATTATTCAAAGGTTTAAGCAATTTTGAGATGTCTTCGAGTTTGGTTTAATTTGACTCATTGACAACCCTAGGTTTAGAAAAAAGAAGGATCCAAAGAAGAAAAAGGAAAAACAAACTAGATTTGTGAAAGAGGGAGAAAGAGGACTACCACTTCTCCTGGTAGATATTTCTCTACCTTATCTATTCCATTGAAATGATATATTGCTGGAGCACCCGTGGATATTGTCATTTCATCCAGCTCCCACCACTTCTTCTGGTAGATCTTTCTCCACCTTATCTATTCCACATCGGATGATATCTTGCTCGAGCACCCATGATTATTTCCATTTCATCAAGATTCTAACTTTTCTTCTCTCTAAACCTTGTTCCAACTGGGGTTTTAGGCTATGTTGTCACAGGCGACGCCTAGGCGCGCTAGGCGTGCGGGTTGGAGATGTCTCGCCTCGACCCGGGAAAAAATTTTCTGGGCGAGATTTTGCTCGCCTAGGCGCCCGCCTAGGGTCGTCCAGGGGAAAAAAAGGTCCGCCTAGGGTCGCCCAATTATGTTTACTATCCTTACTTGATGTTGAATATTGGTTATTTCATATTTGTTGCTTTTTATATTACTTTTATGCATATTGCTTATTAGTTATACTACATATTTGTTGTATGCATAATTGCAGAATTTTTTTATTCAAAGCAGCGGATCCTGAGCAAACGCCTAGGCGAGGCGGGTGGACTGGCGCCTCGCCTCGCCTAGCGCCCAATACAACATAGGTTTTAGGAGGAATCAAGATTATAGATGGATAGTTGGGTTTCAGGTTGTAAAATATAAACCCGTTTAACTTTTGGTAAAAACATATAAACAACAAATATTTGTTACTTTCAGGTCTGGCCTGAAAACACTTTAACTTTAAGTTGAATTACGTTAATATTTAACGTGCACCCTAATTATCTCTCTTTCTACATGTGTGTATAACCCTTTGAAGGCTCAAGATTTGAAGCACATTTACCCTAACAACTTGACCAAAATTTCTCAAAGTTAACCTATAACTAGAAAATTTAGAGCTGTAGAAGGATTGAGAGCCTTGAGAAAGATAATTAGCAAAGAAGGGAGCTAAGAAAGTATTTAATGAAGTAAAATTTAAGGCCTATGATCATTTGTAATTTGTATAAGAGGTTTGAAGTAAGGAGAAACTGATATTTATAGACTTGCTTGAAATGAGACCTAAGTAGTATTAAATCAATGTATCGAGAGTGAAGACCAAGAAATATTAGTTACTGTAAATGATATTAATGAGAGGTGAAGTTATTTTCATAAGTACTTTAACGATAACAACCTAGAATGTTTTAATATGGAAGCAAAAGAGTTCGTTTTTTATGTCATATTGTTGTTCTAGTAAGATTATGATTTCCGAAGTTAAGACAACTTTGAAGAAAATGAAAAGTGGAGAAGCTGTAGATCCCGATGATATCCCTATTGAGATTTAGAAATGTTTAGGATATAGTTTTGGTATGATAAACTAATTTATTTAACCAAATCTTAAGGATTAGGAAATTGCCCGATGTTGGATAAATATTACAATACCTATACATAAAAACATAGGAGATATGTGCACTTGTATTAATTATTGAGGAATTAAGTTATGAGTCGTACCAAGAAACTTTAGAAGAGACTGGTTGAACAATGACTAAGAAAGGAAACAAGAATTTTCGGAGAATCAATATAGTTTTATGCCATGAACATCTATTATATAAGTCATTTATGTGCTAAGAAAATTAATTGAAAATATTTAGAGAGAGGAAGGAGCTATAGCCTATATTGAGATTTTAAAGGAGCTATAGCCTATAATTATTAATGATTTAAAGAAGGCTTGTGATAGAGTACTTAGGGAGATAATGTGGTAGATTTTGGATAAGAAACAAGTCTCTAATAGCTATAGCCTATACTGAGATGATTAAGAATATGTATCATGGAGTTATGACTACCATGTGAAAGATTAAAGGAGATACCACACAATTTCCCGTTACTGTTAGTTTACATCGCATATGAACTATGTTGCACAAGCCCTCCATAGGGTGTGCCAATGTGCGAACCTAATAAGTACATAAACAATAAAAATTGTCATCGAAACATCCGAACACGCTCACTGTTTGTATCCTTTAAGGTTTCTCAGTAGATTGAAACCCATAAAAAATAATAGATAGGCTGATCTCTCATCTTCCCCATGATTGAGCTGCCACGTCCTTTAGATAGGAAAGACCACCGTCACCAACAAATTGATTGCTTTGTGGGTATGGGCTATATATATATATATATATATATATATATATATATATATATATATATATTGCATCTGTCATACCCTTATCCTAATTTTTGAAAAAATGGTATGTCAAATCAGGATCTTGTCCATATCCGTGCAACATAGAGGATGAACATAAAACTTCTTTGCGCTTGTTATGGATGAAATTACTAGTAATATTTAAGATGAAGTTCCATGGTATCTGTTGTTTGTTAATGATATTGTTCTAGTTTATGAGACTAGAGAGGGTTATATTGTGGAATCGTAGGATTTTAAAATTATAGGACGGAAATAATGTTCAATGGAAATGTAACTTCAACCAAAGGGCAAAGGACTGCGGAAGGTAAGGCTTATTTACAACTAAATACCATGAACCAGAGTTCCATTCCGTGGATTCCGGGTGCGAGTACTCGGTTGAGTACCCGAAAGTGGCTCAAGACTGCGAAAATTTAAGAAAGGGGTCCGGGTAAGGGGTCGATCACTTGACCCGTGTAAAACAATTATACGGACGATTAAGGATAAATCATTGATTAATTAGTTAATGGGATAGGTTAAACTACTCCGCTCACTAATATAACAGGATTATGCGAGCGATTAATGATAACTTGCTGATTAATTAGTTACTGATATAGGTGTCAGTTTCACATACACACCCATTAGCCCGACCCATTATTATATATGTAAGTGAAGTTAACCTAATTATCCCTTTTATTCTGGATGTCGTTTCCTCACAAACTTGCAATTTCTCTCTCTAGGATATTGGAGCTCACTCACTCTCTTTGAGCTCCTCTCAACAACATATCTTGAAGCTCCTTTCAGCATCTAATCTATAGACTATTGGTTGTTTTAGCTTGTTATTTGGTCCTCTTTATTAGCTCTACGGAGTATTGAGTTTGTTTTGTGTGTATTCTATAACTATTCAATATTATGTATACGTGTTTTTTTCTATTTTTTGCGAGAAAATAGTGTATGTACCGTGTAATCTGATTAATCATTATATGGTCCCAAGCTGCGGATGAAACGAAACCACGAAATATAACCTTGCCCTGAACTATCACATTTTTGCAACTATATATCCTGAACCTTTTCTATTAACTACTAAATATCCTGAACTATTGGGACTAGCAAGTGTTAACGGCTGCAGCCCCTGCGAATTTGCATGGTCTGCACGATCCCCGTGAGGGAGGTGTACGTACGGCAGGCGGTTGGTGAGGGGGCGGGTAAGGTCTAGGGTTAGGATTAGAGTCCCCTCACTAACCAACCGCCGCACGTACACCTCCCTCCCGGGGATCGTGCAAACCATGCAAATTTGCAGGGGGCTGCAGGACCAACCCTCCTAAAGTTTTATTCTGAGAAATTGTTCTTTTGAAACTGGCAAAGAAGCCATGTATATCTGTGAGGTCCTTATGAAGTTTTAAGTTTCTATAGAATTCGAAATTTCTAGTTAATACTGTTCTGGAGGTGTGTGGGGATATTCATCTTATACTTTCACGGGTCCTCCTCTCCCCCCTAAGTATCTTTGTTTTGAAAGTTCTATCCTTCTAATGTCTGTTGCTTAAAAATAATTTTTTTTTTCTCACTAAAGAATCTTAAATTTATAGTTGATTAAGGCTGGGAAAAGAAAAAAAAATGCTAGAATTCAGAAGTTCCTTAAAGCATGTTTATGGAGAATATATGAATTTCTTGATTGACATCTTTGTGTCCAGTTTTCTGGAATAAGTTTAATAGAGGTATAAAATGTTGCACTCTGTAGTTGTACTAGCAGGAGTTTGTCATCTGGTTGGAAGTTCTGCTGACTTGGTCAATCCTTGACCCGAATGAAGTTTCTTTAGGATTCCATATGCTTTATATTATTTGAGAATAATACGATCAGACTACTACTGTTTTCTGAGGACTGTCCACAATTTACATCTTTGGTTTACTATATTTTGTTTTTCTTGGACTTATTACGAGTGGATTTAGTGAGTGCTAGATCGATAGGAAGTTATATGCTACTGTGTATTTGCCCCTATAGGCGTCTCATTATAAGCTTTTTATATTGGGTCAGTACTGATTATTTTTGTAAAGTTTTCGCAACCTTGAGAGCTGACAGTGAATTCTAATTTTGTTGCTTCTCAGACTGAGTGGACCAGAGAGGAAGATGAAAAATTGCTTCATCTTGCAAAACTAATGCCTACACAGTGGAGAACAATTGCTCCAATTGTGGGCCGAACACCATCTCAGTGCCTTGAGCGGTATGAGAAGCTACTTGATGCAGCATGTGCAAAAGATGAGAACTATGAACCAAATGATGATCCACGCAAGTTGCGCCCGGGAGAAATTGATCCTAATCCCGAGTCCAAACCAGCACGTCCTGATCCTGTTGATATGGATGAAGATGAGAAGGAGATGCTTTCAGAAGCAAGGGCTCGGTTAGCCAACACTAGGGGGAAAAAAGCAAAGAGGAAAGCCAGGGAAAAGCAGCTTGAGGAGGCAAGGAGGCTCGCCTCGTTGCAGAAGAGGAGAGAGTTGAAGGCAGCTGGCATTAATAACAGGCACAGGAGGAAGAGGAAGGGGATAGACTACAATTTAGAAATACCCTTTGAAAAGAGACCTCCCCCGGGGTTCTTTGATGTTGCAGGGGAGGAGAGACCTGTAGAGCAACCTAAATTCCCAACTACCATTGAGGAATTAGAAGGGAAAAGGCGTGTTGATGTAGAAGCTCAGCTGAGAAAGCAAGACATTGCAAGGAATAAAATTGCCCAAAGGCAGGATGCTCCATCAGCAATTTTGCAGGCAAACAAGCTCAACGATCCGGAAGCTGTCAGGAAGAGGTCAAAGCTGATGCTTCCAGCACCTCAGATTTCAGACCGTGAATTGGAGGATATAGCAAAGATGGGTTATGCAAGCGATCTTATCTCTGGCAACGAGGAGCTTGCTGAAGGAAGTGGTGCCACACGTGCCCTTCTTGCAAATTACAGTCAGACCCCAAGGCAAGGAATGACACCAATGCGGACACCTCAGAGAACTCCAGGGGGGAAAGCTGATGCTATAATGATGGAGGCTGAGAACCTTGCACGGTTGAGAGAGTCTCAGACACCACTTTTGGGTGGGGAAAATCCTGAGCTGCACCCATCAGATTTTTCAGGTGTCACCCCCAGGAAAAGGGAGTTGCAAACTCCAAATCCAATGTTGACTCCTATGGCAAGTCCAGGACCTATGGGGCTTACCCCTAGAATAGGTATGACGCCATCTCGAGATGGGCACTCTTTTGGCGCAACACCAAAAATCACTCCTTTTAGGGACCAGTTCCACATAAATGAAGATATTGAAATGATGGACAATGCAAAGCTTGAGCTTCAAAGGCAGGCAGAGATGAAAAGAAATTTGCGTTCAGGTTTAACCAGTCTTCCGCAACCTAAAAATGAGTATCAGATTGTTGTTCAACCTATTCCGGAGGAGAATGAAGAAGTAGAAGATAGAATTGAAGAAGATATGTCAGACAGGATAGCTCGAGAGAAGGCATTGGAACAAGCAAGGCAGGAAGCCTTACTCAGGAAAAGATCAAAAGTACTACAGAGAGAGCTCCCAAGACCACCTCCTGCTTCATTAGATCTTATTAGGAATTTGTTGATGCGGGGTGATGAAGATAAGAGCTCCTTTGTGCCCCCAACTTTGTTTGAGCAGGCTGATGAGATGATAAACAAGGAACTTCTTGCATTGTTAGAACATGATAATGCTAAGTACCCATTTGATGAAAAAACAGAGAAGGAAAAGAAAAAAGGGGCCAAGCGCACGGTAAATGGGAAATCTTCTCTAGCCGTACCTGAAATTGAAGATTTTGAAGAGGATGAACTGAAAGAGGTATGCGTCCTCTTTCATCATAAATGTATGTTTTACATCTTCATACTTTGGCATTTATTTTCCTTTTCTATTTGCAGCTGGTTGTACCTGTGTTATTCTTGTTCTTAGTTGACTCGGGTTTTTGGTTGCTACTCATTCTGTCCATTTGCACGGCAACAATAAGTTCCCAATTCTCTGTGCATTCTTCATATTGATATTATACTTGTCACAACTGAGACTTGGTGAAACTGATATGGTAAATATTCGGCTTTAAGTTTTTGATGTAATCATCTGATAATAAAGAAAACCCTTGAAAATTGCATAACTTGCTATGTAAAGAAGTGACTGCAGAAACTTAGTGCACCTGATACCATGCTTAGTAATTTGAAAACAAGGATTCTTGGTGCACCGATGCATGAAAAGTTGAAAACAAGGATTCTATTAAACAACGAATTTAGTGGTCAGATGCATTTTTCTTGTTTGATCATGTGAAGCACTTGTAGGCGTTACTATCTTTTCTAGGAAGTACACTCCAAAATCGGTGTCGTGTCCTTTTTTGTCGTGTTGGACACAACACAGACACCGAAATTGGTGTCTTATCTGTGTTGCCGTGTCTCGAACTGTGTCTTGTTGTATCCGTGCCTGTGCAACATAGACTATCATTTAATTGTGTTAGTACTTGGTGTCAAGTGGCTATGGTAAACTTGCAACTTTTTTGTGTATTACAAATGCCATTATAAGAAGTGGCTGTTGTAGGTTTTTAGATATGTAGATTTTTAGATATGACAAAAAACAAATATACTAAAGTTCTTTTGGAACACAAGGTTTCCTATCATGTTGAAGTAAAAGTAGATCCAATAATAGTAGTGAAAGAGTCAGGAAAGTCTTCTTGTTGGTATCACTATTAGCTGCATTTCAGAAAATGGTCTGGATTCCCATACGAAAATTTATTGTTTCCAAAATTTGCAGGTTTCTCTATGAGCTTATGAAAATCTTCTGTTAACTTATGTTTTGATAATTGACGCTACAGCAATAACAACAAAGCCTTTATCCCAAATTATTAAAGTTTCAGTATGTGCCATTTGCTCTATCAGGATGGCCTTTGCATCTGTTATTGTGCCTCTGATAATTGGAACATTTTTTTATCAGTGCTTTGCTTTTGCAGGTGCAAGTTCAGAGAGGATATATATATATATATATATATATAAATAAAAATAAAATAAAAAATATATATATATATATATAAATAAAAAATAAAATTATATATATATATATATATATATATATATATATATATATATATATATATATATATATATATATATATATATATATATATGAAGACTTTGTTAATATCTATCCTAAATTTTAGCTAGCCTTCCCTTGATGGAAACTAATATTCTTTTTGCTTCTTTTTGTAGGCTGATTCCCTGATCAGGGAAGAGATAAAGTTTCTTCGTGTGGCAATGGGGCATGAGAATGAATCTCTTGACGATTTTGTAAGAGCACGTGATGCATGCCAAGAAGACCTTATGTATTTTCCTGCACGTAACAATTATGGCCTTGCTAGTGTTGCTGGCAATAGTGAAAAACTTGCTGCTTTACAAAATGAATATGAGATAATGAAGAAGAGAATGGATGACGAGGAAAAAAAGGCAGTTCGACTTGAGAAAAAGATTAATACCCTCACGTTAGGATATCAGGTGCATTAGGAAGCAAACTTTAGATTTTGCTTTTCATAAATCAACTTTTTAGCTTGCACCTATTATGTGGATATATCGAAGGAAGTCGGTGAATATCTGTTTATTATCTTTTCTACATTGAATAGTATTTCTGCCCCCATTTTGGTTACTGTTTAACCAATTTTGTTTCATTTTGCCACTGAGTTTCCTCCCATTGTTTTTTGCCTTTCTGAAAGGAATGTATTTCATGTTTTCTTTTGATTGAACAGACGAGAGCTGGAAACTTGTGGTCTCAGATTGAGGCCACGTTTAAGCAAATGGACACTGCTGCGACAGAGCTTGAATGCTTCCAGGCTTTGCACAAGCAGGAACTACTGGCAGCTTCACTCAGAGTCAACGGCTTGCTAGAAGAAGTCAACAACCAGAAAGGTCTCGAACGAAATATGCAGCAACGTTATGGGGATCTAGTAGCCGAGTATGAAAAAATTCAGAGAACACTGGAAGAGCACAGGGAGCACTTACGTGTGCAGGAAGAAATTGCTGCAAGAAATCAGGCACTAGAGGAGGCTGCTGCTGCAAAACGAGCTATTGAGGAAGAAATTGCAGCTACTGCTGAAAGGAATCGGGTGCTTGAAGAGGAAGCTGCTGCAAAACAAGCACTCGAGGAAGAGATTGCTGCGAAAAATTGTCTCCTCGAGGAAGAAGCAAAGTCAAATCGTAATGTTGATGAAGAAATGGCAGATATGGGTGAGGTTCAGGAGATTCTGGAGGCCGTTGAATCATGTATTTCAGACAAAGGTTTGAATCAAACTCAAACAACTATTTCTGAAGTAGCTGCTGCGGTATCTGAGAACCAGTTAGATGTGGGTACTGCAATTTTGAAAGATGCTACTATTCGCTGCCAAACTACCGACAGTGACAATGTCGCTCCAGAAGCTAGCAGAGATGCTTATGATCCAGAAGCTATAATTGGCGCAAATGAAAACTCAGCTGGTGGTTCTGGAGTTGGAGCTGAAGAAAGAGTCATGGTTGATCCTGATGCTCCTCAGCCTGAGACTAATTGTATCAAACCACAATCTGTATCTGCTGCCTCTGATTCAGATGCTGTTTGCAGTGTAGATGGAGTTGAGGACCAGATGATGGTCAGTCAGGTGGTTGGTATATCAACCGTAGAATGTGATATTCCTCCTGATACTGTTTTAGATGATTCTTCTGCTTCTGTGGTTGCTGATCATCAAATGAATGTCAAAGTGGTGGATGCCGGGCTGGTCAGTGATGCTGCTGGAGCAACAGAATCAGTCAATGGGTTGGACGTTCCAAGTTCAACCAGTTCGGATGAAAAGATGACCTCTGATGTATCCGGTGACTAATTGGAATGCTTGAACATAATACACTTCTGTGAGAATCGCATATTCTGTTGAGAAAAAGAGGATTGAACGAGCAATTGCTCTGTGGTTCTGTATTTGTCATTTCCCCACAAGGAAAAATGTTAAACCACAAGACTGAAGAAGTAAATTCACAAGTGGCATTCTGGAAACTATCAAGTTACTATTTGAGTGTAAGGAAGTAAATTTTGGGATATTGTTGTAGACTTCAAGGTGATTGGATTTTTTTTAATATTTCTTACCCACCTATAGGATGATCTGTATTAAAACGATCTGTATTAAAACAAGCTATGATCTCCCATTTTGTTTCCATTTCTGCAATGCTCCTACTAATGTGATGCTTGCTTCTCGCTTAGTTTGACTGCTCATGTAACATTTATATACTAGATTTTTGGATCTTACAACATATTTGAGCAAAGACAGGTGGATGATGAGTGGGTGCCAGCCTAAAGTTGATTTTATGTTCATGGACAGTTTCTCCAATTTTGTTGCACTGGTATAATACACTCATTGTGACATTTCTGTGGTGTCGTATCTCTTTGTTATGACCAACAAATGACAAATGTTGAGGCGCTGGGCATTTGTTTTGGGCAGGGAGTGTTGACAAATGGACGCTGAATGTGAACTTTATGACGCATGTGCTTCCATAAGCAGTGGTGCCCATGATTTTGGGGCCCATTCACCTAAACTTGGATTCATCTACTCCACTAACTAGTATATAAAGAAGGCCATATATCAGTTGCATTGCAGAGTGGAGATCTGTTGGTTGAGGAAAAAAATACACCAGACAGTTGACATGGCTGGTCAAGGAGAGAGGCTTCGGAGGATGAAGCTTGGATCCCAGGGGCTGGAGGTCTCAGCACAGGGCCTCGGCTGCATGGGCATGTCGGCCTTCTACGGGCCCGCGAAGCCCGACTCCGACATGATCTCGCTCATCCGCTACGCAGTTGACTCCGGCATCACGTTCCTCGACACATCTGACATCTACGGGCCCTTCACCAACGAGATCCTCCTCGGCAAGGTCAGTCAGTATCATCATCTCCATGTTTGCTACATGTCCTAAGGCCTAGTCAAGATTTTATGTTTGCTACCTACATGTCCCAAGGCCTAGTCAAGATCAGGCAGGCCCAGGGGTTTGAGTTGTCCTATCTGAAGCCAATTTTGGTTGTCCCTTAACTTATATTGTGGACCGATCCTGGTGGAACACCCGCGATCCCGACCTCTTGTAGGGTCAGTGGGGGGTTGCCCAAGTCCGGAGTCTTGTATGGCTTACCCCTGGGCCGGCCCCGAGACTCGAGATTTAACGTGTGGGCCACACTACATATGCATATGCCTAGTTAATCCATTTTTTAAAGGTTAAGAATGCTACTTTATGTATAAAAAGAAAAATGTTAGTTGTGCTGCTCTGAGTGTGGGTTTGGTATTGCTAAGACTTACACAAAAACGCCTGTTGTTTGCTCACATAAGTTGTTGACCAAACATGTTTGGTTACTATGTGTTAAGGTGATTACTAAGGGCACTACATAAAATGTTACGGAACATTATAATTTATTTAGTCCTGGACTGTCAAAATTTAATTTTGTCAGTCCTCACACTGTCACACAGACTGCAGAAATTTGGCAGTACAGGATTGCAGAAACTTTGGCAATACTAAGCACAACAAAGAGTGTCAAAAGTTTTACACTTCTGACTATGCACAAGACTGCAGAAAATGGTAATAACACTTGAACAATAAGTATAGTGACCTTAGTAATCACCCGTGCTAAAAGGGGGTGATAAACTAACGACGGAGAGTACTAAGTTGCAAAAATAATGATATTTCAGGTACATAAGTGTCTGTAAGTAGTTTGGGATATTTTAAGTGCAAGAGTATGTAACAAACATAAACAGGGAAGTAGCTAGATTTATTGATGGATGTTTATATTGCTGCAGGCTCTGAAGGATGGGGTGAGAGAGAAGGTGGAGCTAGCCACTAAATTTGGGATCAGCTTCACCTCCGACGGGAAGAGGGAGATACGAGGGGACCCGGGATATGTCCGGGCTGCATGCGAAGCTAGCTTGCAGAGGCTCGGGATAAACTGTATTGATCTTTACTATCAGCACCGGGCAGACACCCGCGTACCCATTGAAGTCACTGTAAGTTTTTTTTTAGTGTTCCATATGTGACTTTATGTTGGTTTGATACACATTGTTGGTCCACTGCCTAACCATCAATCGTGTAGATCAAAACCAAACAAACTAGTTCCTTAAGTATTCAATTTCTCGCGATATTTTGAACTAATATGTATGGTCCAAAAAGACATGACCGTTATTTTGGAGACATTCAAGAATGCTTAATAGCGGGTATCCCGATCTGTCCTCTCCCACTCTCTCTCTCTCTCTCTCTCTCTCTCTCTCTCTCTCTATATATATATATATATATATATATTTTTTTTTTTTTTCTCTCTCTCTCTCTCTCTCTCTCTCTCTCTCTATATATATATATATATATATATATATATATATATATATATATATATTTTTAGTATTCCACAACTTGAAAGCATGGTATAGACTCAGAGCACTAAGCGTAGAGACATTGAGATGATAGATGTGAAGGTAATGTTGTCTTCTAATTGTTTCTCATTCACTCCCTAATATTAACCAACGGTGTTGAGCACAAATAGCACCCAACGGACTGAGCCTTATCTGTTGGCACCCAATATACTTTAGCACATTATTTGTCGATGAAATTTCAACTTTTGCGAGCACATTATTAGTTATTTTTTCGTGCCTATTACTAAAGGAAAAGTATGCTTTGTTTCTTTGTTTATCGAAGTTAGTATCCTCCTAGGGAGGAGAATTCATTTCTTTGGGTTCTTACAATTTCTCGGTTATGGTATCAAAGGTTGTTCAACCTCTTCTAGTTGATGCTGGAATCAAGTTTTGAGATATTAGGTTCATGAGAACTGGTTCACAGGAGAAGAGGATCGCTTATCTTCTACTAGTGATGCTGACCTATTGCTTATTAGGCTCTATTGTCTATCAATAGTCTCCCCATCTTGCAGTCACATTTAGATGAAACATTATTTATGTCTTGATGAACTTGTAGACGAATGGCTTTTATAGTGTAATTATGATCATGGGAAAGTTGTAGAGTTAGAAGCTTAAACTCAGATATGATGATATACTTGATGATGATGGCACTTTTGTGTGCACTTCAACTGTATGATATGGCATGTAGCAGAAGAGCAACAATTATTAGAGGTGTAAGTGGAGCAGATATGGAATGGATATCTATAGATGTTCCCTTATCTGTAGAATCAAATAAAGATTGAATTTGGAATATTGCTTGAATTTTTAATCTAGTACACATATGGCGAGGACAATTATGTAGTGAAATCTGATAGTATGAATCCAACTGTTGGACTTTGGTTGAGATAAAAACTTAAAATTTCAAAGTTAAAAAAAATGTTATTTCCCCCTTTTTGTTGTTAGTTTATTTAATAGTCCCACATCGAAAAATATAATGAACTTATAGTTGCACATATTAGTTTTGACTCCTAATTGACTTGACTCAACTCGAGCCATGTACCGCCCTAGCCAAGATCGACCTGAGCCATGGATGAGTATTTAGACACTTTTTGCATGTCTTTCAGGTGTCTTAAATTGACATTGTTGGAATTGCAACAGAAAATCCCATTTCTTGTGATGTAGCATGTTTACAATCACTGGCATGTATGCAAAATTTTATTTGATATTCTGATGTATGCAATCACTGATATTATTTCATACTATGATCAGGTTGGAGAACTTAAGAAGTTGGTTGAAGAGGGAAAGATAAAATACATAGGATTGTCCGAGGCATCTGCTTCAACTATCAGGAGGGCACATGCAGTTCATCCGATAACAGCAGTCCAGCTGGAATGGTCTTTGTGGTCAAGAGATGTTGAAGAAGAAATAATTCCTACTTGCAGGTGAGAGAGATCTTCTAGGTTGATTACATACAACCCCAGTACTTACTCTATTTTTCTTTGTTTTACTAATCATACTTTCTTTTTTTGTTATATTTTCTTTCAACTTTTTTTTTTTCCTCCCAGAGAACTCGGTATAGGTATTGTTGCATACAGTCCATTGGGAAGGGGCTTCTTTGCTTCTGGGCCTAAGATGCTTGATTCTCTATCAGACCAGGACTTCCGCAAGGTATGTAATTTTAAAAGAATATTTAAACTATTTTAACTAAAAGAATATAGCTATCTTGCTATGTTGTGTGAATATGGACATGGATACGAACAAATATATTCGCAGTATCGCTATCGAAATCCGTATCGAAGATACCGACAGTACCGACAGCTTCGGCGAGTATCCTGTTTTTGGTATCGGAAAGCAAATAATTATTAAATTTTTAGAAAAAATATTCTATATATTTAGGCATAATTTTAAGTATTTTGTGTTGTTTCTTAATAGTTTTGAAATTTAGTGAAATAATAGTTACCCTAACTGATTGTTTACCTACGATAAATAATTGTTCTTTATTTACATGCTTTTACAACATTACTATGCTTTTACACCCTTGTTATTAGTCTTTTTCACCGAATTGACTATGAAAAAGACCCCAACGTCGGTATCGGTGTCGGATCGGGACATGCCAAACTGTATCGGTATCGGCTATATTGGATAGATCGGTCGATACTGTAAACTATGGTATGAACATGGGTAAGGACACGATACAAATTTCACCTATGTTGCATGCATACATAATTAGTCACCTATGTTGCATGAATATGGACACGGATATGGGAACAAACACGATACATATATATATATATATATATATATATATATATATATATATATATACCATTTTCCATGTCCATGCAATATAGCTATATTGTAAAGAGGCGAGACTTCCGTCTTCTATTCTAATAATGGTAGTAAAGAAATGTAATACAGGATGTGATGTGAGCATCTGTAGACGTCCTCTCATTTAAACTGCTTATATATTTATATGAACCTAAACAACTGTATAAGTTGGTTTCTTGATCAGCCATAGTCTGTGATCACTGGAAAATCGACCACCCAACTGATGCAGCAAAGAATATATTTACGAAAGGAACTTGATAAATTCTCTTATTGACTATGGCATCTTTGAGTTTTGGCCTCATTAATGGTTGCAGATTGATATCTATATAACGTGTGATATGTGCCTTACATCTTCAAATTTATTATCTGTATGTACTAGCATATATGACTATGATAGTAGATCCTTTCACCCCCAAAACAGTACCATATTATTATGCCAGTTTCACGTTCATAGGTTTTGTTAGATCAGCTTTCTCGTGTCTTTTATAGGAAGAAGGGACACTCCAAACATGGAGCCATGTCCACATCACATCTGTGTGAGGACACGAGACATACATTCGCAAAATAACTAGGAAACACTAAAATTGTTTGCAGTGTCCATGTATTCGTGTTTGTATTATGTTACATCATATTCATGTGTCCCCCTTATGGTTTACCAAAGTAATGCTTTTACCGTCCATGTTATCTTGAGAGCTTTTTGTGCTGAGTACTGAAAGATGAATTGTTATGTGCAGAGTACTCCTAGATTTCAGCCTGGAAATGTAGAGCAGAATTTGTCTATATTTGAGCGTGTAAATGAACTAGCTTCAATAAAGGGATGCACCCCTTCGCAGCTTGCATTGGCTTGGCTTCATCACCAGGGAAATGACGTGTGCCCTATACCAGGCACCACAAAGATTGAGAATCTGAAGCAAAACATTGGTGCGCTTTCAGTAAAACTCACTGCAGAAGAAATGGCAGAGCTCGAATCATTTGCTTCGGCAGGTGCTGTTAAGGGAGATAGATATGGCCCTGGAATGCAGACTTGGAGTGATTCTGACACCCCTCCCCTATCTTCATGGAAAGGTGAACGATGAATCGTCTTTTTCTTTCAGATACCTCCCTTGCTCGCTCTAATATCAGCATGGGATTGGAGAAGCCGCCCTTGCTTATGGTGTGTTTTGAGATGGGTCGAATTAGTTTATTTCCTCTATATATGTCGTTATAGTTTGAAACTGTGCTGTAAACGTGTGTTTAATCAAAGTTGTCTTGCCTGAACTACCTGTATCTTGTGACATAATGAGCAGAAATGCGAAATTAGAGATCTATTTTAAGATGAGTTATACTTTTGCTGTTATTCTAGTGAAGTATGTAAAGAAGTCAATGCGGAAACTTAATTAGTGCACCTGATACCATGCTTAGTAATTTGATAACAAGGATTCTTGGTGTACCGATGCATGAAAACAAGGATTCTATTTAACAAGGAATTTAGTGCTCAGATTCATCTTTCGTGTTTGATCATGTGAAGCACTTGTAGGATTCTTGGTGTCTTTATTGTCATGTTGGACCAATATTGGACACAACACAACCGAAATTGGTGCCTTAAGTTGTGTTGCCATGTCTCGAATTGTGTCTTGTTGTGTCCGTGCCCGTACACCATAGACTATCATTTACTTGTGTCTGTATTTGGTGTCAAGTGGCTATGGTAAACTCAAAACTTTTTTGGGTATCCAAATCCCATTATAAGAAGTGGCTGCTGTAGATTTTTAGATGTGACACAACACTAATATACTAAAGAAGTTCTTTTGGAACACAAGGTTACTATCATGTTGAAGTAAAAGAAGATCCAATAGTAGTGAAAGAGTCAGGAAAGTCTTGTTGTTGGCATCACTGTTATCTGCATTTCAGAAAATGGTCTGAATTTCCAAATGAAATTTATTGTTTCCAAATTTTGCTAGTTTCTCTATGAGCTAATGAAAATCTTCTGTTGTTAACTTATGTTTTGTTAATTGACGCTACAACAATAACAACAAAGTCTTTATCTCAAAATATTGAAGTTTCAGTATGTGCCACCCACTTGTTCTATCAGGATGGCCTTTGCATCTGTTATTGTGCCTCTGATAATTGGGTTAACATTTTTTATTGTTCCTATATATATATATTTTTTTATCAGCGCTTTGCTTTTGCAGGTGCAAGTTTCCTGATGTGATATGTGTTTTGTGCAGGTCTGGATCCAACAATCAAATTGTACAAAATACGCTTATAACAAAAAAGCAGGATTGATTTCAACAGTTAATTTTATGGAAAATAATATAAAAAATTATTATGATATGATGATTAGCATGCATGTACTTAATTCAAAGTCAAATAATCTTTTCGAAAAAATATTGTAATATAAATATTATATTTTTAACACAATCCTAGGATTACTAGATATTTGGTTGTGTGATTTTAAACATAATTACTATATCTCAATATTTGTGGACACCATGAATTAATAATATATTAGAGATTTTTTGTTACCTAACAATATTTAATAAATTGGAAGAAAGAGAAAAGATTGTTCATTACTTGGCACACGGTAGAAACTCGATCGTCGGTTGATGTTGGTGGTGAAGGAGATGGTCGATGATGAGTGGCAGCTAGAGTTCCAACGAAGGTGAGGGCGACAAAGGTCGACGACGCGGCTTCGGACAAATGATGAGGTTCAAATTTTTTTTTGAAAGAAGAAATAAATTTTATTGTAGTAGGGTAGGGTTCACCCTCCCTACCTAGGTTGGATTGGACTTCACACTTCAATCACAACAAACACACAAATAATTGCTAAAGCAATAAAATAAAATAAAATTATGCATTTAATATTTCAATATTTAATAATTGTCTTTTCTATAATAGACATGTCCCATTTATATAGGAGGAGCAACTGAAAAAAAACCTACTACTCCCGCAGTGGGACTAAAAAAATTAAAATCCAACTAAATGATAGCTACTAACAGACCTAGATCTTATCCAAATAAAATAAAATAAAATAGAATTCTCATATCAAAGTCAAATCTGGTTGGTGCTGGGTCGAGTTCACCATACCACATCTTATGCGACTCGTGTACACACGCCAGGGTAATGGGTATGTATCTTAATGTCCTCGACATTCTGTGGAAAAGAACTCGACCCTGTATAGTGTATGTCTTTGTTGCTCTCATAATACTCCAAGATGTCGAGAACAATGCGTTGGAGTTCATCTCGATCAAGCCAAATGTCATCAGAATCATGACTTCATTTCCAACGTACCAAATATCATTGGATTCTACCGCCTCTAGTAGATATGATCTCATCATCTAAAAATACTATTAATTTCATCTACTGTAGGTGGGATATTTGGAAGTAAAGATAAGGCGGGTCTCTCAAAAGTAGGCTCGGGCCAGGTTCATCAACAAGTGAGTTTTCAGGTCTAAAATCTGGATCTTTATAAGCTATTAGATTTAGATATTAAAAGTAGGATTGATGCCAAAATGATCTGGAAGATCTAGAATATAACAATGAGCATTAATTTTTCTTAAGATTTTAAAAGGACCTGAACCATGAGCATGCAACTTCTTTAAAGTTCCCGGAAGGAACCGTCCCGGACGTATCATGACCATCACATAGTTTCCTACATAAACATCAGCTCAAGATTTATAATTCTCGTTGCTTTGTTCAATTCATTTGCTGATTCCTTGTGTAGATCGTGTATATGTGATGCAAAAACTTATGCATATTGTGACACTAAGCAAATGCAAATTGTGACACTTTATGTAATGTGTCATGGGAACATGATCTATAGGTTGCCTAGGCTTGTACCCATATACTATCTCAGCTGGACTCATGCCTATTATCCTATTGACCGAAGTAGTGTATGCAAACTCAATGATAGACAACTGTAGATCACAATCCCTTAAGTTTTTGCCAATGAGCATCCTTAACAAATTACCTAAACTTCGATTGACAACCTCGGTCTGAACATCAGTTTGAGGATGAAAAGCAGTAGAGAATTGAAGCTTGATGTTAATCATGTGCCATTATGGTTTTCAAAAAATGACTAGCGATCATATCAGGCACAATGGTTTTAGACTGACCATGTAGTCTAACGACACCGTTAAAATAAAGTTTTATGACTCTTGATGCATCAGAAGTCCTAGAACGGGGTATAAAGTGGGCCTAAGAAGAATAATTCTTATCTTTGTTAAAAATACCAATTTTTTCTTAACAAAGAGACAAAGTAACAGCTCTTGACCACGACACATAGTTTAAACCATTTGTCACGACCCGCTTCAGAATAATCGGATACGAGTTGGACACGTCCAGCCTACGTTGAAAGACACAACGTATTAAGCTGTACAATCTAAGAAAAACTCCAAGTAATCATGATCAAAGAATCACATCACACTTCTAGTATGTCCCAGAATAGATCATCAAAATCCACTAAGTCTTTTTATACAACTATACAAAATCATTCGGAGACAAATCCGATAAACAAAATCTACTAGAAATCATAGTACAACTGTCTCATGAAAGTATCTAGTACATCAAGTAAAATATCTACAACAGATCTTCTAGAATCTTCTAAGAGTCCTCCTCCAGTCCACACTCATATGGCCTTGGTATAATATGTCAACGATCCAGTCAGAAAAGGAGCAAAGTATAATACATGATAATAAAATAAGTACATGGTGAACAAGTAAAGAATAAGAAAACATGATGAACATGAACTGTAAATGCAAGCTAACTCTATAAAACATGTACAAGAGATCATTACATGTGAATTTTGAAATACATACTAGAATATGTGACCGGCTGGGGTAAGCACATGAATAAGCACAAGTAATAGTACGATTTAGAATCTCACGTGCACGATGTGATACATAAGCTATTATGCAATATTTTAGGTTGGACTTTGGTCACATATCTGTATTATTTTCCCTCCCTAAGTACAAGTAAAGAACATGAACTAGAGTACAAGACCATGTCGTATAACAATGTGTCCAATATGAAAAAGAACATGACATGAAGTAAATGAATCAAAACCATAGAAGTACTTGCCTTGCTCGGGGAGATCGAGAATAGAGAGATAGTGATCTCTAGGTCCACCTAGAATGAGTACAAGTTGGATAAGCTCTAAACAATGATAATTAATTAATTATCGCTAACTAGCTAATTATCACTTGCTTCCACTAAGCTAATTTCATAATATAAACTAGCTAATGAATTTTTAATAAATACTACATAAGAAAGGAGTTAAAATCTTTATAGCAAAGTATGTTATATATATTCTAACATAACAAGATAATAATAATTAAATAAAATGTCTACTAGTTAACTATGTGCCATTTAGTATTTAGCAAGAGAAAGCATAAAATTAGGCCTAAGCAAGTCCATAAATATTACACTATTACAATCAAAAATTCTATAGTAACTAATCCTTTCATAACAAAAATAATTGAAGGCTTACAATATAAAATAGCTATGTATAGGCATTACCAGTTTAAATCTAGCCATCTAATACCAAAATCATTAGTTTACGAAAACTTTTTAGATAACCTTTATAAACCAACTGCTAATAATTTTACCCAATAACTAAACCAGCCCACAATTCACTATAATATTAGCTATAACAGAAATTAAAATTCTGACTCCTTCCCAAAGTTAATGCTTAACCCAGCTTACAAATGTAACTGACTATACCTTTGAATCTAAAGCAAAGCATTCGGCCCATGCTCAATCTAACTATGCCCAACAGTTAAAATATTCAAAACCAGAAATCTAGCAAAGTATGTGCAGACCCTAACCAACCCATGGTCAACCCAACCTCGGCCCACTCAGTACAAAATAGTAATGCAAATCCAGACCCCCTGTCAAGTACTGTTATCCATATCACTACTCAAATGAGTAAAACCCAGCAAATAAATATAACCCAATCCAACAAAATCATTCACAAAGCTCAGCAATCCTAAATACACAAAACTCAGAATATTAAATACAAAACCTAACCATAACCCAGCTCAATGCATAAGCAAAGCCCAAACCCATCCTACAGAAGCCAACTCTTCCTTCATTTAATTTGAACTTCTCCTTTGCGCCAATATCCAACTTCAGCCTGCCTCCTGCACCCAACACCCGATCCTCGACACAACAAGGCTGGACACGAGCTAACACCTTGGACACGCACACATACTTGGATATGAACAAACCCGTACTCCCCGCATTCCAACCATAGTTCTGGCTAAAACTCCTATCAATTCAAAGCACATAACAATAAATTCTCCAACATAAGGAAGGATAGATTATTACCTAAGGAGAGGATATGATGAAGTCGCGATCATAAAGAGTTAGACACGGCTTCAGTTTGGATACACAACTCTTTGAGGCAAACGATCAAGCACCTGGTGTGCAACATCAATAAGCGAACATAGAGATTGACTCCAAATTTTTTTTTTCCAAATAAAAAAATGGGATATTTTGTAAAACCTCCCCTAAATAATGGGCTAATTTGCGAAATACCCCCTAAAGATCTCGAATTGGTAAAACCCCCTTTCCGTCAAGACGCTGTTTGATTTTGGGTGACGTGGCAATCCGTGTGTGTTATTAAGTAAAAAAATAAAAGTTAGACGAAAATACCCCTGCGTACGTGGCAGGGGTCCAACGGTCTTCTCTCTCTCTCTCTCTAACGGTCATCTTCTTCCTTTGCTGAACCTATTTCTGCCATTAAAGGAGGAAACACAAATTATTATATTTACAGTAAGGAGGAAACACAAATTATTATATTTACAGTTAGGAGGAAACACTAATTTTTAATTTCTAAATTTGCAGAAATCGAGTGATGAAAGTGATGAGATTGATGAAAGTGATCGGATTAAATGCCAAATTTGTTGCCAGTCGACACATTCAGCAATAGGGTGCCCATTTATGTACTCAAAATGCCGAAGATATGACGGGATAAGAAGAGTTTGGGAAGGAAACACTCGAGCTAATCCGCACAGAAGATTTTTGAGATGTCAACACTTCAATTGTGCTGAATTCCTGGGTGGCAACGAGGGTCCTGGACTCCCTAATGTACTTGTCCACAACCTACAAAAATGATCAAATCGGAAGAATTAAAAGAGAGTACTTTTTTTTTTTTGATTCTTTTCTCCACTAAACAGAGACAAAGATTGGATCTTTGGGATTGATACATGAAAAAGATTGGATTTTGATTCATGGGTTCTGCTCATTTCCTCACAAAAACTTGTTTTCTTAATAGAAAATTTGAATTTTTTGGCAAGGAACAGCGTAAATCTGTTGGTAGCAATAGTGAAAGTGTGACCCATATGTCCATTTGCTGCAAAGTACACATCCCAACACAAGAGAATGCCAATCAAACCAAAATCACAAAAAAAGACAAGACAATGCCTACATTTGTCCCACTTAGGTCCTGGTACGCATTTTCCTCAGGGAAAAAAAAACTTGTTTCTGATGAAAAAGATGAGATCTTTGGGAATGAACAACAAAGCATGAGTCGATGCCCATACACAAACCTTCCTGTTGCTGAGCCACCAGTGCTTCTTCTCCCCGGCGAGAAGAGAAGGAGAAGTTGACGACATTGGGTTCCAACTGCATCACCAGCAGCGGCACCTCTATAAAAAATTGAATCTTTATTATTATTATTTTGGGATATTTTGCAAAACCTTCCCTAAATAATGGACTAATTGTTGGGTTTTGGGCGGACTTGGGAAGGGTATTTTCGTCTAACTTTTATTTTTTTACTTAATATCACACACGGATTGCCACGTCACCCAAAATCAAACAGCGTCTTGACGGAAAGGGGGTTTTACCAATTCGAGATCTTTAGGGGGTATTTCGCAAATTAGCCCATTATTTAGGGGAGGTTTTACAAAATATAAGAAAAATCATTCAAAAATTAATAGAAAATAATTTACTGCTCTTCCAGTTCAACATCCTGATCAAATCTTCTCCCCGAAAAGGAAACCAAAACTCAATCAATCATCAAGAACGCCACAACAACACCCCTTCCAGATCAAAACAAATTGGAATAAAACTCACCTTGATGTCGACTGACAGAGACGACACTGTGATCTCGCGGAAAGAATTCGTGGCGGAGGAAGAAACTATCATCGGAGGAGAACATCGTGGAAGCTCTGGAAGGTCCACCACTCGCCGAGGAATTGGCCGATTCTTCGCACCGATCACTGAGGGTCTGCTTGGATTGAGGGGAAAACAATAAGCAGGGTTAAGTGGGGTTAAATGAGGAAAAGTTAAGCGAGGGGGAGTAGAGTCGATACATAAAATCTTACTTGGATTGGAGGGACAGTTAAGTGGGGGGTGTTTAATAACTCTTGCTTGGATTGGAGGTTTTAAGTGAGAGAGTGATTAATAAAAATATGATAGTTACCAAAATAACCTTATTACATATGTCATAAAATTAAATTTGATTGAAATTTTAATTAGAAATTGTCAAAATATCTTCACAAATTAAGAAGCTACGGATTAACATGTTGAGAACAAAAAAATAGAGAAAAAAATTATGATATTTTATAAACAAATAAGGGACATTTATGACTTTTTAAACAAAATATTTCAGTTACCCTCGTTAACCCTTCGATTTGGAGGGCTAAAAAAATGGACAAAAGAGGGTAAAATAAACCCTCACTTAACCCTCTATAACCCTCCCTCCTAAACCTTCCCCCTCAAATCAAGCATGGTTTTATTTTTCCCTCACTTAACTTCCCCTCACTTAACCCTCTTAACCCTCAATCTAAGCAGAACCTGAAGGAGAAGATCGGACCGATCAAAGTCGTGCCAGATCTGAATGTACGATTCAAATTACCGATCGAACGAGATAACAGAAGGAGACGGGAACTTCAAGAAATCAAACTAACTCACCTCGATTATCGACGATGAGTTGGGGATGGAGAATCGTCGCAGAGAGAGAATAATTGCCGGAGAAGGAGATCGTGCATTCGTCGCCGTTGCTGGGCTCGTCTCGATGATCCGCCGCTCGTCGTCGCCAAAGAGGGAGAGGTCGTCCACTCAATGCTGCTGCCAGAAAAAGGCACCTAGCTGGTGTCAAGAAGTGTAACGCCTAGTCATCGTTCGACGAGAAAGATGAAGTCGCCGGAGAAGGATGCAGTCGTCAGAGATCAGAGCCTATTCGCCGCCGCTGTGGAAGCAGGCCATCGCCATAGATGAACTTTGAAAATTAGGGTTAGGGTTCGGGGAAAGCTAGCTCGAGGAAGGGAAAAACAAATAAGGAGGAGAGGGTTTTTCGAACAGAGTCCTGTTCTCTGTGAAATGAAATCAGACAGAGAAAGAGTGAATGAGCTCTGAGCTCTTTATAAAAAGGCAAGTTATATGGGCACATCAAAAAGTGATCGGGGTTATCCCATTTTTTTAATTTTTTTGGCAGTCCAGTTTCTAACAAGGACTGTCAGGATCTAACAAGAACTGCCCACTTTTCTGGTAGTCCAGTCTACAACTGGACTGCTAGAAAAGTGGACAGTCCTAGTACTGCCACAATGGGATAGCCCCGATCACTTTTTGATGTGCCCATATAACTTGCCTATAAAAAGCTGTGGTGACTTCTCAGGAAGTCACAAAATAAATGGGTTTATTACAAAAATCATTTGCTTAATTGCAAACTTGATAGAAAAGTTAGTTATAGATTTATAGTTTGTTAGAAATTTGTTAGGAATCTTGGAGAACACTCTAAATTAGTTGTAAGCCCAGATTAATTAAATAATCAACCATGTAACTAAATTCTAGAGCCTTCCTCCCCATAAATCCTTAATAAAGATTAAAATCAATAATTCTCTTCATAAAACTTATAAATCAAAATAATGCTAATCAAAAAATTAATATTTTCCAAAAATACATTGAAAATAATTATTTTCTAAAATTCTAAAATATCATGAAAATACCAAAATTCATTTATTCGAAAAAGTGGGGTTACACCATTTAACAAAACCGACAATTTTCAGCCATGATTCGAATAAGATTCCGTCATGACTTGATATTATTAAATCAAAGGCAGCAAGCAACAAAACGAGAAGCTCAACACGACCAAGATATGCACATACGAAAGCATACCAGAAACTTACTTCAATGAAGACTTGCCGTAAAACAGAACAATTGATTTTGTGATCAATTTTAACCTCTCAACTGAACAACAACTAGCTAGGTGTGGACGATTCGGATCCAATGTCGCCAATATGAAGCTTTAATACCATGAATATTTAAACTAAACCAAATATAAGAAAATAACACCAGGATTTAACGTGCTTTGACTTAGCCTATTGCAGTAGAGAAGAGAGAGGGATATTCTTATTCACATATTCAACATAGATTACATGAGAATCTTATATATAGGGAGGCAATCAATCTGATAAGAGGTAAAACAGAGTTGAACAGATAAGAGAAGAAACATAATAGTTTGGCTATAAATATATGTTATGTGCACCAATCGATTCATAACATACTAACCTCCTCTAATATCCTCCAACAACTTTGGTTCTTTCCCCACAAGTAAAAATGTAAAACCACAATACTGAAAAAGTAAATTACAAGTGGCATTCTGGAAACTATTGTTATTTCTGGGTATAAAAAGATGGACTCAAAACCTTGAATAATCGAAGATCACAGATGAGTAATGTTGCTTCTCTAGACTTATACAATCAAAAGACGATCTCGATCTGACTACAACTGGAGCGGAAATAAAGATGCTTACAAACTGATTCAAGAGTATAAACTTGCTCGAAGAAAATAAATGAACAAAATGATGTTATTCTCTTTGCAATAGCAGTTGCTACAACGAGATAGAACAATTACAAAATATACTATAAGACGAAGAACCACAACCAAAATCTTTTTTGTTGGAGTGATGACGATCATCATCGCTTAAAAAAAGATTCATCCCTTATCTACGATCTGCTCCTAAGAACGAACAAGTTCAATGGATTAAACTCTTGCAAGGCTCATGTGATCACCCTCGTAAAGAACTCGAACGGACAAACTCTTTAAATAAATGACAATTTTCGTAGATTGGTGTCTGCTACAAAAATCTCCATGTAGCAATATCTCTCTCCTCTAATGAACAGAAAAGAGCATATATATAAGGAAGGCAAATATCAAATCCTAATCAACTGTTGCTCTCCAAATCCCGAAAGATAATGAGCAGTTTTAACCGAATCCCAAAAGATAAGGAGCGGTTTAAATCTTAGAAGCCAGAAGCGGAAGCGGGATAGAAGCGGGGGTGGGAGCGGGAGAACGCGACTACTTAGAAGAGTCTAAAATTGGGAGCTGATGGGAGCATCGGTAATTAAATAAATTATGTTTGGTAATTATTGTTATCAAAACCTATAAATATCTTAATGTTTATTATAATTTATAAAGTTCAGTTCAAAGTTACAGAAAGATCATTCGCATGTTGATTTTTTATGATGTCAAGGTAAATAATCTTTAGTTTCTTGGTACTTTGATAAAAATATATTAAAAATCTTATAACTTTCTTTCGAAAATTCATGTCCTCTTTAAAATTATGGTCATATTATGGGAAGCTTTCATGTCGTAGGAGAAACACGCTCCCGTCGAGAGAAACGAGCTCCCTTCATCGGGGACCTTCTTGGAGTTTTTGGCTTCTAAGGTTTAAACTAATCATTATCCACGAAATCTGCTAATCAACGCAATTTACGCAAGGAAACACAACACAAAAAAATTTGTGCACATAATTGCAACTTCTCCTCTGTGCGGCACTCGCATAGCGCTTACACGCAGGGTCGGCCCTGAGCTCATGGGGGCCCTAGACAAACTTTCAAAATGGGGTCCATATATAATATAATTTTTTTGAAATAAAAGTAAAATTTAAAAAAATGTTACAACCAAGAATTGAACGTAGGACTTAGGTATTATTTGGAAAGAGAAAAAAATGGGGGAAAGGAAAATATTGAGAGGAAAGGAGTGAAAAATTAAAAGTAGTGGTGTTTGGAAAGGGAGAAGGAGGGAGAAAATTTTGGGAAAAAAAGTTCATGCGGGTCCCACTCAAAAAATTTCCTCCCAAAACTGGAAGAAAATGGAGAGAGTTGAGAGGATTGTGGGAGAAATTACCCAACTACCCTAAAAAAGCTAGTATGATTTATGATTTAAAAAAATCAAGGATTGAATAGTAATTATATATTTCTCAACAAACAAATAAAGTATTACTTTTAAACTTTTCCTTCCACTACTTTTTGGTCATCCAAACAAGTAAAGAAAAAGAATTAAATTTTCCTTCATTTTACTCTCCTCCATTTTTTTCACCCCTCAAATTTTCCATTCCCTCCTCAAAAATGTTCCCAAAAAGAGTGCTAGTGTGCAAGTTTAACATACTAGCCACTACACAATTGTTTTGTGGTAAACCCTCACTTTTGCATCTCCCATGCATCTCCATGATAACACCCGTTGGATCTTGTTTAAGTCATCTAATCTTAACCGTTGAAAAGTCAACGGTTAAGATTAATGACTTAAACACGATCCAATGGATGTGAAAGAGGGGATGGATGGGGGATGCAAAAGTGAGGCAATGCGGATCCCTCTCTCTCTCTCTCTCTATATATATATATATATATATATATATATATATATATATATATATTTTTTTTTTTTTTTGGCTCTCTCTCTCTCTCTATATATATATATATATATATATATATATATATATATATATATATATATATATATATTTGGCTCTCATATTCTATGGGGCCCTGAGCGGTCGCCCTGGCAGTCCTGGGTAAGAGCTGGCTCTGCTTACGCGCCCAATAACTATCATGATACTATTTGAGCAATTACGCGCCCAATAAATATCAAGATATTATTTGAGCACTTACGTGCCAGTGCCTACGCGCAATAGCGCAAACGTGCAACTGCTACACTGCACACCCGCGCAAACCACTGCACCGTACAGCTTGAGCAAAAACGAGCACAACAATGTGCACATGCGTCATCTTGCGTCTGATGCGCACATACAAAGTACGTCATCATAACGCCACTTTGCGCTCTTCATCCAAGTCCGAGTCGCGGCTTAGATCCTAAGAAAAAAATCCCAACAATGAGTGACAAATTTTTTTTTGTTTCTAAGATGCCTTGATCCTTGTTCTCTAGAAAAACGTTTCACCAACCACATGGGCTACCACATCCTTAGTTTGATTGCTCATGTAACATTTATATACTAGATTTGGACCTTGCAACATATTTTTGCAAAGACTGGTGGATGATGAGTGTAGAAGCATGGAAAAGAATAAAGAAAGATCCATGCGGCCAGAGAACCCCATGCAGCTCAGAGAGTTCATGCGGCTCAAAGGATCCATGCGGATCAAGGATCTATGCGGCTCAAACCAGTTCTATGTGGCTCAGAGAGGAGCCACGTGGCCTACAAACAGCTCTTCCGTTTATTCCTTACTGCATTAAATGCCTTGACGGCTGACAGCTCTGACAAGGTGACAGTTCTGACACAAAAATATCAGTATGACTCCCTCATAATGACGGACTCCTTGGGAAGCGAAGAAAATCTCTGACACGATCCTTCGAGAGTCAGAAACTGTCATGCGGCCTTGACACGTTGACAGTTGTATGCGGCCCAAGCGGAGACTCCCCCATGCGGCCCAAGCGGAGGCTCCCCCATGCGGCTCACGAAGACCAGCCCTATGCGGCTCACGAAGACTAGCCCCATGCGGCTCACGAAGACCAGCCCCACGCGGCTCACGAAGACTAGCCCCATGCGGCTCACAAAGACCAGTCCCATGCGGCTCACGAAGACTAGCCCCATGCGGCTCACGAAGACCAGCCCCATGCGGCTCATGAAGACTAGCCCCATACGGTTCATTAAGACCATCCCCATGCGGCTCACGAAGACTAGCTCCATGCGGCTCACGAAGACCATCCCCATACAGCTCATGAGGGCTATCTCCATGCGGTTCACTCATGCGGTCATCCACACTCATGAGGCTCAAATCATTACCATGCGGTCCAAATAGTCAGGGGGCCACTCTCAGGCAGCCTTGACACGTGGCCAGCCTTATGCGGCCCAATGAGGAGTAACTTTCCTACGGCTCAATAGCAGGGCACGTGGCATCAGATTGATCGAAATCCCTCAACAAATCCTAATAAAATATTGGAATCAAATCAGATCATTATCAAACAAGCAAATTAATGACACGTGTCAAGGAATCCGAGGTTGGCACAACAAATCAGGAGGATTTGTGTCAATCAGCATTAATTACCCATAAAAGATTTGATGCAATCGTATTTATTGCTCAAATCTCGATGAACGGCCCAGATCCAGTGATCCTTAGCCGTCGACTTTCAAGAATGGGCAATCATTGTAAAACCTAATGAGGCCCCCCACTCTTATAAATAGCAGGGTGCTATTCCCTTACGAAAAGAACAGACATAGAGAGAGACACGGAGACAAAAAGAGATATACAGCAAGAAACATAGAGAGCCAGAGAGCCGGAAGAGAGAGCATTTCTTCATCAACGCTCAGCAGTTCTTCTACAGAGCCAAGGCTGCACCCGATCGTCCAAGGAGTAAGGCAGAGCTGCCGTCGCTTTCCCGAGCCTCTACCGTCACCCCCCAGAATCTAAAATAAATAATTGTACTTAGATTGCTGTACCTAGGTTTTCGTCCCTAGGCTTTCTTTGTACAAGCGAGTTTGTGTTGTGAAGTAAAAGTCCAGTCCTCCGATAATTGTTCTGTTCTTTTATATTTTATGGCAAACACGATGGCGACTCTGCTGGGGACAAACTTCTCCATGGCTAAGGAGTTGGTGACGTAATCAGATGCAGCCAAACTTGGCTCCACGCAACAGAAGATGGTCGTCCTCTTCGACCAACAGGCGTTTGAAGAAATGCCCTCTGAAGGAAGTGCTGGCCCGGTCCAGAGGCGAACCAGCACAAAGAAGGCTAGCTGCGAGTGGATGCCAAAATCATTTGCTCCTCCCCAAGCTCTGGACGGAGTACTCTCTGCTACCCAAGACGGCGAGGGCGACTCTTATACGGCTCTACTTCGAGCCATAGAGGACTCTGCTGTCCCCAAGTCCGGCAGAGGAAAGCACTACGATGCTAGACTTGCAGGGACAAAGAGTGATTCTATGCGTCCCAAGAAAAAGCCGAACGCTCATATGGCCAAGTCTGCCAACCGCATGCGGGATGCTCATGCGGTTGAGTCTGCCAGCCGCATGAAGAAGGTCTATGCGGCCAGATCATCCAGCCGCATGAAGAAAACTCATGCAGCCGAGACTCCTAGCCGCATGAAGGAAGCCTATACGGCTACATCTGCCAGCCGTATGAAGATTATTGATGACAACCGCATGGCGCCTACTCCACGTGGCTCTGTCTTCGACCGCCTCTCCTATGGTCCTGATCTCTTGTGCTTCCAAGAAGATATGTCTGACTCTCTCCAGCATCACTTAGACTCTTCCTACTATGTGCCCTTACGCACTAGAGCGAAGAAGTCTAGGGCAGCACGAGCTTGGCAAGCTCGATCCGCTGATCCGACCTTTGACCATCCGAGCGTACCGCATACCGTTATGCGGGCCTCAGATGGGAAGTTGTACAGAACCACTCGAGTCCAGCCCCCGGCGGCAAACGGACAGAGAGGTTCGCAAAAGTCTCCCAAAATCCAGAGAGCAAACATGGTCGATCCAGACCCATCTGACTTGCGTGAGGCCATCCTCCACAAACGCAAGGAAAGAGAAGATGCATCGGGGTGCAAAGAGTCCTCCCACGGACGTCACTGCACGCAAGTCATCGTCAACTGCTGCTACAATAATGCAACGGTACGAAAATACCGACAGTCCGTCTTTCAAAGACTGCAACAGCCGTCTTCAGAAGACGAGGCACTTTCCATCGTCTCCTGCAACTCTGCTCAGAAAACCCCCGCCGATAGGAGAGGAAAGAAGACCAGTGCTCTTAAGAGACTGTCGTCTAAGCGGGTGCCCACCACCGGAGTTTTCTAAGGTACCCGTTCTAAGACAAAATCTGCCACAGTAGGAAATTCGTCGTCCACACCACTGGGGGTTACTGGGACTGGGGGTATCACTCCTCCGAATCTCTACGACAATCCGATGTTCCAAGAAGACGAGCCGGGCGAAACAACTCTCCCATCAGATATAGTAAACCCCGACGTCTCCGAAGACGTCCATAACACCCAAGACGAGGCGAACTCGGAAACTGGGGGTACTGTTCCTTCTGAGTCCGAACCAGAGGAAGACATTCCCACATACCCCGATGACTTCTCACTATAGGGGTATGATTCGGAGGGCGCTTCCTCCACCGCTCCGTCCATCTCTCCTCATGTAAAGACGGTGTTCATGACGGACAACAGCCAAGGGGGTTCCAGTGATCGCCAACACATCGACACTCTGGAGGCCATACTGCTTGCCTTGGTCAAGTCTGTGGACGAGATCAAAGTGGCCCTTCCAACTCTGCAAGGAGGGACGCCTGGCCAAACAAGCGCGGGTCCCGCGGTCAATGCGGACTCGAATTCAGCGGCACCGAACCAGCGCAACAATCCTCCCAAAGTAACAGCCCCCACTGCTGTAGATGAGGCCCGAGAAGCGAGAAGAGAGGTCCAGGAGCTTCGAGCCATGTTTCACGCTCGAGAAAACTTTCAAGACCTCAGAATACGGCAACCGTACCCTGCTGCCTGGAGGGATGTTCCATTCCTGCCAAGATATAAGCCGTTCAACATCAACCCGTATGATGGCAAGACCTCCGCAAGTCGGTACATCACTTACTTCGAGGTCACCACCGACCATCTGTCCCATGACGATGCCATCCTCACACGATTATTCATTGGGGCATTGGAAGGAGTCGCCTTCGACTGGTATCGCAACATACCAGACAACTGCATCCACTCCTTCGCCAGCTTCAAGCGCATGTTCTTGGAGAGATTCTACGAAGTAGGGCAGGACATCACAATGTCCACCCTCATGGACGTCGTCTAAGGAGAGAAAGAGCTGACAAGGAACTACATCGAACGGTTTTGCCAAACCGCAATGAAGTTGCCGTCTGAAAATCCGGATTCCTCCTTGATCGAAATTTATCAAAAGAGACTGCTTCCAACAATCAGCCTCTGGATGGGCGAAAGTCAATTCAAGGACTGGAAGACGTTTATCATTAGTGCCACAAGCGCCGAAGAACGATTGAAGAAGGCTCGCCAATTGGGATTGCACATCTCGGACGGAGAGAACAAGGGCAAACGTCCTAATACCAACAACGACAATGGGGGTAGCCCCTCCAACAATCGGGACAACAGGGGTAAGCAGGCTATGGTGGCCGACACAGCCCAGAAACCTGAGTCAAAATCGGCAGACAAATAATGGTCGCAAATCACCTACTCCTTCGAAGACGGTCACATCAAATCCATCTTGGACATGCTCATACAAGGAGACAGAATTCAGCTTTCTCTACCAAGACGGGAACCGCGGCCGGCAGAGATGGAGAACCCAAAGTACTGCCATTACCACCGTTACGTCCACCATGCTACACACGACTGCTACCAGCTAAAACGGTACATCCAAAATCTCATCGATTTGAACGCTTTGGCCATCGATTTCGAAGAGGTAACCGTGGCAGCCAATATGGTATCAGTACAATTCGACAGCTTCCCTCCAACGAAAACTCAAAACAGTGTGGTCCCCATCCCTCTGGCGATAATGGAGATTGCTAATCTTCCACCTTCCCGAGATCAGGCTGCTGGTCTAGTGCCCCTCACCACATCACGGAGGTAGGTCATGTGGGTCCATTCAGACTTGGTATCTAAAGTGACTCAGTCCACACCATCTTCTATTGGCAAAAAAAGAGAGTGGAAAAGTCAGGTCCTACCGTACGATCTCGGCAGATATTGAAGAAGCTACAGCCGTCGTCACTCGGTCTGGGGCACAATCCCAACCTGTGGCTGACAACTCGACTGAAGATCATCAGCCCGCTACAACTGACGCTCCGGGACCGGCTCATCCTCCGACGACCGACAAGCCTAGGCCGAAGGAGACTCGCTTTGACAAATCCCTCCGAAAAGAGACACCACAGGGGCTGGAGAGGCCCTACAACTTCGATATCTTGGCACAATTGACCAACACACCGGCCAAGTTGTCATTATACGAGCTTCTGAGACTCTCAAAGGATGTTCGCACGGTTTTGAGCGATGTACTCTAGAATGTCGACGCCTATCTGGCTTAGGTCAACCTCACAGGAGAGAGCCCACCTGCAGATCTCCAAGACAGCGCTTGCACGGGAGCGATGCCTAACATTGTCTTCACTCCGCAGGACATGCTCATCAAAACCAACCTGCACGATCGCCCGTTATACTATACTGGATACATCGGCGACATAAAGGTGGATCAGATGTACATCGATACTGGCTCTTCCATAAGCATTATCCCGAAGGGTCTGTTACATCATCTCCGTATCCCTAGGCATTCGCCGATGCCTATGAAGAAGATGAAGACATTCCTGAAATCCTCGAGCTAGAGCCGTAGGCCCAACAGTTGGATGCACAATGGGAAAAGCGGTTCGAACAGAGAGAACCTCCTACTGAAGATGAAGTTATACAGGTGGATCTCGGCAGCGAATCTTCTCCAAAACCAATCTTCGTCAGTAAAAGTCTAACAGACGAAGAGCGAGAGTCGTTACTGAAACTTGTCAAAGAATATATCGATGTGTTCGCTTGGAGCTATGAAGACATGCCAGGACTAAATCCCGAGATTGCCCTTCACAAGCTCAACATTCGGCCAGATGCAAAGCCAGTCAAGCAACAACAACGACGCTTTCGCCCAGGCATCATGGATGCGATCGAGGCCGAAGTTAACAAACTGATAGCCAGCGACTTCATACGTGAAGAGCAACATCCTGACTGGGTCGCCAACATAGTACCCGTCCTCAAGAAGAATGGAAAGATTCGAATCTGCATCGACTTCTGCAATCTGAATGAGGCATGCCCCAAAGATGAATTCCCCCTCCCTATCACAGACATCATGATCGACAACACATGCGGCTTCGAACGTATGTCATTTATGGATGGCTTCTCGGGGTACAACCAAATCAAGATGTCTTCTGACGATGAAAAGCATACATCATTCCGAACACCGATCGGCACATACTGCTACACAATCATGCCTTTCGGTTTGAAGAATGCCGGCGCCACATATCAAAGAGCCATTAGTATCATCTTCAGAGACCACTTATGCAAGACGGTGGAGTGCTATGTTGATGATATCGTCGTCAAGAGTCGCTGTAAGGGAGACCATCTGCAGGATCTGAGGACGGTATTCGACCTCATGCGGGCGCATAATTTGAAAATGAACCCTACGAAGTCCTTTCTGGACGTATCCAGCAGAAAGTTCTTGGGTTTCATCATCACCGCCCAGGGTATCCATGTAGACCCTGAGAAGACAAAGGCAATTATGGAGATGGGTCCCCCGAGAAATTTTTGCGAACTCAGAGGCCTTCAAGGGAGGCTAGCTTACATCAGAAGGTTCATTTCTAACCTCTTCGGGCGATGTCGGCCATTCACCCACCTCATGAAGAAAGGTGTCTCGTTCGTATGGGACGAAGAATTTCAGCGGGCCTTCGACAGCATCAAAGAATATTTGTCGAACCCTCCAGTCCTGGTGGCCCCGGTTGCTGGAAAACCATTCCTGCTCTACGTACGAGCAATGGAACATTCCCTCGGGGCTCTTCTGGCATAAAACAACGATACAGGCCATGAACAAGCCATATACTACCTCAGCCGAATGATGATTGGGCCAGAGCACCGATACACCGCCGTGGAGAAAGAATGCCTCGCCCTGGTGTTCGCCATTCAGAAGATGCGGTACCACAGGACAAACCATACATGTGATCTCACGAGTCAACCCTCTCAGGGTCCTCATGACTAAACCAGGAGCACTCAGCTCTCGCCTCGCTACATAGGCAATATTGCTGTCCCCCTACCATATGATCTTCGTCCCACAAAAGGCTGTTAAGGGTCAAGCCCTGGCAGACTTTTTGGCAGCTCACCCAGGCTCGGAGTCATCCAGAATATATGAAAAAAATCCCAGACGAGGTCGCCGACTCGCATGCAACCTCTCACGACGATATATGGCGAATGTTCTTCGACGACGCCTCGAGAACTGGACCTAAGGGCAACATCGTCGTCGGAGTCGGAGTGGTGCTGGTTTTTCCTTCCGGATTGGTGATAAATCGCGCTTACTCTCTCACAGAACCCTGCTCTAATAATGTGGCCGAGTACAACGCTCTGGTCATTGGCCTCCAACTTGCAAGAGAGCTGGGGGTAGAATATCTTGAAGCATACAACGATTCTCAGTTAATCGTCAATCAGATCCGGGGCTCATACGAAGTTCGCCACGAAGACATGATCCCCTATCACCAAATAGCGATCGACATCATCTCGTCGTTCGAGGGGTTCTTCATCGAACATGTTCCCAGACTCCGAAATATCGAAGCCGATACCTTAGAAGGCCTGGCCGCTTCCCTAGCAGTGCCAAATCATACTCATCAATCGGTGGACGTGATAGGCCACGAACTGGTCTGTCCCAAGAACAACGTTCAATTTGTGGTGAGTTATTTCGCTCAGACGATCGACGAAGTCCCAGATTGGAGACAACCATTCATTGACTTCGTAGTCTACGATATCCTGCCCGAGAACCCAAAGGAAGCTACCTCCATCAGACGACGTTCTCTCAGATTCTTCTACGATACAGAGACAAAAATACTGTATCGCCGATCCTATGATGGATTATTGCTTCGGTGTCTGTCAAACGCAGAAGCCAAAGAAGCCGTACGCGAAGCTCATGACGGTGTCTGTGGGGCCCATCAGCCTGGACCTAAATTGTAAGACCGTCTTCGCCGAATGGGCTACTACTGGCCCACGATTGTAGCAGATGCGATAGACTATGCTAGAAAGTACAAAGCCTGCCAAGTCCACGTAGACTTCATTCACCAACCATCTGAGTTTCTACATCCGACAGTGGCATCTTGGCCGTTCGAAGCATGGGGAATAGATATCATCGGTCCGATTACTCCACCTTCCTCCCGAGGACATCGTTTCATACTCGCGATCACAGATTACTTCTCCAAATGGACGGAAGCTGTCCCGCTTGCAGAAGGAAAGACTTTAAACGTGATCAGCTTCCTTAAGCATCACGTCATCTATCGCTTTGGACTGCCCCGAAAGATCATCCACGATAATGGTTCGCAGTTTGCAAGCCACGCCTTCTATCGGTTCTGCGACAAGCACCGCATCCAGAATATTGCTTCGACGCCATACAATCCAGCAGCGAATGGGTTGGCAGAAGCATTCAACAAAACCATCATCAAGTTACTCAAGAAGTTTGTGTCGTCCAACAAACGCGACTGGAACGAGAAGCTTGGTGAATGCTTATGGGCGTACCGTACCACAGTCCGAATGGCCACAGGAAACACACCATTCTCCCTGGTGTACGGAAGTGGGGCAGTTCTCCCATTGGAGACTCAAATACCCTCACTCCGCGTCGCCCTCACTTATCAATTGACGACGGATGATAACTACCGACGCCGACTGCAAGAGTTAGAGGCCTTAGATGAAAAGCGCCTCCTGGCTCAGCAAAGGATCGAGCTATACCAAGCACTCATCTCTGGAGCCTTCAACAAGAAGGTAAAGATCAGAACATTCCAAGTCGGCGATCTCGTTCTGGCAGTCCGGAGGCCGATGGTCATGACTCACAAGACCACCGGCAAGTTCCAGCCAAAATGGGAAGGTCCCTTTATCATCGAGGTTGTATTCTCTAACGGTGCTTACCGCCTCGTAAAACAAAATGGAGACTTGCTCATGTTGCCCGTCAACGACAAGTTCCTGAAGAAATATTATGTCTAAACGACATATTTTAGATCACTGAGTCATGTACCCGCTGAACTCACATCCACATTCTCCAGATCATTGAGTTATGTACCCGCTGGTGCCGCTGAACTCACATCCATAACATTCCAGAGCATTGAGTTATGTACCCGCTGGTGCCGCTGAACTCACTCTCACAATATTCCAGATTATCGAGTTATGTACCCGCTGGTGCCGCTGAACTCACTCTCCCAATATTCCAGATTATCGAGTCATGTACCCGCTGGTGCTGCTGAACTCACTCTCATAATATTCCAGATTATTGAGTCATGTACCCGCTGGTGTCGCTGAACTCACACCCACAACATTCCAAATTATCGAGTCATGTACCCGCTGGTGCCGCAGAACTCACATCCACAACATTCCAAATTATCGAGTCATGTACCCGCTGGTGCCGCTGAACTCACATCCACAACATTCCAAATTATCGAGTCATGTACCCGCTGGTGCCGCTGAACTCACATCCACAATATTCCAGATTATCGAGTCATGTACCCGCTGGTGCCGCTGAACTCACTTTCATAATATTCCAGATTATTGAGTCATGTACCCGCTGGTACCGCTGAACTCATATTTCCAAATTCCAGATTATCGAGTCATGTACCCGCAGGTGTCTCTGAACTCACTTTCCGGTCACTCTTTCAGATAGTAAGTCATGTATGACCATACCTCTGAACTGTCTTCCTGGAAGAGATCCTCCCTCATGATCCAGTATCCGCACTCCCAGTGCACAAAAAGGGTAACCGATCCACAAATTTCCAAAACGGCCATGTCTTCATTACCTCTGAGTCGTTTCACTTCCGCCAAAAATAAATCACCCCTTTACATAGAACTTCCATGTCCTCATTACCTCTGAATCGTTCTATGTACCCTCCTTCATTGAGCCCACTCCTGCCATGTCCTCATTACCTCTGAGCAGGAAGACTCTACGGTAAAACCTCCGTACTTACCATGTCCTTATTACCTCTGAGTAAGTATGTTGGTCCTATCTTGTCTTATTATCCGTACCCTGAACCGGGGTACGCCAAGGGTAATAAGCCCACAATGTCCTCTGTTGACCACAAATATCCTCCGTTGAGTCCACTCCTGCCATGTCCTCATTACCTCTGAGTAGGAAGACTCCACGGTAAAACCTTCATACTTACCATGTCCTCATTACCTCTGAGTAAGTATGTTGGTTCCCCTTCATCCTATTATCCGTATCTTAAGTCGGGGTACACCAAGGATAATAGGCCCACAAATATCCTTTGCTAAGTCTCTTAGTACAGGTCCACCATTCCTCATCATGCCCTGGGAGCCCAGCTGCTCCATGGCACTCTATCTCCCGATACTTGGAACGTCCACAACAACATTACCGTAGAGCTGTTCTAGGTATCCACAATCAAACTTGTTATCCGTACCTAAAACCAAGGTATGCTAGGGGTAACAGGTCCACAAACAAGTCCTCCATGCGGGGCAAACATCACCACAATACCACAAGCGCAACAAGCGATACAAATGAAGGGTAGAAAGGAAAGTACTCTTTATTTGAAAGACGAAAAAAGTATTACATGTTTTGGGACCACGTCCCTCTCGAAGAAAAAGAAAAGGAAAACAGGAACAAAACTAGAAAAAGGCCGACTATAGTTCGGCATTACACAACTCCAAAAGGCGGTTTCTCACCAAGGTAGTCCCTCGCTCAAACCGCTGCCTAGCTTGGCGCTCGGCCGCCTGGGACAACTGCTCCGCATCATTCAAGTACATATATGCTTGCCAATCATTTTCCATCTTCTTCAAAGCAAGTTCCAGATTGGCAGAAGCTCTACTTAATTTGTCAGCCTCCTGAATAGCAAACCCTTTCTCAGTACGAGCAGCTTCGAGCTCGGACTCCAGGAAGGCCAGCTTTCTCTGGAGCTCAAGAATCTGCTCCCGGGTGTCAGTTATCCCGCGGGAGGCAGTCGCTTCCCTAGCCGCGCAATCTTCAGTTCGACGGCACCATTGATCGTACAACTCAGTCAGATCCCGACGATCCTTCAATATAGCTGGCTTGAGCGATTCCCGAGCAATCCTCACCTTCTCTACCGCAGTTGTGAGGAAAGTACGCTCTTGATCTATTGCCACTGATAGATCAACCTATCGCAGTACACGAAACTGGGCCACAAGACGATCGGCCTCTAACAGCTTAGGCTCCAGAAGCGCCGCTAGTCCCGCCCCACCGGGAAGTGTTCTAAGGATATTAATTTGGCCACCGGCGCATTGACGGGCCATAGCAAAGGGAGTCCCCCTCTCCACAGCTGCCTCAATCCCCCTCTTTAGGTGGCGGTGGAAACTGTCGACCACATCCTGGGACACTTCATCCAAAACTTCTGTAGAGGACGGTGTCAAAGGGAGTGTGGCAGGCAGTACCGAAGGAGTAGCCTCAGAACTTGCCGTCCCTGCCACCAGGGAAACGAATTCTATGTGAAAAGATGCATGAATGGCAGCTAGCTCCTCTTCCGCTGCCCGAAGAGCCTGGATGCTTGGCAGAGCGGAAAGGTTAACTCCCGAAACCCTATTCGCAGAGGGGGACGCGGAAAGCGTCGTCCCTTGCCCCAGCTGTGCTATCACCAGGGCTCCCGAACTTGACCCAGCTGGTGGCCCCTCAGTATAGGTTGGAAAAGAAGGAGGCACACGTGCTTCCATCAGATCCCCTCCGGTAAAGTTTGCCCTGGCAATGTCCATCACGGGCAATAAAGGGGTGGGACCTGCACGTCCAAAGCAATCATTAATCCACAAAGGACAGGGTGATAGAGCAAATAGGCCTCCTCACAAGTTAAGAAGCTGGTTTATCTTACCAGGGGAAGAGCACGGAGGCTGCGGCTCGTTCGAAGCTGGCATGGTCTCCCCACCCGTGGCTTCCAACTCAAATTCAACTCGTTTCTCTGCCCCAGCCACCCCTGAAAGGGAGCCAGCCAGGTCAGTGTCATCCTGTTGAAATTTAGCCGTCTCCGAGACAGGTACAGGAGGGCCCCTGCCCCCATGGGTTGAGGTCTCAGCAAGGTGAGATTCCCCGGCCGCCTCTGGAAGAATCCCAGCAGGAGTGATAGCGGTGCACATGTCATGGATCAAAGTGGACAAGGCCGGATCGACCTCAACAATCGAGTCCCGAGAAGCAGACTCTCCTGACGCCTATAAGGAGCAAAAAATGATTAGGCCATAACTTAGAAAAAAAAAGGAAAAGGCAGTTGAAATTCCAATCACCTCAGAAATAGCGTCAACATCAATAAATAGCCTGCGACATCTTACCGCAGCCCGCTTTGTGGAGTAGGTCCTGCCATCGTCGGTGGACAGACGCCTGCCTCATTTGCACGAAGCACCAGGCACAGCAGATGGATGATCCTCCACCTCTTCGTTCGGCACAGTAGGAGGCTGGTCCCCCACCTCCTCATCCGAAGAGTACGACGAGCCGTCGGCGTCCTGCTCGTCATCCTCTTCGTCCGCTGCAGTGGACTCCGAGTCCGGTATAGGAACCCTATTCACCCCTCTCTTTCTCTTCCTGGAACCCTCAGGCTTCTCTGCCAAGCCGGTCCCGACAATGAAGCTGGTGTTCATGTCAAAGTTCACGGGAGATTTGCTCGCCGCAACATGATAAAGGGCCACCATGTACAGAATATCCACTTGCGTATTAGCGTCAGGGACCGAGAAGCTAGCCCAGGTATGAACAACATTATAATAATGCCACGCCCGGATGCCGTCAAGGACACTGCCCTCGAAGCCTAGGCAAGCACTGGGGCAGTCAAGGAACAGCTGACTATACCCGAATTGACGAAAAAAACCTGCTAGGCAAATAAGGCTCCAAGTATACGTTATTTCGGTAATGATATACTAGGTGCGCGGGGCGAATGTTGCGCAGCCATAGAAGCATCTTCTCAGATAAGAGCTGGGGAGGTTCAATGCCATCAATGTGTACCCCCTCACTTCTCTAGGGGTAAACTGAGGAAGAGACACAAAGAAGTCGGGCCCGTCAACTCTCGCCAACGCCCTCCGACAAGCCGGCATGGTGTCATACTCCCAAGATTGATGGCGGTATCGAAAAAGGAAGGCGTCGTCAGCGGTAACATCATCCTCTGTCCCGGGCCTCATCAAAGACCGGTAATACATCAATAACCACCCCATGAGATAGTGGTATGGTAGCTCTATCCGCTCAAAGTCCACCGTCGTCTCTCGAGCAATGACTTTAGAAAAAAAGGCACGGAGGCCGTGGTGTATGCTACACACCATAGCCGGAAGAAGGGCCAGTCTTACTTTGAAGACCAGCTTCACAGTCGGGAGAATGAAGTGGCGGCTGATCCTTTCAGTAGAACCTGCCCCTCCCGAGACTACGCAATTTCGTAGCCATACCATCAAGAACCCGACCAAGATTGCTTTCTCGGACATCTGTTGGGTCCCGTAGTGGAAATAACTGAAGGAGTCAGTACGGCTCCCAAATCTATCACGGGTGGAACTCGACCTTTTTGCATTCAACATCAGGTCCTTTACCTCCGTTGGGGTTTGAGGACCTCGAGAAGAAATTCGGCCGAAAGGACGTAATTTGAAAAGATACGTGACCCAGGCCGTAGTATGGAGGGAGTTCCATTCTGAACTATTATTCTTCTTGATAGCAGTCTGGTGACAGATGCTATGGTGGCACAGCAATTCCCGGTACACAGCGACGAAACCAGGAAATTGTCGATCCAGATCATCGAATTCCTCGTTCGTCGGAGTGTATACTTCAAAGGCCTCGCCTCCCCACGGCAGCTTAGAAACAGCATGCATTTCATGGAGGTCAAGTCCCAACTCCCCTCCGGACGCGAAGAAAGTCCCCGTACGCCGGCTATACATCTCCAAAAGGGCCATGAACAGCGGCTTGTTAATGGGCAATCCGTAACAGGTGTCCTGGATGGCGTAGTAAAGGTCAATCTCCCGAAGGAGTTCCTCGTAGTTCCTCAGGATCCATGAGGAAAGATTGGCCAATGTAGGAATAGGGTTTATCCAATTCAGCAACGACAACCTGCCCACGGGATAAGACCCCTTTCGAGCGAGCTGATTCAGGAAGGTATCAGCTCGAGTAAAAGTGAAGTTGGGACCAGACACGTTTATAAAAGTACCAGGAATCAGCCCCATCACACTCCGGCTGACTGACTCCCTACTTGCACATGCTGACCTAATACTCATATTATAGTGGATGTTGCCCACGAACATCCCCTGTTGGGTTGGAGTTAGAGAGCCCGCCATTTTTCTGCTCAACGGTACCATATTAAACCACGAGAGGGGAAAATGCCGCTCCATCTCGGGAACATGGATATCCACCCCGTCCACAGTGAAGTCCCAGTTCTCAGAAACGTCCAACATTCGAAAGTTCTTTACGGATAAGGCATCTCCAAAGAGAAAAGCTGGTTTCAGATATTCTCCGTCTAGTTTCCCCGAATTCATCATAGTGCAAAGAAAATGGAAAGGCTGGTTATTGATGGCAGCCACCCTCTCCAAAGGCTCATTAGGGGCAAGTTGATCTGTCATAGTCGAATTAGGCCGTCAAGCTGCACACCCACGGCAAACTGAGCTGAACCTACCAGAAGCTCTTCGGCCGGGTTGGTTGGGAGGTTCACTGGAAAAGGACAAAAGAAACAGGATTAAAAGATAGGTTAAAACGAAACCACTTAAAGTTTCTCAAAAAGAAGTTTCTATGTGCCTATGCGGCTCGGATCGACTAAGCCTTATGCGGCCCAATTCAGCTGGGGTTCATGCGGCACGACTTTAATAGAGCCTATGCGGCTCGGGTCAACACAGCTTCAATAGAGCCTATGCGGCTCGGGTCAACACAGCTTCATGCGGCCCAATTCAGTTGGGAGTTCCATGTGACACTGATTCGATAGCTTATGCGGCTCGGACTAAAACTTATGCGGTTCTATCTCGCAGAGGAGCTTATGCGGCACGATTCAGCAAAATTCTATGCGGGCCGGTTTGTAAGGAATATATGCGGTTCCGATCAAAGGAGGTCCCATACGGTTCAAATACAGAAGCACTCCTGCGGCTCAAATCATTCTCAATACGGTTCAAAAATAGGGCATGCCCTATGCGGCTCGAATATGAGAGGGTCATGCGGCCCATACAACATATGCGGCTCCATCATGGTCGAGTTTGGGTGGTTCAATAAAAACGAAGGATGAAGGCTTGTGCATATGTTATGCAACAGAGCCATGGGTCCTTGGGGTTCAAAGTATTCAAATCCATTTCTTACCCTTGAAAGCAGGGTGAACATCGGGGTGCACTTCGGGCACGGCGGCTGACGAGAAAGCCGTTCTCTTGCCTTTTGCAGCAGCAGAGGCGACCTTAGAAGACTTGGGGGCCATTTTTCGACGGTCGGAGAAGGAAAGAAAGTGGAGACTGCAAGAGTTGGAGACGAAAGAGAAAGTAAAGAAATCTCTCTTACTGAATTCGTCCCTATTTATAAATAAAAACAGGGCGTTTCGATTCTCGTATAACACAAAAACCGACCCTTCGGTTATCGAGGCGAGCCGCCTAAAATGAAGGCCAAACTCCTGGGATCCTCCCCCGAAAAGTAGCCTTAAAACTGACAGCAGATCAACAGCATTTAATGCAAAAGATCTTCGCACATGGCAGGATGACGTGGCGAGGAGCTCATGCGGCCCGAAAGTCCCTGCGGCTGATTGACTCAATATAGCTGAGATATCCATACGGCCGAGACATCCATGCGGCCGAGACATCCATGCGGCTAGTACATGATATGCGGCCAGAAGAATACATGGCCATGCTTCTTATTCAAAGTATTTTAATTTTACAAATTGAAAACTTTGAAGGGGGTCTTATAGAAGCATGAAAAAGAATAAAGAAAGATCCATGCGGCCAGAGAACCCCATGCTGCTCAGAGAGTTCATGCGGCTCAAAGGATCCATGCGGATCAAGGATCTATACGGCTCAAACCAGTTGTATGGGGCTCAGAGAGGAGCCACGTAGCCTGCAAACAGCTCTTCCGTTTGTCCCTTACTATATTAAATGCCTTGACGGCTGACAGCTCTGACAAGGTGACAGTTCTGACACAAAAATATCATTATGACTTTTTTTATAATGACGGACTCCTTGGAAAGCGAAAAAATCTCTGACACGATCCCCCGAGAGTCAGAAACTGTCATACGGCCTTGACACATAGACAGTTGTATGCGGCCCAAGCGGAGGCTCCCCCATGCGGCTCACAAAGACCAGCCCCATGCGGCTCACGAAGACCAGCCCCATGCGGCTCACGAAGACTAGCCCCATGCGGCTCACGAAGACCAGTCCTATGCGGCTCACGAAGACTAGCTCCATGCGGCTCACGAAGACCAGCCCCATGCGGCTCATGAAGACTAGCCCCATGCGGTTCATTAAGACCATCCCCATGCGGCTCACAAAGACTAGCTCCATGCGGCTCACGAAGACCATCCCCATGCGGCTCATGAGGGCTATCTCATGCGGTTCACTCATGCGGTCATCCACACTCATGCGGCTCAAATTATTACCATGCGGTCCAAATAGTCAGGGGGCCACTCTCAGGCAGCCTTGACAAGTGGCCAGCCTTATGCGGCCCAATGAGGAGTAACTTTCCTGCGGCTCAATAGCAGGGCACGTGGCATCAGATTGATCGAAATCCCTCAACAAATCCTAATAAAATATTGGGATCAAATCAGATCATTGGCAAACAAGAAAATTAATGACACGTGTCGAGGAATCCGAGGTTAGCATGACAAATCAGGAGGATTTATGTCAATCAGCATTAATTACCCACAAAAGATTTGATGCAATCGTATTTATTGCTCAAATCTCGATGAACGGCCCAGATCCAGTGATCCTTAGCCGCCGACTTTCAAGAATAGGAAATCATTGTAAACCCTAATGAGGCCCCCCACTCTTATAAATAGAAGGATGCCATTCCCTTGCGAAAAGAACAGACATAGAGAGAGACACGAAGACAGAGAGAGATATACAGAGAGAAACATAGAGAGCCAGAGAGCCTGAAGAGAGAGCATTTCTTCATCAACGCCCAGCAGTTCTTCTACAGAGCCAAGGCTGCACCCGATCGTCCAAGGAGTAAGGCAGAGCTGCCGTCGCTTTCCCGAGCCTCTACCGTCACCCCCCAGAATCTAAAATAAATAATTGTACTTAGATTGCTGTACCTAGGTTTTCGTCCATAGGCTTTCTTTGTACAAGCGAGTTTGTATTGTGAAGTAAAAGTCCAGTCCTCCGATAATTGTTCTGTTCTTTTATATTTCATGGCAAACAATGAGTGCCAGCCTAAAGTTGATTTTAATGTTCATGGACAATTTCTCCAATTTTTTTGCACTGGTATAAGAGCATCTCCAATCCTAATGTCTTGTTATGTGATGTGATTCCTATGTGGCATGAGGCACATGATAATGTCTTTCCTAAGTCATAACATTATATTCACACAAGACAATGGAGTAGAAAAATCTTCTCCAATACAAAAGTATTGAGAAGACAATAAAATCTACTATTTTCCAACTTCCAAGACAACTTTTTTCCTCCTTTCATTTTTTCTTTAGATGCACTTCTCAGATCAGTGATGGCCTCTCCAGAGGAGCTAGGCGCCGGGCCCTGGATGCGTTAGTGATCGACACATTAGGAGAGTGCTTGCCCTGGTTTCATTGGGTGGGATGGCGGATCGCCTTATCTCAGTAGGTTCTGTTGCTTGGTATACTTGTTGGAGGCGAAGCTTTAAGTTAAATAAGTAGAGGTGATCAATCATGGTAAAGTTTTATTCATAATTGATGTTGTGAATGTAAAGTATTGTCATGTGCATTGTTTAGAATAACCAACTTCATAATATCTTTGTCTTGTCATACCATGTCAACTTTATAACTTATTTGACATTTGCATTGGAGAAGGACCTTTTCAATAAAAATATGTTTTGTAGGACCGTTGAGCACCTCTAGAGGGGGGTGAATAGAGTGAGTGCGAGTGTAAGCCCCCTGAATTTAGGGATTATTTTTTTTAATTTTATAAATCAATTATTTGTAATAAATATTATTATTTGATTAAATGCTTTTTACTGTGACTTTGACTTCTGGAGCGTCAGGGATGCCAATCTCTGAAAACTCTCTTCATCAGTGTGTAGTAGACAAGATTACCTTCATGTTGATATATCATGTCCCATCCAAACTTGTTCCCTTGTACTCTTTTTGCTTCACACAACTTCGGGTCAATTTAGACCATTTGATCATTAAATAATTATTAATTAATTTTTCCACTTTTATCTTTGATCATCAAACGCACGTTACCGTGACTTTTAATTTAGGAGCACAAGACTAGTCATTTTCTTGAAACCAACTTCTCGTGCATGATCTACTCGAGACAACCTACACCCATGACCTTCACGTTCCACTCAGACACACCATCTTGTGCTTCATTTGTTTCGCACAATTTTGGGCCAATTTAGGCCAATTAATTATCCACCGTAAAATGTGACCTGACTTCCAATTTAATTTCGGGACCCGATATCGATCCAACCTAGCCGACCCAAAATATGGACATGGCCCACACGAAGCCTACTACCCACTGACACTTGTGTTCCATTTATTTGAGCCCCCATATGCTACTTATTTACCCATTATCATAAATACCTATTTAAATTCAATTATTGTACCATGTCCGATTTTGACCCGACCCGGCTCAACCGAACCCAAGCCAAACTTCATGTTTCCCCTCATGAATACCCACACACACTACCAAAATATTAAATACCTAGTTTTTCCACTTCAAATATTTAATGTATATTTTATTGATTTAAATCCCTAAAGAAATAATCTAATTCCCCATTTAAATCCTAACCATTCATTATCCCAACTCATCACCACCCTCCATTTCCTACACAACATACTCACACACACACCCCCATGGATTGGCCGGCCCTAACATTTAGGAATCCCTATCTCTCTCTCTTTCTAACAAAACACCACACACTACTCTCTCTCTCTCTGTCATTTATTACACACACACACATATTTCTCTCTCCCTCTCTCATTTTTTTCAACAGCAGCTCCCATGGCCGACCCCCTTCTTCCTTCCATGGCCGAGCCCACAGCAGCCCCCAGCCTCCTTCTCCATTCCTCCTTTTTTCATCCTTATCTACATCACCATTTAAACCATCACCACCACCACTTCATCACACCATCACCACCTCATCAACCACCACACGCCACCCCATGCCGCCGTGGCCGTACTGCCGTGCCAGGTCAGCGTAGCACCCCTACAGTACAGTAACAACAGCTACTGTAGCAACAACAGCCAGCAGCAGTAGCGCACTGGCAGCAGCAGCCGTGCACAGTTGCCGGCAACCGCGCGCCGCCGTCGCCGTCAACGAGCCCCCCTTGGCCGGGCGTACCCCCGGGAAGGCCCCCGTGGCCACCGACCTCTTCCCCGACATACCGCATAGGCAATTTCAGCATTTTTCTCGAAATCCCGTCGACGCGCACGAGGAACGCCAAGTCAGAAAGTACGTTTTGAGACGACGACTTTGCACATGTTTTTCGGAAAATTTGACAGTTGGATCAGCAAACTCTTTGCTCCATCACAATCTCGGTATATAGATCTTCACTCCCCTTAAGTTTCGTCCGTTAATTTTATCGTTTGATACATCAAAACTGGCCACCAAGTTGACGCTTTAAATTGTGTTATTTTTGGACAGTTTTGTGGAGCCAACTTCGTCGGTTCGTATCTCCTCCATCGCAGCTCCGTCTGACGTGCCCCTGGTTCCTATGTGTAGCTGGTATAACCCTCTTCCTACTCCTTAATTTTGTTTCATTGTGAGCACATTTGATTGGTTGAATTCGACGCCAAAGTTGGCCGTCCGAATTCATAATTTTCAACTTGTTAAATTCTATTTTTGAACGCGGAACTCCGGATTTAATTTATGACACCACCAGTAGATTCGTGGTGTTATTCTGACACGTTTTCATATAAAATTTGTTATATTTGGAGGACGTAGGCCCTGGCACGCATTTTGGAGCAAAGTGGGCTCCATAGTCCGGGTCAATTGGACTTTTTGACGTCGGCTCATCGAAATCAAATTCTGGATATACCGTTGAGTTTGTATCGTCATTCTAGACTCGTTGACATATAATTTGCTAGGTTTTAGTGGACATTAGTTCCGGCACGTATTTCGATGCAAGTAGGATACCAATATCCGGGTCAACGGGTCATTTTGAGATCGGCTCATCGAAATCCAATTCTGGACATACCATTGAGTTCGTATCATTATTCTGGACTTATTGACATATAATTTGATGAGTTTTGAGGACATTGGCTCCGACACGTATTTTCGTGCAAATCAGATTCCAATATCCGGGTCAACGGACCAATCTGAGATCGGGTCATCGAAATCCAATTTTGGATATACCGTTGAGTTCGTATCGTCATTCTGGATTCCTAGACATATAATTTGTTAGGTTTAGTACAGTTTTATCCTGACACATTTTTTGGTACAAAGTGGGTCCGACACGGACACCATTTTGACCCAAAATTTCCTTTTTGTCCCCGTGTCTAAATTGGACTTATGGATAGGCTATCCTAGCTAATTTGACCATTCTGGACACGTTGGTGATGGTTGTTTCACCACCCGACAACATCTGTAGGTTTTCACTCTATTATTATAATCTTTCTCCTTTTGTTGTATTTTGAGATCCATCGATTCCAGTGATTTCACAACCACTGAAATTGATATGTTGATCCTGTAGATGTTTGTAGAGACTAGCCTTGATCCTGTTTGACCATGGTTGACTGCTTTGACTGAACATCGAAGTAGAGTCAACATTTGACCTAGTTTAACGTCGAGTTGACCAGAGTTGACTAGAGTTGACCAGTTGACTAAAAGTCAATTGTAAGTCAACTATTGACCCAGTTTGACCTAGTTTGACTTGGTTTGACTTTATGTGACCTAGTTTAACCTAGTGTGACTCAGTGTGACCTAGTTTGACTTAGTGGACTGAGATTGACCTAGATTACATAGCTTATACTATATAATCATGCCTAATACTGTTGAACCCTAATTAGCTAATATATCTCATCTTAGGTCTGTGATTTCACTCTGAGCCAGATTACACAGTTGACATATTCTACCAGATCTCAGGCGAGTACATTCTCTGATAATATTTCTGTTTTATGATATCGTCTATGTTTCTTGTATTTAGTATAGATATCCTTGTTCTCTTGACACATTGTTTACACGGATTGGTATTTCTCTAGATCCCGTCATGAGATATTATTTCTTGTATTCTTTGGTATAAATTGTGCAAGTCTTTCTTGTTTCATGTGCATTGTATAGACACGATTCCTGCGAAGGCTAGCTACCCTCCCAGGGAATCGCGCGTCATGATGTGTCATGGTTGGATCCACTATACTAGTCGGGGGACGGGGAGTATTAGTGTAGATATGTGGTCAATTCCTGTTGTTCACCTATTGTACATTGATTGATTGTGAGTGTTAATTATACACCCCACGTATGATTAGCCAGGCATGTTACTATTGTGCAAGTTCCCAAGCCGGCCACATGTTGTAGCTATTACTCACACACCTAGATAGATGATTCTTGATTCTTGTACATGCCATGATCAGTTTTATTTGCCTTGTCCTAGCTCTAGATTTACAGCTTACCTTGCCATGATACTCACATGTACATTTCATGATTCCTTGTATATTCTCTCTATTTACTGCTATATTTTCAATATCGTCTAACTAGATCTGTTATTTGAGATTTGTGCTCGTTCCATCCTGACTGGATATGTTGACAATATTTTAGGAGTGGTTGTGCCCTCAGTATTGGACTACAGGATGTTGCTAGCTGGGGTGGTTTCCGGTATTCTTCTCCGTGAGTTGTCTCTCAGGAGTTCTAGGTCTGGTAGTTATTTAGTTTTGTTATTATTTCTCTCTGTTTTATTCTTGTCTCTTATGATCCTTGTAGACTCTAGTTGTTCTAGTGATATTGTTATTATTTCTTGTCTTATCTTTCTTAGTTTGTGTGATGTGCTACGAGTACCTTATAGTTACGGATCTTAGATGTTGTAGTTAGTATCTGGTACTTGACAACGCTCTACCGCCGATACTGCGACGTAGGTTGGGCGTAGCCGACGTATTCGTACCCGTATATTCGGGTGCGGATTGTGACACATTTTGTGGTGGCCCATGCAGGTCTGTCTTTGCAAATTAATGTGAAGTCGTGGTGGTACTTGAGCTTATCTGTACTACTACGAGCCTGTCCTAGGATTAAGGCTGAGTCATGGAATATTTTAGAATTTTGGTACTCAGTCACATATTAGGAACTCTTGGTAGATTCCAGAGATGACCCCTGGGAATCTTATTCGAAAGCTTTTCAAATCTTTCCCACTTATTTATATTCGTTTTGATTTTTGAAATATTTGTCCGTATCAAACTTTATTCTTTCTTGGGATGAGTTGTGGATCCCAGAGGGAAGGTATAAGTTGAACTTATATATCCTCTAGGTTGAGAATCAAATATGATTTGCCAATCTTATATCAAGGTTGAGATTATTTAGATTATATTCCAGAACTTTCAATCTTGACCTAGATAGTGCCTTTGGGACTTCTCCTGAGAACTTTTTCTAAACCCTGCCTCGAAATCTATTTTCGCTAGTTTCCATTTACTTATCCTTGATTTGTTATTGAATTTTGAATCTTGATGTTCGTTCGTTGTTGACTTTGATTTTGTATCTAAAATCAGTTTTTATGAATTGAGTTAAGATATTCTGATAAACGTATTTGATGAGAACGATGAGAACGGTATCTACTTTATTTATGGAGTTTAGAATTTATTGCAGTCATACTAGCTAGCACGACAGGGACGTGGAACCTGATGTTGGATATACTACCCTAGTTATGGAATTTAGATTTTCTTGCAGCTATACCGGTTGGCGTGGTAAGGAATCTAGATGACATAATTATAGGGTGTATACCCAAGTTATGGACTCCATCGTTTATTACAGCTATGCTTACCGGCGTGGCAAAAATTTCGGCAACATAATTTCAGGAAGACGTGTGTGGTTATCAGACTGTATCTTAAATCGGATCACTTCGTTATGACCGGATGAGCAAGAACAAATTCTTATCATCGTTCTTTCCCGTCTTGGTTAACTCTGTCTATCTACAACCTAACTAGGATTTTTTCAACAGGATTGTTTTGTGTTCCATCTTTCATATGATTTGACTAAACTCTTCTTCGCTAGCCTCTTGGGTAATTCTTCTTGTCCTTTCCGATAATTGCTGAAAGTACCTCATGGATTGATTCATGAAAGGTTCGAAAAGTATATTTATCCTTGTATTACAGAATCGGGAGTTTGCATCCAGAGGAATACTAGCGAGGTATGACTTCAGATAACGGCATCATGGTCAAATATGTTTCTCGAATTCTACTTGGACCACTCCCTAAGCATTTTGACTAACATCTTCTCCTTTATTTTGCAAAAATTGTTTGGAAATATTTTTCGGATTTGGCCAAGTTAAGTTCAGGAACCTATATTATCTGGCGTGGCAGCTGTACACTGCAGCCATCCGTCGTATTATGGAACAAGGAAGTTAATCGCAGCCAGATACACACTAGCACGATAGTAACTTCATGTGACATAATTATGGAGGTATATGATTCTTGAGTTTTACTTTGACTACGTCCTATGCATCTCATTTGGCCTCGTACTATTCTTGAAAATTTCGACAATCTTTCATGTCTTGCTTGACCCTTACCTTGTCTAAATACTGATATGGATTGCTAGACCCAGTCTTAGGCCCTTGTTACCTTCTATTTAATTGATGACTGAAATAGCCAAACCTCGTTAACGGATTTTTATAACTATAATATGTTATTATGTGTGATTGTGATGAGTATATTTTTCCTAGGGATTTATTGGGTTAAGCTTATAGGACAGATATGAGTGACTAACTACAATGGACTAAGAAACCATTAAGAATGATTAGTTTGATAGTATAAATTGATTTTAAGGTATCTTAGATGGAGTAATGAATATTATATTGTTGTGACTGCGGATTAAGGATTAGAATCTTGTGCTTAGGTTCGAGGGTTGAACATTATAAGACTTTGATGACCAAATGATTATTGGTTAGCTATAAGTTATTTACATTTGATTTGAGGGTTTATATTCATGAATTTTTGAGTAAAAAGAGGAGATAAGACTCAATGCCACGAATAGGTTTTGAATGTATAAATTCAAGGAGCTTGTGATTAGTAGGATATAGATACTTAGGATAGGATAAGAAAAACAAACTTTTTGCTATTGAGATTAGAATTTTGGTTGATGGCCAAGCATTGTTGATATATATACATTTCTTGAGGATGACCTATATTTTGAGTATATATAAAGGTTCTTGTTGATATGAAGATTCTAAGGGGTAGAATGATATATTTTTAAATGAAATAAGTTTGTTAAACCTGAACCAAAATATCTGTAGAGAGAAACAACAACATAGATGATCACAAGGGTTGCACAGTGGGTACTGTAGCCATAGCAGTTGTATGTTTTAGCTTGACCTATTAGATGATTTTAATTTCAAGGACAAAATTTTTATAAGGTGGGTAGGATGTTAACCCCCTGAATTTAGGGCTTATTTTTTTCAATTTTATAAATCAATTATTTGTAATAGATATTATTATTTGATTAAATGCTCTTTACTATGACTTTGACTTCTGGAGCGTCAGGGATGCTAATCTCTGGAAACTCTCTTCATTAGTGTGTATTAGACAAGATTACCTTCATATTGATATATCATGTCCCATCCAAACTTGTTTTCTTGTACCCTTTTTGCTTCACACAACTTTGGGTCAATTTAGACCATTTGATCATTAAATAATTATTAATTGATTTTTTTACTTTTATCTTTGATCATCAAATGCACGTTACCGTGACTTTTAATTTAGGAGCACAAGACTAGCCATTTTCTCGAAACCAACTTCTCGTGCATGATCTACTCGAGACATCCTGCACCCATGACCTTCGTGTCCCACTCAGACACGTCATCTTGTGCTTCATTTGCTTCGCACAACTTTTGGGTCAATTTAGGCCAATTAATTATCCACCGTAAAATGTGACCTGACTTCCAATTTAATTTCGGGATCCGACATCGATCCAACATAGTCGACCCAAAATATGGATATGGCCCACACGAAGCCTACTACCCACCTGACACTTGTGTCCCATTTATTTGAGCCCCGCAAGCTACTTATTTACCCATAATCATAAATACCTATTTAAATTTAATTATTGTACCATGTCTGATTTTGACCGGACCCGGCTCAACCGAACCCAATCCAAACTTCATGTTGCCCCCTCATGAATACCCACACACACTTTTTTCTACCAAATTATTAAATACCTAGTTTTTCCACTTCAAATATTTAATGTATATTTTATTGATTTAAATCCCTAAAGAAGTAATCTAATTTCCCATTTAAATCCTAACCATTCATTATCCCAACTCATCACCACCCTCTATTTCCTACACAACATACTCACACACCCCCCCATGGATTGGCCGGCCCTAACATTTAGGAATCCCTCTCCCTCTCTTTCTAACAAAACACCACACACTACTCTCTCTCATTTATTACACCCACACACACACACATATATTTCTCTCTCCCTCTCTCATTTTTTTCAACATCAGCTCCCATGGCCGACCCTCCTCTTCCTCCTGTTTGCAAAAACAAAAGTTTTTATTACAAACTGAGAAAAGAGTACAAGAGTACAATGAATTTTGGGAAAGTACAACTGTAGGAATCTGATTAGAAGACGATCACTTTATCCCTTGGACTATGTGAACTTGAAGACTAGAGCCTCTAGAGAATGCAGCAGCAATTTTGTAAGAGTTCTCGATCTCTGTGCGTGATCCTTCAATAATGATTAGAAACTCTATTTATAGAGTTCTAAAAATAATTGTTTAGCAGTTATTCTGATGTGCGCGAGGCTGGGTTGCGCCACATTGGGTTGCGCCAAACTTATGTTGTGCCAACTTTCATTAAGTTATCAGTCGTGTACTAACTGTATTTAGACGCATGACATCATGTGATTAGGATGTGCGTGGTCGTGTACAGGATAGTAGACACGTCTTGAGAGATTAGTGGCATGTGCGCTACGTCATCCTGCTTTAGAAATAAAAATTGTCTCAACTTTATCAGGTTGCGCGAGCTTCAGTCAACAAGTTGAACTGATCCTGATTAGAATGCCCTTGGACATGTGGCAGCTTTGAAGAAGAAATCATTCAGATTGTGCCTAGGCGCAACTAAGGATTTTTTCTGGATTGCGCCTAGGCGCAATTTACAAAGCGTACAGGACAGCTGTCAACCAACTCTGCTCGAGCGGCACAATTCGCAGGATTCGAAGAGATTTTCCTCGTCCACTTCGTTTGTCAGTTGTCAGTGCTGTCAGGTAATGATGGCCATTGAATGTCAGACGACACGTGGATCTTAGCACAATGTAACTGGGCGCAGTCTGATATATGGCACAACCTGACCAGTGGCGCAGTTTGATCTCTGGGCTTCACATCAGTGGCGCAGCTTGATTTTTGGGGCGCAATTTGATCACTGAATAGAAGATTCATGGCGCAACTTGATTTTTAGGCCCTACAAGACCCCTTTCAATTTTTCAAAACTTAAAACATTTCAAAGTTTTAAAATACTTTGAATTTAGAAAAGCTTTGACTGAGTCAAGTTGCGCTAGTCAACAACCGGTCATCACAATTAAATTTCTTTCACGAAAACACTCAACCTCCTCTTCGTATTTTCGAGTTTCATTGATGATTTTCAGTTTTCCATGAGGAATACGAAGAGTCAATTTGTTGATATTTATGTAGTAGTTGATCTTTGTGCTTTATTCTTCACTTCTGTTCTTCAATGGCCCCCAAGAAGAAAGAGATGGAGACCAATGCTAACACAACAATCAAGTCTCCTGAAGTGGGACATGATGTTGCGCCTACAACTTTTTTGTTGGAGGCTGACTCGTCGCTGAGAGCAGTGAACTTTTTAGACTGTTTTGGTCTAGACCCGACAGTCTTCAATCACTTGAATGGTGGGCTACCCTCCGAAGGGCGTGGTGATGCGAAGGGGTTCCTTAATCTGATGCGTCGCTCGGGGATCCGCAACATGCAAGAATTGGACGTCGCCCTTCGTCAGCCCGATGAAGGCAAGAACAAGGAATAATGTTTAGGCGTACCAATTTTTATTCTCTTTTCTTGTGTCCTTGTTTGTAGGGGTCCACCCATCTTTATGCAATGAAATCTAAAATTTCTGATATTGTGTGGCTGTGATTTCGAATGGCGCACGTGGAGATGTTCTTTTAGCTAATTCTTCGTTTACTGTTTCTTCTGAGGGACATGTGGCAGTCGTCACACGGTTTTAGACGCCCATTTTTTTTAGTTCTTTTTCGAAATAGGCTCCTAGAATGACGCACCTATTTTTATCTTTCACTCTTTAAAAAGGACAACCAGAAACGAAAGAGTCATTCATACTTTCTCAAAATAAATGATTTCTCATAAGGTTTCACTTGCGCCACTTCGTCCCGATGCTATTCCTTTGTATGCTGTGCTTTCAAAAATTGGTAAGTCTCGACGAAGAATCAATGGTATGAATATTCTTCTTTCGTACCACTTTTGGAGATAAGTATTGATCTGCATGTTGTAGACACTATTAATATGAGCTAACTATTTCTGAGAATAGGCGCACACTATGGTCCAGTGCTTGGTTCTGATAATAGACGCGTATTGCTGACATGTACCAGTTTGATCGACTCGCACTGTGGAGATATACGCCTGTTGATTGGCGAGCATTTTTGATGTGCGCCTGTTTGATCCGAGCGCGATGCTGATATGCGCCTGTTTGATCAGCACACAGTGTTGATATGCGCCTGTTTGATCAGCGCACAGTGCTGATATGCGCCTGTTTGATCAGTGCACAGTGTTGATAGATTCCGCTAACTTTTTCTATTTTGTTAATATTTGTAGAGATTCGGTTAGAAAGCTTCTTCAGGACTGGCATTGGTGATTTGGTTGTTGTAGAGGGCATTCTTCTGACACTGACATCAGACAGCTCATGTGGTTCTGACACTCAAATCAGATAGCTCAGGACTCTCTATATTCAAGAAGGATCTTCCTCAGATGGTAGGAAGAGCCTTTATACATGAGAGTTGGATGGTGGAGACGCAGAACTAGGAATTGTATCACAAGGGTGATTTCATTCCTAGTTCTCCTGGCGGGCCATCTTCTCTCCACCAGTTGTATTGACATCAGCTCATCTTTGGGCTGCTGCACTCTGTGGTTCTTCTTTCGTCTTTCTGAAAGAGAAGACCAGAGTTAATTCTATTGTCTGGCTCGTTGCTTCGAGTCGAGACGACAAGGAACCGGTATCAATAAGAAGATCAAAAGATGTAATAGACCTTCATTAGAATAAAAATCTGAGATGTAATAGATTTTCACCAAGATGTATCTATGCTTTTTAAAGAAGAAATAAAGAAATGATTGCCTCATTATTCTCCTTTTTATAATTTGATTTTGATTTGCTGACATAGATAGCAGAATCCAGAGAGAATGCGAATATGGCAAGTTGTTTGATGTGACTATTTGGAATTCAGGGGCATGAGAGACATGAATTCTCATTATGATAAATGAATGAGTGATCAGTCACTTCGATTTTTGAGGAAGAGACATTGAATGAATGAATGTTCGTTCAAACTCTCAAGGAAAAGAATAAATGAATGAACAATCACGTCGGTTTCGGAGAAGGGACAATGAATGGTCAGTTATAAATGAATGAATAGTTATAAATGAACGAACAGTTGTACTTCTTTCCAAAAGTTACGTCTGCATATAAATAGAACAAAACTTTTGTCGATATTGTCAATCTCTTTCCCTTCTGTACAAAAATGTCTTCCAAAGACTTATTCGCTCTAAAGATTGAAGAAGAGACCGAGACGCCCCCTGCTGAGCCTCCAGTGCCTTCTCAAAAAGAAAGGGACGAAGGCTCACTGTTCCTCCTGCACCAGGTTAGGATTTGATCTCCAAGTTAGTGGAGCCTGGGAAAACTGTCGAAGAAGAGGCATTGAGGATGGCTGTTTGTGAGTTCCTGGTGCATTCAGACAACGAGATGTTTGAACGGTTGACGAACTTTGTATTTAATCATGAAGGATCGGGGCCTCCTCCCCTTCCGTAATATTATGTAATTCTATTCTGTTTTTGAATAAAAAGAACTTTTATATACATCATGTCTTTGGAATAAAGTACATTTTGCTTTTATACATAATATTTCTTGAGAAATTTTCCATTGATAGGCATCAAAGAAACTCTGCCATCCATATCTGTTAATTGATAGGCTCCATTGGAGAAGACTTTATTTACCACATACGGTCCTTCCCATTTTGCCTCGAACTTGCCTTTGCTCATATGTGTCATAGTCATAGGACGTCTGACTGTAAGAACCAACTCGCCTTCTTGAAATGTCCATACTCTAACTTTACGATTGAAAGCTTTTGAGATCTGGGCTTAATAAAGTTCAATATGCTGTTGAGCTAGTAACCTTTTCTCGTCGAGCACCTCCTACTCTTGAAGACGAAGATGATCATTGTTTTCTGTAGTAAGTTTGTTAGTAATAGCGATCCTCAACGATGGAATTTGAATTTCCAGGGGTAGGACAGCTTCACATCCATATACTAGAGAAAAAAGGTATGCAACCTGTAGGATTATGGACAGTAGTGCGATATGTCCATAAATATTCTCCAAGTTATCACTCCAATTACGTTTGTTAATAGAGACAAACTTTGTAAGGAGTTTGATAATGGTCTTGTAGAATGCTTCAGCTAAACCGTTAGCTGCAGGATTATAGGCCATTGAGGCAACATTATTGATTCTGTTGTCATCACAGAACCTATTAAACTTCTGGCTGATGAATTGAGGTCCATTATCATGGATGATTCGGCGAGGGACACCAAACCTGTATATCACATGATGTTTAATGAAGTTGATGACACTACTAGCTTTTACTTCAGCCAAAGGTATAGCTTCTGCCCACTTGGAGAAATAATCGGTTATAGCCAAGATGAACCGATGTCCTTTAGAGGAAGAAGGATTGATAGGACCAATTATGTCCATGCTCCAAGCTTCGAAGGGCCATGAGGCAGCAGTTGGATGAAGAAACTCCGACGGTTGGTGAATGAAATCTGTATGAATCTGACATGCACGACATTTCCTTGTATAGTCAATAGCATCTGATACCATAGAGGGCCAGTAGTAGCCCATACGTCGGATACGATCCTGTAATTTAGGACCAGGCTGATGTGCTCCACAAATGCCATCATGAGCTTCACGCAATATCTGTTTTTCTTCGTCACCAGCGAGACATCTTAAAAGCAATCCATCAAAAGTTCTTCGATAGAGAGTTTTTGTAGTATGATTATAATAGAATCGAAGTGATCGACGACGAATACTTGTGGCTTCCTTAGGATCTTCTGGCAATATGTCATATATTGCAAAATCAATGAAAGGTGCTCTCCAGTCTTCGTTAATGACATTGACTTCAGTTAGATTGCTAAATTTAATGTTGTGGTTATTCTCAACACAAAATAATTCTCTATTAGAGATAACAACCATTTATTATCTTTTGACTGGAACTGCCAATACCGCTGCTAAGTTAGCTAAGGCATCTGCTTTTGTATTACATGCACGGCGTACATGTTCGATAAAGAGCCCTTTGAATGAGAAAGCTATCCTGGTTGCTGCTTCATGATAGGGCACCAAATCTTGATGTCGAACTTCATATATGCCTCTAACCTGATTGACAATCAGCTTAGAATCACCATATACTTCGAGATATTCAATATCTAATTGTTTGGCTAATTGAAGTTCGATGAGCAAGACATTGTATTCTACCACATTGTTGGAGCACGACTCATCTAAAGAGTAAGCCCTTTGAATAGCTAATCCATCTGGTGAAATGAGGACAATTCTCACTCCAGCAACAAGAGTACCTCATGGTCCAATTCTAGAAGCTCCGTCGAAGAACAACCACCAAGTAGGAAACTCTTCTGAGATCATATTTGATTCCAATGTTTCATCTGGAATCTCGTCATAGAGTTTAGATGTTTTCGAGACAGGATGAGCTGCTAAGAAGTCAGCAAGTGCCTGACCTTTCACAGACTTTTGAGAAACATAAACCATATCATATTGTGCTAATTATATGGCCTATGTAGCAAGCCTAGAATTGAGTGTACTTGGCTTTTTCATTAAGACTTGAAGAGAATTAACTCGAGATATGACATGAATAGTTTGGCCTATGATATAATGTCTTGTCTTCTGCACAACGAACATTAAGGCTAAATATTCCTTCTCTACCGGACTATAACGATGTTCAGCTCCAATCATTGTCCGACTAAGGTAGTAGATGGCTTGTTCATGACCTTCTTTGTTCTTTTGAGCCAGCAAAGCTCCCAATGAATGATCCATTGCCCGAACATACATCAAGAAGGGTATTCCTAAAATCGGTGGCACAAGAACTGGTAGACTCATTAGATATTGCTCTATGTCGTCAAATGCTCGTTGACATTCTTTCGTCCAAACGAAAGATACACATTTCTTTATTAATTGAGTAAATGGTCTGCAACATCCAGATAAATTCGAAATGAACCGCCTGATATACGCAAGTCGACCTTGGAATCCTCGTAGCTCTTTTAGGTTGCATGGAGGATACATCTCTTGAATGTCTTTGATCTTCTCGGGATCAACGTGTATACCCTCTTTAGAGGTAATGACGAAGCCGAGAAATTTACCACTAGAGACACCCAAGAAAGACTTGGTGGAATTCATTTTGAGTTGATGCTGGCGCATCAGATTGAAAATGGTTCTTAAATCTTGAATGTGATCTTCTTTTAGACGACTTTTGACAGCAATATCGTCAATATAGCATTCAACGATCTTTCATAAATGATCTCGAAAGATGATGCTCATGGCCCGCTGGTAAGTTGCACCTGCGTTCTTAAGACCAAATAACATGACTGTATAACAGTATAACCAACGAGGAGTACGAAACGAAGTATGCTTTTCATCTTCAGGATTCATCCGGATTTGATTATATCCAGAAATCCATCCATGAAAGATATTCGTTCGAATCCACATGTATTGTCAATCATGACATGAGTAATTGGGAGAGGAAATTCGTCTTTAGGGCAAGCATTATTGAGGTCCCAAAAGTCTATACAAACTCGAACCTTTTCGGTCTTCTTCAAGACTGGTATAACATTGGCTACCCAGTCAGGATACTGTTTTTGTCTGATAAAACCGCAAGCTATGAGCTTTTTGACTTCATCATCAATTGCATCCATCATTTCAGGCTTGAATCGCCGTTGTTGTTGTTTGATTGGCTTAGCATTCGGCAGGATGTTAAGCGTATGAGTTGCAACTTGAGGATCTAATCCTGGCATATCTTCATAACTCCAGGCAAAGACATCAATGTATTCACGAATGAGGTGAATTAACTCTTTTTATCATTTTCAGGAAGATTATTGCTAATGAAGATTGGTCGTGATACACCTTCTTCTCCAATATCGATTTGGACAAGTTGATCCTCAGTGGGTGGTTCTCGTTGTTCGAAACAAAGTTTCCACTGGTTGTCCATCTTTTGTGCCCAAGGGTCCACTTCAGGAGCTTCTTCAATGTCATCTTCATCTTCTTCCGAGAATTCGACGAACACCATGTTAGAAGATACTGTTATCCGATGAACATGACCAATGCTGGTATCAGAATCCTACGATATAGAATCAGAAGAATTAGATCATTCTTCTTCATCAGATTCAGAAGGTTCTGGAGTCGGAAGAGGTGAAGTATAACCTAAACCCCGCTTCGATTTATTGTGATATTGTTGTGATTTTCCTTTCGGAACAGAAATACGAAGGGGAGTCCGCCTGTCTCCGCCGTTGTATAAGCCTGATCTGAAATTATAGCCCATTTTTCGGATGATTGCTTTGGATTGTGGACTATAGCGACGTAATTGTAGTCTTTTCGTATCATCTCTATTATCATTATAGAGCATGACTTTTTGTTCCTCTCTTTTATTAAAGAATATAGGCCTCTCATCTTTCTTTCGAGACGGTACTAAGAAGTACGACTCTTGTATTGAATCTAAGGACACCACATTTTGTAGAAATGATACGACTCCTATTGTAAGTGGTTTAAAGCTATCTAGCATATCCAAGTAACATTGAGTATTGTAAAAAATATCAGTATACTGCAAAGGAGATGCTTTATTGATTTTTATACCATCATTTACAACAGGACTTTTAGCCTTAGTAGGCTTAGTCAGATTGATGACAAGAGGGGGAGAAGAAGAACGAGAAGGAGGAGAGGGCTTCTTACGAATAAGGTCGATTACAAGCGGCTCAGAAGAGGTGAGCTCCCTTTGTTCCTGACTATCACCCTTACGCTGCTTCTTATGTGAAGGAAGATAAATAGTCAGTGGTTTGGAAGACTAAGGACAGGAAGTACGCCCTTTGACAGGGATCATCAGAGTATTATTTGGTATACTTTTCTGTTCTTCATCTGTGTCTATTGCCAGTACCACCTTCATGAATTCTTTCTTGTACATGCGAGAGTCATTGCAGTATGTTTCAACTCCTTTAAAAGGATTTAGATCTGCAACCTCTTTATGGACTTCTCCATTACCATCCACATATTTGAAACATTAGTGGAGAGTAGAGGGTACAAAGTTATGTTCATGGAGGAATGGTCTTCCTAACAGAGCATTGTATGAGCCGTGATTGTCGATCACATAGAAAGTCACTTTAGTACGAAGATTGCCAATTTGAAGTTTTAGGCGTATCTTCCCTAAAGGTTCACTTCTTCCTTGATTGAACCCCAAGATGGTAGTAATAATTGTAGAGAGGTTATACACTGGGATCTTCAAAGCATCTAGCAAAGATTTCGGTATGATGCTAAGTGCAGACCCCGGATCAATCAGAATACGATCAACTTTCATGGTATCTACATACCCTATGAAATAGAGAGGACGATCATGAAGATTGTCTTCTAACAACATGTCATCTTGTGTAAAAGTAATGTTGGGCATTAGCTCAAATACACTATGACAGTGTGCACAACTAATTGGCTCCTTTTCAGGCTTTTTGAGAAAAGTAAAACAAGCATCAGCCTGCATTAAAGCTTCACTTAACGTCTCTCGAGTTTCTTTTGAGAGGCGTAAGAGTTCAAATATAGACAATCTTGCCGGGGTATTGGCTAATTGAGCTAATATGTCAAAATTGTATGGTTTTTCAAGTCCAAGAGATGAGGACTTCTTCAGTGCTTTGTCAAAATGGACATGTTGTTTTCTCTTGTCTGCTGACGTCGGTTTATGAGGAGTTGGTTCTGCCACCGGCAGGGATGTAGATGGTATATTTTTAGAAGGAGCAGGTGATACATGAGGAGCATCAGGAGATGGGGTAGGATTCTCTTGATTCTCAGGATATTCCCTAAGATAGGATTTTCTAGATCTAGTGTCCATTAGAATCTCTTCTTCTGCTACTGGTTCAAAGGACACCATGTTGCAGCTTTTAGATTTAGATTTGGAGTGCTTCTTTTGCTTAGAAGAGGAAGGGATTTCAAAATCTGCTACTAGATCTGGATGAATCCATATAATCTTCCCTCTGTCAGTCGATAGTGGAACGAGACCTTCATTTTGAGGAGGTGGAAGATTCACGATCTCAAGAGTAGTTCTTGGAATGGGGACAACACCATTTTGCACAAGTTGTAGCGAAAAGTCACCAAACTGTACAAAAACGACATTATCAGTCACCGTCTTCTCGTCCTGCTGCAAAGTAATTGCTCCAGAGTTGACAAACTCTTGGATTTTACCTTTGAGCATGTAGCATGCTCTGGTTGGATGCCCTATAAATCTGTGATAGACACAGTATTTAGGGTGATTGGTTTTACCCACTTCTTTCGGCCGTTTTACCTCTGGCAGTTGAAGCTTATTGCTTTTGATTAAGCAATCGAAGATGCTTAGAGTATCATCTTCGTCGAAAGAATATTCTTCTTTTGGCCGAGTTGTTTTCGGCAGTGGTGCTGATGGAGTGGATGCTGTCTGAGTGACGTTGACAGCCAAAGACTCTTTGCCTTTGAGATAGATGGCCAGTATTTCTTTACCCTTGCGGCTATTCTGGCGATTATTATCCCCGGGTGTAGAATGTTTGTCTTGGTTAGCATGAGTCATCTGAACTCCTAACTGTTTGAACTTTTCGGCACTGACTTCTGCCGCCTTGGCATTCACAATAAAAGAAGGCCAATCCTGAAATTGAGTAGATCCCGTCCACATACTGATAATAGGCAACAAATTTGATTTACAAGTGTCTATTGTTACAACAGATGGAGTTCCTAAACGCATTTTGAGTGCCTCTCGGTGAAATCATTCAATGAAACTCTCCGTGGATTCATTGTGCCTTTGTTTGATCTTAATGAGGACGGACATTGTCATGTCATTGACTCCCTCATAGAACCGCTCCAAGAACATTTGTTTGAAACCGGCAAAAAAAGTTATACAGCCATTTGGCAGTCTACGATACCAGTCGTATGCTGCACCAGCTAAACAACCGACGAACACTCTGGTAAGGAGAGCTTCATTTGACTGTAGTTGTTCAGTCATCACCTCAAAGTGATTGATGTACTGATTTGGAGAAGTGCTGCCATCAAACAGCATAATGGTTGGGAGCTTATATTTAGGAGGAAATGGAACCTCCTTCTACTCTGTAGGATATGCTTGCTTTATACCCAATCTTTGTAGGCCATCCTTCTGCTTGAAGGCCTCAAACTGAGTGTGCAGAAGTTTCACAGCCTCATTTGCATCCCCTGAAGTTTGAGAATTGGTGGGCTGGTTAGAAGTATTGGAAGGCGGAACAACGTGATAATTACTACCCCCAGCACCAGACTGACTAGGATCAGCTTGAATTGGTACTGAAGCAACTTGAGGAGGTGGTACCCTCAGACTAACAGGTACAGAAGATGCTATAAGATCTGAATTTACAGCAAGGTTTATAACTGGTGGCACTGTATATTGAGCCACGATTATAGTATACATGCTTGCGACCATCTCTGCCATGGTCTTCAATTTGTCTTCTAGTGCAGCAATTCATTGTTTTTGATTGGCTGAACTAGAAGCATCTTGATCTTCCGTAACGGTATATGCCGTCACTTCTCTTGCTGCTATCAATAAGATAGTTTGTTCAGAACTTTTACTATCTGCATCAAATTCAGAAAAAAAATCTTCTCCTAGATGAGCGATGGGGAGATCCTCTTGATTAAAGACACCTTCTTTCAAATTTCGATTTCTTGATCTGGTGTATTGAAAGACACCTTCACTGGATGCATAAATCCGATCTAAATATTGCTGACTGGGATTTTGGGATGTATTACGTCTTGGACGTTTTCCACCCCCAGTGCCTTGAGAAGTCATGTTGACTGAAGCATATAATAGCTCATCTTCATCTTCTATTATATATTCGGGAGTTGAAGCATAGTTCAGACGATCGAAGACAGATCGTCGAGCCGATTGGCAACAACAGTTGATGACGACTTCATGAAGGCAGCGGCGATCTGAAGGGTGTTCTGGAGGTGAAGGAGACATCACTGTAATCTCCCGTCTTTGTGTAAGACGTTCTCGAAGACCAGTTACAGGAGGACGAGAAGGAGTCAGAGGAACATATTCTTTAATTATGTTGGGAACATGTCTCCTATTCTTCAGATGTTTAGTCCCCTGAGTGTACAAAGATGTGCTCAACTCATTAGCATAAGTGGTTGGGTCTTTCTTTTTAAACTTTAGCTTCTGGCACGGATTGGCCTTTGGCATAGGATTTTTACGTTTTACCAAAGTTGATACTGGTTGACGCCTATTGAGATAAGCGCATAAATTAGAAAATTCTGCTCCAGGTGTCTCTGTTTGTGATACCCTCAATTTTGCTTGCTTGGATCTTAAAATTTGCAAGATTGGAAGATCTTGACCAGACCCCACAGGGGTAGGCAAGATGCCTCTTTGATCAGTATTCTTTCCAATATCGGAGATCCGAAGACTTCTGTTTAAAGGAATAGAATCTGATAAATCTTCCTCTAAGTCATGGACTAGAAAAGTTTTAGGAAAGACTAAAGGGTGCTTTCCTTTATTTTGTAGAGGATTGGCTAAGAAGCATTTTCCTCTATTTTGCTGTTGAACCATCTTAGGCGCAGCTTGCACGAGTTGAAAAAGTGTCAGAGGACCCTTCCCTTTCTTCTGTCTAGTGTTAGCACTAGAGCATTGCTTCTCCAAGTTCAGAACTGGAGAAAAAGAAAGAATAGCCAAAAGACTAGTTCCCTTGGGTTGTGCCAGAGCAGTAGATTGCGTCTGAGTCACTGATTGCTTGGATTGCACCATGACACTATGGGGTACTGGGTGTACCCTAGTAATATAGGCTACTGGTGGAGTCTTGGCAGTAACATGGGTAGACTGCGCTTTAACAAAGACCTGAACTGACCGTACCTTGGCAGTAAGGAGCGTGGTAGACTGCGCAGAGGCAGCAGGATGAATGGATTGCGCACGGGCAATCGAAGCAAGTTGTGCCTGGGCCACTGAGACAGATTGTGTCTTGGCCACTGAACACTCAGGTTGCGCCTGGGCAACAGCGACTGTGGGAGACTTAGGAACCCACACAGTCCTGTTCTTGGCGATAGCCGCAGTGCGCTCGTTGCTCTTGGTGCTAATCATATCCTCGTAGGCTGTCTAGTTGAATTGAACAACTAGAGTCTTCTGCGTCTTGCCGATCGATGCAGTGTCACATTGAGTTGTCACCTTCTCGTCGGAGGAGAAAGTCGTCCCCAGCAGAGTCACCATTTTGTTTGTAAAAATAAAAGTTTTTATTACAAACTGAGAAAAGAGTATAAGAGTACAATAAATTCTGGAGAAGTACAATTGTAGGAATCTGATCAGAAGACAATCACTTTATCCTTTGGACTATGTGAACTTGAAGACTAGAGCCTCTGGAGAATGCAGTAGCAATTTTGCAAGAGCTCTCAATCTCTGTGCGTGATCCTTCAATAATGATTGGAAACTCTATTTATAGAGTCCTGGAAATAACTGTTTTAGCAGTTATTCTGATGTGCGCGAGGCTGGGTTGTGCCACATTGGGTTGCGCCAACCTTATGTTGTACCAACTTTCATTCAGTTATCAGTCGTATACTAACTGTATTTAGACACGTGGCATCATATGATTGGTATACGCGTGGTCGTGTACAGGATAGTAGACACGTCTTGAGAGATTAGTGGCATGTGCGCCACGTCATCCTGCTTTAGAAATAAAAATTGTCTCAACTTTATCACGTTGTGTGAGCTTCAGTCAACAAGTTGAACTACGCCTGATTAGACTGCGCTTGGACATGTGGCAGCTTTGGAAAAGAAATCATTCAAATTGTGCCTAGGCGCAACAAAGGATTTTGTCTGGATTGTGCCTAGGCGAAACTTACAAAGCGTACAGGACAACTGTCAACCAACTCTCTTCGAGCGGCACAATTTGCGAGATTCGAAGAGATTTTCCTCTTCCACTGTATTTTTCAGTTGTCAGTGCTGTCAGGTAATGATGGCCATTGAATGTCAGATGCCACGTAGATCTTGGCGCAATATAACTGGCGCAGTCTGATATGTGGCGTAACCTGACCAGTGGTGCAGTTTGATCTCTGGGCTTCATATCAGTGGCACAGCTTGATTTTTGGGGCGCGATTTGATTACTGAATAGAAGATTCATGGCGCAACTTGATTTTTAGGCCCTACAGCTCCCATGGCCGAGCCTACAGCAGCCCCCAGCCTCATTCTCCATTCATCCTCTTTTCCTCCTCAACTACATCACCATCACCATTTAAACCATCACCACCACCACTTCATCACACCATTACCACCTCATCAACCACCACACGCCACCCCATGCTGCCGTAGCCGCGCCAGGCCAGCGCAGCCCTCCTGCAGCACAGCAATAGCAGCCAGCAGCAGTAGCGCACTGGCAACAGCAACCGCACGCCGCCGCGACCGCCGCCACCGTCGGCGAGGCCCCCTTGGCCGGGCGCACCCCCGAGAAGGCCCCCGTGGCCACCGCCCTCTTCCCCGACGTGCCGCATAGGCGATTTCAGCATTTTTCTCGGAATCCCGTCGACGCGCGCAAGGAACGTCAAGTCAGAAAGTGTATTTCGAGATGACGACTTTGTGCACATTTTTCGGGAAATCAGACCGTTGGATCGGTAAAATCTTTGCTCCGTCTCAATCTCGGTATATAGCTCTTCACTCCTCTCAAGTTTCGTCCGTTAATTTTATCGTTTGATACATCAAAACCGGCCACAAATTTTATGCTTTAAATTGTGTTATTTTTGGACAGTTTTGTGGAGCCAACTTTGTTGGTTCGTATCTCCTCCATCGTAGCTCCGTCTGGCGTGACACTGGTTCCTATGCGTAGCTGGTATAACCCTCTTCCTACCCCTTAAGTTTCGTTTCATTGTGAGCACGTTTGATTGGTTGAATTTGACGTCAAAGTTGGCCGTCCGAATTCGTAATTTCCAACTTGTTAAATTCTATTTTTGAACCCGGGACTCCGGATTCAATTTATGACACCACCAGTAGACTCGTAGCATCATTCTGACATGTTTTCATATAAATTTTGTTAGATTTGGAGGACGTGGGCCCTGGCACGTATTTTGGTACAAAGTGGATCCCACAGTCTGGGTCAACGGGACTTTTTGACGCCGGCTCATCGAAATCCAATTCTGGATGTACCCTTGAGTTCGAATCGTTATTCTGGAATCGTTGACATATAATTTGCTAGGTTTTAGTGGACATTGGTTTCGACACATATTTCGGTGCAAGTCGGATACCAATATCTGGATCAACGGATCATTTTGAGATCGGCTCATCGGAATCCAATTCTGGACATACCATTGAGTTCGTATCGTCATTCTGGACTCGTTGACATATAATTTGCTGAGTTTTGAGGACATTGGCTCCGACATGTATTTTCGTGCAAATCGGATTCCAATATCCGGGTCAATGGACCAATCTGAGATCGGGTCATCGGAATCCAATTTCGGATATACCGTTGAGTTCGTATCGTCATTCTGGATTCGTGGACATATAATTTGTTAGGTTTGGTACACTTTTATTCTGACACATTTTTCGGTACAAAGTAGATCCGACACGGACACCATTTTGACCCAAAATTACCTTTTTGTCCTGTGTTTAAATTGGACTTATGGATAGGCCATCCTAGCTAATTTGACCATTCTGGACATGTTGGTGATGGTTGTTTCACCATCCGACAACATCTGTAGGTTTTTACCCTATTATTATAATCTTTCTCCTTTTGTTGTATTTTGAGATCCATCGATTCCAGTGATTTCACAACCACTAAATTTGATATGTTGACCCTGTAGATGTTTGTAGAGACTAGCCTTGACCATATTTGACCATGGTTGACTGCTTTGACTGAACGTCTAAGTAGAGTTAACATTTAACCTAGTTTAACGTAGAGTTGACCAGAGTTGACTAGAGTTGACCAGTTGACTAAAAGTCAATTGTAAGTCAACCATTGACCCAGTTTGACCTAGTTTGACTTGGTTTGACTTCCTGTGACCTAGTTTGACCTAGTGTGACCTAGTTTGACTTAGTGGACTGAGATTGACCTAGATTACATAGCTTATACTATATAATCATGCCTAACACTATTGAACCCTAATTAGCTTATATATCTCATCTTAGGTCTGTGATTTTACTCTGAGCCAGCTTACACAGTTGACATATTCTACCAGATCTCAGGCGAGTACATTCTATGATAATATTTTTGTTTTATGATATCGTCTATGTTTCTTGTATTTAGTGTAGATATCCTTGTTCTCTTGACACATTATTCACACGGATTAGTATTTCTCTGGATCCCGTCATGAGATATTATTCCTTGTATTCTTTGGTATATATTGTGCAAGTCTTTCTTGTTTCTTGTGCATTGTATAGACACGATTCCTGCAAAGGCCAGCTACCCTCTCAGAGAATCGTGCGTCATGATGTGTTATGGTTGGATCCACTATACTAGTCGGGGGACGGAGAGTATTAGTGTAGATATGTGGTCAATTCCTATTGTGCACCCATTGTGCATCGATTGATTGTGAGTGTTGATCCTACACCCCATGTATGATTAGCCAGGCAAGTTACTATTGTACAAGTTCCCAAGCCGGCCACATATTGTAGCTATTACTCACACACCTAGATAGATGATTCTTGATTCTTGTACATGCCATGATCAGTTTTACTTGCCTTATTCTAGCTCTAGATTTACAGCTTACCTTGCCATGATACTCACATATACATTTCGTGATTTCTTGTATATTCTCTCTATTTACTGCTATATTTTTAATATCGTCTAACTAGAACTGTTATTTGAGACTTGTGCTCGTTCCATCCTGACTGGATATGTTGACAATATTTTAGGAGTGGTTGTGCCCTCAGTATTGGACTACAGGATGTTGCTAGCTGGGGTGGTTCCCGGTATTCTTCTCCGTGAGTTGTCTCTCAGGAGTTCTAGGTCTGGTAGTTATTTAGTTTTGTTATTATTTCCCTCTATTTTATTCTTGTCTCTTATGATCCTTGTAGACTCTAGTTGTTCTAGTGATATTGTTATTATTTCTTGTCTTATCTTCCTTAGTTTGTGTGATGTGCTACGAGTACCTTATAGTTACGGATCTTAGATATTGTAGTTAGTATCTGGTACTTGAAAGCGCTCTACTGTTGATACTGCGGCGTAGGCTGGACGTGGCCCACGTATTCGTACCCGTATATCCGGGTGCGGGTCGTGATAGCGAGTGCAGCAGAAAATAATCACCAATTAAAAATTAAAAACAGTTAACTATGGCAGTGAATAAAGAGACAGTAAATAAATGTAGCAAGAAATCAGAGAATCAAACTCAGTGGACACCACGATATATACTGGTTTCCCTCTTGGAGGACTAATCCAGTCGCAGGTACTCTTGCCTGTTGTTAATCCACTATTCACAAGCTAATTGAGAGCTTGCAGTCTCTTTACAACACCGTGCTTGGTAACAAGTGCACGACCGACTTCACAACACCATGCTTGGTGACGAGCGCACGACCAGCTCCTAGAACATAGATGATTTCTGAACTTGAATGACCTCTTTACAACTCTGAGAACCAAAGAACTCTAAATCGAATCGATATTACTGGCTTTGGCTAAGAGATGTACAGGTGGAGTATGGAAGTTTTAGAACATTGAAAAAACACTTTAAGGATAGATAGAGTGAAGAAATGATGAGTGATTTGAAAAAGAAAATTTTTCTTCTATTTATAGGTGTTTTTGAGAATCAAACTCGGGTAGAGTTCGGAAAGAGTTCGGATGCTAGGATTTTGCATACGAACGTTGGATGCAAATTTGGTGGGAACTGAATTTCAAATAACCCAGACCGTACTCGGACCGAACTCGGTCAGAGTTCTGTCAGAGTTCTGCTTAGTCAGAACAGTAAGGAATGAACCAAATTTACATAGGTTTTAGACTTTTTGGAATTATGGACTTTTGGGATAAGTAGGTCGGCTTATTTTTATTTGTGGACTGTGAATAATCTAAGCCAGTAATACTCAGTCGATTTTATAACTTGTATTCTAGACTCAATAAAGGATAAAAATACATAGTAAACTGTAAAATGACTCAGACTGTTTCCAGTGAATAAAAGCTTCGGGATAATGATTTACATGCTTGCGGATATTGTAGTATGCTCTTTGATATTGATTTTTCTTGACCTGAAATGTTAGCAACAGTTTGTATATTATGCGTATTGACTTAAGTCGTTTGTTGATTTATCAAAATCGGGTGTGACCATTAGAAAATGGTGTAACGCCCCAGTCCCAAATACGTAGGACCAAGTACGTGAACATGCCAGCTGCACATATACGAAGAATACTCCAATATATGGAATCCTCATATATGCACATAAGCTGTAAGTAAAATAATAACATGCCAGAATAACATATCTAATCTCATCACAGCTCAACACAGAAGATAATAGAGTCCAAATAAATAAATACGAGTATCCAAAGATAGCCGGGTGAACATACTCACTCCAAACAGCTATGAAAAATAGTCTCATAAGATCGGAGTCTAGCCTCCGCAAAAATAGAAATGAAAGAGATGTAAAATAATGTCCACTAATGTCTCAAATATAGAGTGAACTAGAAATCAGTAGTGACTGCCTCATCATCGATGTAAGATGGATCCAGCGCCGCTCCGTACTCCTGCGGAAAGTCATCTAATCCTGGAAAGATAACCAGGTCCTCAGGGGACATAGCAAGATACAAGAAAACACCAAGCCATATAAACTGTGATAATATAATAGAAAGAAAAGGGATGCATGTAATAGGGTGCCTACCAGTTCTATAGTGACAATGCAGTTAAGAACAGACCTTCAACGTATGGGTATCTGGCTCAGTAGCAGTAACTCAGGTGTGGCCCCATCAGGATACCAGGGACCTCAAAGTATAACATTCCTTGAATGTCAGAGGCCAGCAGTAGCAGTAATAGGAAAGTGCATAAGGAACCATACGTTAAGGAAACTGTTCTTCCCACCCAATGCCTAGTAGGGTCATATCCATGACTCATGAACCTCTAGTAACCGCCAAGTCCTCTAGCATGCAATTCTATTGGCAGTTACTCCTATCCGTCGCACGCACTATACGTATCGGTGGCCAGCCGACTACGTGGATACGTGTCCTACATGTGACTCATATCACGTGATACAACAAGTGTCAAGGCCGTATGAGATATACCAATACCTTAACATCAATGGGTGGTCAATAAACTAAGTCAAAGCAAGAGAAAATAAATAAAGCGAGAAGAACGACCGATAGAGTCGCTTGCACCCAAGTGTGACTTGGACGCACAGTTTAAATATCGAGAAATAAGAAATGCTGAAAATAACAACTGAAAATAAAAATATAATAATCACAGAGTAAGGTGGCAAGGTATCTTGCCTGCGGTGCGAGAAGGGCAAATCCAAGAGTAGCAAGTGTCAGCACCAAAATTCATAAATCACAGATGACTCCAGACACTGAAACAAACATAAAAATGATCTCGGTGAATAAGATATACCTAGGAAACGCCTGTCCAAAAGTCATATTCTGGAACAGGACAAATCGTAATTTCGGGTCAAAACGATGTCCACCGTTGGACTCGCTTTGTACCGAAACGCGTGCCAAAGTCTACGGTCTCTAAATTCGTCAAACTACATGTCTACAATTTCAGTTTGAGGAGAGGAACTCAATGGTATGTCCAGTTTTGGATTCTGATGAGCCGTGTACAAATTCGACCGTTTGAGTGGGTCGCGGGCCCGCTAAAAAGGGGTTCCGATTCGACCTTCTCAGAATTGAACTAAACTTGGCATACAGGACCAGAATTTCAATTCGGACCTATTGGCGCAAGTTTCGTCTTGATTCGACGACTGTACACGAAGTTATGGACAAGTTTGCAAAACGTCGATACGGGGGTATCTTGACGGATACGCATTGATTTCGTCGCGCACACACAACGAAACTGAGTTCCATCAGTTCCCACCCGTCCGCAACGTCCATACGCGCCTTTCGATGTGTATAGCGTGCGACCATGTTGCTCGGTTCGTCGGGGCACACGTCATATCGGACAAATTTCAGAAAAATTACTATAATTAAACACAGGTTTTTCCTCAACTTCAACATCAATCTACTTTTTACATGCTAATCGAAAGGACGATCCAGAAGATGCGTTGCGATCTCGGTTATGTTGTCTTTTACTGTTTTTTATTAGTTCCTACAGTACATTAATGTACAGCAAGAAAATTGGCAGACAAGTTGTCGTTTTAAAACAGTTTTTAGTATTACAGAAAACAGATTTTTGTTCAACTTCGTCTCGATTTTTTGAGCAATTTAATGGATTGTTTTCAAAATCCACCTAGAGGATCTCGAAGAGGTTCAAGTCTACTTTCCAGAAAATCTTACAGATCGAAAATCGGTGCTACGAGTAAAAGGTTACGTCGTAGGGAAGTAGGGTACCTTGAGTGGGAAAACTGCTCCGTAGGTGACGCGGGGCTGACTTCCGATGCTCCGTTCGTCGCGCACAAAGCTTCATTGCTGGTGAAACGAATTCGTAGGCGAAGAGGGTATAATCAGCCTCAACTTTCGTTTTGGAAGATTAGGGTTTTGAGGCTTGTGGAAAAAGTTATATTTATAATAACTTTGGACAAAACCTAATACTAATACACTTTGTAACAAGTTGTAGACCCACATGCTCGGCTTGCTTGCGGAAATAAGGTTGCTGCTGTACGCAGCAACCAATTGAGAGGGTGGGGGCCCGCCCACTTATGTGGGTGGGTGGAGTTTTTTTTTCCTTTTCTTTTCTTTTTCTTTTCTTTTTCAACTGTGGTCGGTCTCCCTTGGGGCCGACCACCACAGCTAATATATTTTTTTTAACAATTAATATATACTTTTTTTTAACAATTATATATATATATATATATATATATATATATATATATATATTAAAATATATATATATATATATATATATATATATATATATATATATATATATATATATATATATATATATATATATATATATATATATCAAACTATAAGTATATATCAAACTATAAGTATATATTTATATTAGGCTAGTAGAAAAATTTCTAAAAAAATTTACAAATAATTTCCTAAAATCCTAGAATTTATTATATTCCTCATTTATTAGGATACGCTCATGCACACATATAATAATATAATATATATATTCACATACATTATTTATACTAATAAGCTAGTAGCAATAAATTCATAATTAATAAAGTGTATAAAACATTAATTAAATTAAAAAAATCAATTAAAAATATGCGGGTTTACATCCTACCCAACTTAAAGAATATTTCTTCCTTGAAATTAAACTAATGTCGGGGGGTCCAATACAATGCAAGGGAATTAATAGTAATTTAAGAGCTTAAAATGCAAGACATACCTTCGTCTTCGAACAAATACAGGTAGCGGGTTCGGATGTCGTCCTCATGCTCCCAAGTAGACTCCCCTGGCGAGTGATGCTTCCATGCCACGCGAACCAATGGAATAGATTGATTCCGCAACACCTTCACTCGGCGATCGAGGATACCTACTGGTTGCTCTTCGTACGACAAACTCGGTCCAACTGTGATCTCAGAGTGATAAAGCACATGATTGTTGTCCGCCACGTACCTCCTCAGCTGAGATACGTGGAATACGTCATGTATCCCTCTAGCGACGGTGGCAAGGCCAATCTATAGGCAACCTCTCCAACACGTTCCAAGACATCGAAAGGCCCGATGTACCTTGGACTCAGCTTGCCACGTCCTCCGAATCGAATCGTGCCTCTAGTGGAGAATATCTTCAAGAACACATGGTCACCCTCTTTGAACTCCAAGGGTCGACGACGATTATCTGTCCACTGCTTCTGACGATCCTGCGCCGCTCGCAGGTGGCCCTGAATTTTCTTCACTGTCTCCACTGTGCTCAAGACCAACTCGGGACCCAATAGCTGTCGCTCTCCTATGTCGCTCCAACAAACAGGAGACCGACACTTCCTACCATATAATGCTTCTAACGGGGGCATCTGAATGCTCACTTGATAGCTATTGTTGTAGAAAAACTCAACAAGATGGAGATGGTCCTCCTATGAACCGCCAAAATCAAGCATACACGCCCTCAACATATCTTTTAGCGTCTGTATGGTACGCTCTGACTGGCCGTCTGTCTGCGGATGGTATGATGTGCTAAACTTCAATCGAGTGCCCAAACTCCCTTACATGCTCCTCAAAAGTGTGAGGTGAATCTCGAGTCACGGTTCGATACAATACTAACAGGCACACCGTGTAGTCTAACAATCTGCTCCATATACATCTCTGCCAATACCTCTGTCGACTGACCCACTCTGAAAGGTAAGAAATGGGCTGACTTCGTAAGTCTATCAACAATCACCCACACTGCGTCATGTCCCCTAGGACTCCGAGGAAAACCTGTGACGAAATCCATAGTAATGTGCTCCCACTTTCACTCGGGAATGGGTAGCGGCTGCAATAATCCGGCCGTCCTCTGGTGCTCCGCCTTCACTTGCTGACATACCAAGCACTTGGCAATAAAACTGAGCTATTTCTCGCTTCATTCCGTGCCACCAATAATACTGTCGTAAGTCACAATACATCTTGGTTCCTCCGGATGAATAGAATATGCCGAACTGTGAGCCTCTGCCAGCAGCTCCTGTCGTAGCTCTCCACTGGGAACATAAATGCGATCACCACATCGCAATGTCCCATCGGAATGGATCCTCAATCCCGTCTGCTCTCCTGCTTCAGTCCTCTCCTTCAGCCATCGAAATCTAGCGTCATTGGGCAATGCTGCCTTGATACGCTCTACCAATGATGATTATACTTGGAGGTTAGCTAATACGCCATCGGCTCCAGGCAATACTACCTCAATACCAAGCTGCTCCAAGTCTCTAATCACTCCTTCTGTGTAGTCAAAAAGTGTGCCATGGGCTTACGGCTTAATGCGTCTGCCACGACATTAGCCTTGCCCGGATGATAGTATAGCTCGATCTCGTAATCCTTCATCAACTCCAACCAACGTCGTTGTCGCATATTCAACTCTTTTTGTGTGAACACGTACTTGAGGCTCTTATGATCAGTGTAGATATCAATCTTCTTGCCGTACAAGTAGTGTCTCCATAGCTTCAAAGCAAAGATAACCGCTGCGAGCTCTAGATCGTGGGTCGGATAATTTTTCTCGTGCACTCTCAACTATCGTGATGCATATGCTACTACACGCCCGTGCTGCATCAATACACATCCTAATCCCTTCCCGGATGCGTCACTGTAGATCACGAATCCTTCCGGGCCCGATGGTAGTGTCAAGATCGGTGCTGTAGTCAATCGCTTCTTCAACTCAACAAATGCAATTTGACACTCGTCTGTCCATACAAACTCCTGATCCTTGCAAGTTAATCGAGTCATAGGCCCCGCTATTCGAGAGAAATCTTCCACGAACCGTCGGTAGTAACCCGCAAGTCCGAGGAAACTTCTCACCTCAGAAGCTGATGTGGAGCGGGCCATGATTTGACTGCTGTGATCTTCTCTGGGTCTACTGATATACCATCACCCGTAACAATATGACCCAAAAATGATACCTCCTTGAGAAAGAAGTCACACTTACTAAGCTTCGCAAAAAGTCGCTCATTCCTCAATGTTCCCAAAACTATCCGTAGATGCTGCTCATGCTCCTCTTGACTCTTGGAGTAAATCAAGATATCATCTATAAAGACTACTACAAATTTGTCCAAGTACTGGTGAAAGATCTTGTTCATTAAATTCATGAAAACTGCGGGTGCATTGGTCAAACCGAAGGGCATGACCAAGAACTCGTAGTGTCTATACCTTGATCGAAAAGCCGTCTTTGCAACGTCTTCCTTTCGAACCTTCAATTGGTGATAGCCCGATCGTAAGTCAATCTTGGAGAATACTTTTGCTCCACTCAGTTGATCGAATAGATCATCTATACGCGGCAAGGGATACTTGTTCTTCACCGTCACTGCATTCAATGCTCTGTAGTCAATGCACATGCGTACTGTCCCGTCTTTTTAGGCACAAAAAGAATGGGTGCTCCCCATGGTGACGTACTAGCACGAATAAATCCCTTCTCTAATAAGTTATCAATCTTCGTCTTCATCTCTACTAACTCCTTGGGTGCCAGACGATAAACTCGAGATGAAATAGGCTCGGCTCCGGGAATAAGCGCAATAGAAAACTCAATATCTTGGTCAGGTGGCAGTCCTGGCAATTCCTCGGGGAATACATCCTCGAACTCGGTGATAATAGGGTGCTGAGGGGTGTCATGCATCATCATATGAGTCCCTGATGCGGGTGTCTCACACTCTCTCCGTCTTTGGTGAACTCAAACTCTACCGCATTCGGTGGTCTAAAGATAATACTGCTCCTATGGCAGTCTATGAGAGCGAAATGCTGGCTCAACCAGTCCATTCCAAGAACCACATCAAACGTCGGCATGGGAAATACAAGAAGTCGTGCCATCATCTCCCTGCCACTTATTACTACAGGACAAAGTCTACAAACACCACTAACAGGTACAATTCCTCCAGTAAGGATTCTAACATTCTTAGCTAAGGGGGTGATGGGAATGCTGTGTCTAGTGGCAAAACTAGTGGCTATGAATGAATGAGTGGCTCCAGTATCAAATAATATAATAGCAGGAAAAGATGCAACTAAAATCATGCCTGCTATAACCTCTGCCTCTGTCTCTATATCCTCAACAGCAAGTGAGAATACCTTCCCATGATTCTGTCCGGGGCCCTGAGCTCTGGCCCTCTCGAACTGTGCTGACTGAGGTGGTAATGGCGAGCGAGGTGCTCCTGCCGCTGGCTGAGGTACTGGAAGTGCTGGGCCTAAGGACTGCTGTTCCGGACAATCTTTTACCTTGTGCTGTCCTGACCCGCATCTCAAGCATGATCCAAGTCGAATTTGACAGTCCTTCAAGATGTGTCCATGCTTCCCACAAAAGTTGCAGGTGGGCTTCTGATAAGGTGTGGGCCTCTGCTGGAACTGTCCGGTAGCCCTCCTAATAGGTCCACTCTGAGTAGCCCAAGCTGGTGTAACTGCTGCGATATGGCGCCACGATGTCTGCTGCTGCTCCATGCAAAGAATCTCCTGAGCACGAGCTTCTTCCAAGACAGCTGAATGGGAGACTCGAGACTGAGTAGTCGTATAAGACTTGAGCTCTGGTGCAAGCCCTTGGTGAAATCTTCTTGCCTTCTCTAACTCTGTCGAAATCAATCCCGTACCAAATCGACTCAGGCGATTGAACTCTGAGTCATACTCATCAACTGTCATATTCCCTTGCTTCAGATGAAGGAGCTGGTCATAGAGACCATCTCGAACATGAATAGGGAAGAATCTCTCATAAAATGCATCATAGAACTGCTTCCAGGTGATCCCGGTGCCTAGTGTCTCTCTTCCGCCTTCCACCAGTGGTGTGCATTATCTTCTAACAGTAGGTCCACTACTGTCATCCAATGTCGAGCTGGCAACTGGGATGCCTTCAGTAGCTTCTCGGTACTAATAAGCCACTGTGACACCTCTAATGGCTTCTCTTTACCTCTAAAGGCCTTGGGGTTCATATATGTGAAATTCTTGATAGAGCCTTCATAAGGATGCAGAGTCGGTGCTGGTACTGGCACTGGAGGTGGTGGTGGAGGTCTTGCCATTACTGCCATCATCGTTTGTCTCATCAGCTCAGTCTGCTGCCACTGAGCCTGCATCATGGCGTACATAGACTGAGTAGTAGGGCTCCCATCAGTCGGTGGTGGGGGCATCTGAGGTCCCGACTGTGGAGGGAAGTGCTGAGAGAATGGTGGTGGTGGAGGCAGTGGTACATTCCTCCCGGTGGCATGGTAGTAGTCTGTCCAGCCTGGCTGCCTGGAGGTACAGCGGTCTCGGGTACTCCGTCGTCGGTGTCGTAGTAGGCTGCGACAGTCCTGGCTGGTATGGTGTCGCTGGAGTCATGGGAGGATTCTGTCCCTGGGGTAGCCTCTTCACCAGATGTGAGGGCCAAGGCAAGGCAGAAGTGCGTTGCTTCTTAAATGCATACTGTTGGCACGAGGAAGATAAGTTGATATTAGGAAAGATCAGATATGAAGTAAATCGAATAATCAAGGAAGTTTTGATAAGTTTGGAAGTCAAGAGGTGGTAGTAGTTCTGGATGAGATATTCCTATTCCTGTATGCAGGCTTGTTGGGCACAGTCATGTAACCCAACAATATTAACGTCGACCTGCATGGGCTACCACAAAAATATGTAACGCCCAGTCCCAAATACGTAGGACCAAGTATGTGAACATGCCAGCTGCACATATACGAAGAATACTCCAATGTATGGAATCCTCATATAGGCACATAAGCTGTAAGTAAATTAATAACAGGCCAGAATAACATATTTAATCTCATCACAGCTCAACAGAAGATAATAGAGCCCAAATAAATAAATACGAGTATCCAAAGATAGGGTGAAATACTCACTCCAAACAGCTATGAAAAATAGTTTCACAAGATCGGAGTCCAGCCTCCGCAAAAATAGAAATGAAAGAGATGTAAATAATGTCCACTAATGTCTCAAATATAGAGCGAACTAGAAATCAGATGTACAGCAAGAAAATTGGCAGACAAGTTGTCGTACAGCAAGAAAATTGGCAGACAAGTTGTCGTTTTAAAACAGTTTTTAGTATTACAGAAAACAGATTTTGTTCAACTTCGTCTCGATTTTTCGAGCAATTTAATGGATTGTTTTCAAAATCCACCTAGAGGATCTCGAAGAGGTTCAAGTCTACTTTCCAAAAAATCTTACGGATCGAAAATCGGTGCTACGAGTAAAAAGCTACGTCGTAGGGAAGTAGGGTACCTTGCGTAGGAAAACTGCTCCGTGGGTGACGCAGGGCTGAATTCCGATGCTCCGTTTGTCGCGCACAAAGCTCCGTTGCTGGTGAAACGAATTCGTAGGCGAAGAGGGTATAATCAGCCTCAACTTTCGTTTTGGAAGATTAGGGTTTTGAGGCTTGTGGAAAAAGTTATTTTATAATAACTTGGGACAAAACCTAATATAATTCACTTTGTAATAAGTTGTGGACCCACTTGCTCGGCTTGCTCGCGGAAATAAGGTTGGTGCTGTACGCAGCAACCAATTGAGAGGGGGGGGCCCGCCCACTTATGTGGGTAGGTGGAGTTTTTTTTTCCTTTTCTTTTCTTTTTCTTTTCTTTTTCAACTGTGGTCGGTCTCCTTTGGGGCCGACCACCACAGCTAATATTTTTTTTAACAATTTATATATATATATATATATATATATATCTATATATATATATATTATATATATATATATATATATATATATAATATATATATATATATCAACTATAAGCATATATATTAGGCTAGTAGAAAAACTTCTAAAAAAATTTACAAATAATTTCCTAAAATCCTAGAATTTGTTGTATTCCTCATTTATTAGGAATACGCTCATGCACACATATAATAATATAATATATATATTCACATACTATTTATACTAATAAGCTAGTAGCAATAAATTCGTAATTAATAAAGTGTATAAAACATTAATTAAATTTAAAAAAATCAATTAAAAATATGGGGGTTTACAAATGGGTTAATAATCTCCCCCATTTTGATAATTGACAAACTTTAGTCTATACCAAAATATATCTAAAAACTGAAAAAAAAATGAATGTGATTTGGTATTGCTCTTTCACTCCCTTTGTCATGATCAAAATATTATGGCTCCTCCGTAATGTGTGAAGCCAACAATGTTCACCAGAAACAAAGAAAAGACAGAGGAATATCCATATAACAAATCACATGAAAAAGTAAACTAGAAGTCGCAGTGAAATAACTGAAATCTAATAGCAGAATGAAACTAAGAAGCAACTAACACAACCAGCATAAGTCATAACTCAACAGTTTACGACTATCAAAAAAATCTAAAAAGCCTAACTCATAAGTTTAGACTATACATCATCACACAAGAAATAAAAACTACGTTGATCATCATCTAGCATCGTCAACCAAAACCAATTGAAGTCCCACATCACAGCGGCGTATCAACACCTCCAGGAGCATCCGGTGGAAAGTAAGCCATAGTAGGATCAAAATGAGCAAAGGTAGCCTCATTATCGAACCTCGGACCAGTGAATCTGGGGTGATGGATCATCAGAACAGGATGAGTGGGATCATGAGATAGACTCCAGTGTATATCAGCAATGCTGTTCTGTAACACCTGTGCCTGGGTGATGTGGCGGAACTCAGAGTCAATATAACTCTGATGACGTTGAGCTGAGAGGACAACAAAGTCATCAAAGCGCTGATAAAAGCATGGGTCGAAGCCAGGAGCAGAGGCTGGAGCAGCTGGAGCAGGAGGTCATCATCATGAACTGGAGCAGCAGGTTCAGCACTGGGTGGAAGAGGAGGGTTGGAATACAACCTAGCTCTACTAAGCTCAGTAGCAGGAGAAGAAAAAGGACAGATTTGAAGATCAATTTTAAATCTCCTGAAGATATATGCCAGGTGCATTGGGTAAACAAGGTTACGTCCCGTACTTCTGCAATTGAGTTTACAGGCCATAACAGTCTTGGGGACGGAGAAAGATATGTTATAGTGAATATGATACATCGCAGATAATTCCATGAATGTGATCTCGTCAGAAGATCCTCTTTTCAGAAGTAAAGCAGAGAAGATAAAGCGATGCAATTCATAGAAGTGCTGATTCAAGTGTTTTGAATACACCCTACGTGGGACAGGACGAGGGTGACACATCATTGCTTTGAAGGAGTCAAAGGAGACACCTTCTGGAAACTCTACGTGGTTAATATCTACCAAAGCTTCACCAATATCAGGAACGTAAAAATATTCATTGATATCAGTGACATTGAACTCAAGTTCTTGTCCAACAACACAGAATAGAAATTGCTATTATCTTTTACTTGTAAGTTGCAGTAAAATATCCTAACGGCATTATCATAAATATTATCAGAAATTTCAAAGAAGTCCCGATTTCCAAGTTGGTTAAAAGTATGAGCATAATCAAAAAAAATATAAATTGACACAAGCTCCATTACAGATTTTACGACCAAAAAGAAAGTAAGCCAAAGATCGAAAAATTCCTTGTCAGGAAATATACCGGAGTCATAGTCGTCATTATCAGAAGGACGAACTGGACTAAAAACATTAGTTAGGACATAGTCAGAAGAAGATGATCCTACTTGGGAGGTATCAATCATTCTCTTTTGGGCTTTGGGTGCCATAGAAAGCAAAGAGAGAGGATAGATGATAACCTTTGTAGGAAGGAAGAAGAAGATGAAGAGGATCACTTCAAAACTCCACAAAACTTGAGGAGAAGGAGGAGGAGGAGAACCTTCACTTAAGGTTTTAGAGAGGATTCTCAGTGGGAAGATGAGAATAGAAGTAGAAAAAGTGGGGTTTATAAAGAATAGGGCTGGTTGTTCTGTTCTGGAAATCGCACAGTTACCATCTGAACTCGGTCCGAGTTCTGCCTGAGTTCGGATGCTTGTATTTCTAATGTCATTAATGCTGTATAATTGATAAACTTTAATAAATAACATGTACACTTCTTCATTTAATAATTTCTATTACTTTGGGTTAGCTGTAGGGGCCGGATCCCAGCTAGCGGTAGTCCGAAGACTAGTACACTGTGTCGCTTCAGGCTATTTAGGCCTGTATTACAGAAATACCCTTTCGACTTGTACCAAAATAACGTCCATTAATAAAGGTCAAAGTTTTGAGTTATAAATTGATTTACTTATCATACTACATTATGAATCTGAAAATTCAAGTATGTCGAGCTCTCGACACAGATTGTTAAAGCGGTCTTCAGCTAATGGTTTTGTGAAAATGTCTGCTACTTGATGATCTGTGACAACAAATTCTAAGCAAATATCCCCGCATTGTTGGTGATCACGTAAAAAGTGATGACGAATCTCTATGTGCTTTGTGCGTGAATGACATACATGATTCTTAGTCAGGTTAATAGTGATAGTATTGTCACAGTAAATAGGAATCTTAGTGTAGTGAGATTGTAGTCTTCTAAGGTTTGCTTTATCCACAAAATTTGAGCACAACATGTCCTGCGGCGATATACTCAGTCTCAGTAGTTGATAGTGCTACAAAATTTTGTTTCTTACTAAACCATGAGATTAAGGCTTTCTAGAAAATACGTACCGCTGGTAATTTTACGGTCTACTTTGCATCCTGTAAAATTCGTATATGAGTAACCTATCAGGTTAAAGGATTTGGTTTTAGGATACCATAAGCCTACTGTTGAAGTTCCCTTAAGGTATCGGAAGATATGCTTAACGGCACATAAGTGTGATTCCTTAGGATTTGCCTGACATCATGCACAAATGCAGACACTAAATATAATGTCAGGGCGACTAGCAGTTATGTACAATAAACTACCAAACATAACTCGATACTTACGCTGGTCAACAGGTTTACCACTTTCATCTGTGTCAAGCTTTGTTGATGTAGCCATTGGAGTTCCAATTGGCTTTACATTGTCGAAGTCGTATTTTTTCAGTATGTCCTTTGTATATTTAGCTTGATTGATGAATGTTCTTTTGAGTGTTGTTTGATCTGAAATTCTAAGAAAAAGTTCAGCTCTCCCATCATACTCATTAAATTCACTCTGCATACACTTAGCAAACTCTTGATAAAGTTTTTCATTAGTAGATCCGAATATGATGTCATCAACATATATTTGCACAAGAAGAATATCATCATCTAAAGACTTGATAAGTAAAGTAGTATCAACTCTTCCTTTTGAAAAAACCATTTTTAAGTAAGAAGCACTAAGGCGTTCATACCAAGCACGAGGTGCCTGTTTGAGTCCATAGAGTGCTTTCTTTAGTTTGAAGACGTGATTAGGTTTTGAAAATCTTCAAAACCAGGGGGTTGTTTCACAAAAACTTTTTCTTTCAAAAATATGTTTAAAATGCACTTTTCACGTCCATTTGGAATAATTTAAAATTATTAAAACATGCGCATGCACAAAACATGCGGATAGCTTATAGTCTAGAAACATGAGCATATGTCTCGTCATAATCAATACATTTTTCTTGATTATAACCTTGTGCCACTAGACGTGCTTTGTTGCATGGAACTTGTCCATCTTTACTTAGTTTATTTCGAAACACCCATTTAGTACCAATTATCGATTGACCAATAGGTTTAGGAACGAGTTTCCAAACTTGGTTTCTCTCAAATTGATTAAGTTTCTCTTGCATGACATCAATCCAAAATTCATCATTAAAAGCATCTGCTATTCTTAGGTTTTACTTGTGAAATAAAGGCTACATTATCTGCTATTTCAGTATCTCTATATGAAGAGCGTGTACTTACACCTTTTGATATATCACCTATAATGAGCGTCTCTGGATGATCTGGCAAGAATTTCAATGACTCGAATCTATGAGTCAGATCTTCCACATGACTTTTATCGATTCTGGCTTGTACATTTTATCATCAAAGTCGCTAGATCTGTGACTATTGAGCTCATCAAAAGTAACGTTAATGGATTCTTCAACAATCATAGATCTTTTATTGAAAATTTATATCCCTTATCTTGGCAGCATATCTGAAAAATATCTCTTCATCTGTTTTAGAGTCGAACTTTTCCAAGTTGTCCTTGGTGTTCAGGATAAAACAACGACATCCAAAAACTTTAAAATATGAAATATTTGGAATTCTTCCAAACCAAAGTTCATAAGTGTATTGCTTTCATGGACATCTTTCTTATTTCTGTTTGATTTCTAAACTTTAAGAATTTTTTGAAATTCTTCACTAGCAGGGCTTGTTCATCACCACTGGATGATTCTTCATCAGAATCTTTGCATGTTGATCTTCTGGCATGAGCTTTGAAGGCGATAGATTTTTCTTTTGGGATTGCTTCTTCAAACTCTTGTAGGTCCAGCTCATGGGTCATCAGCTTGCCCATAAGTGTTTCTAGAGTCATTATGGTTAGATCATTTCCTTCAATGATTGTCGTTGCCTTTGGGTTCCAGTTCTTGGTTAGAGCCCGTAGCACTTTTTGATCTTCTCGTGATTACTGTAATCCTTATCAAGAGATTGCAAATGATTAGTAATATCAAGGAAACGAGTGAACATCTGTGTAATTGACTCGTCGGATTTCATTTTGAAAAATTTATATTCCTATGTTAGTCTGCTGATTTTGGATTCCTTCACTTGGGAAGTACCTTCATGAGTTACCTCAAGAAGTTTCTAAATCTCATGAGATCTTACAGGTTGAAACTCGATTGAACTGTATTGTCAATTGCACAGAATAGTGTATTGATGGCACGTGCATCTAGACTAGCCTTTGCATTTTTGCTCTGTATATTTATCATGATGGTTGACTGTAAGTACGCCATCAACTATTGTAGGTGCGATTTTTTATAACCGTCAATAACTATAGAGCAAAGATCAAAGTCAAGAGACTTTAAGAAGAATGTCATATGTGTTTTCCAGTATGTATAGTTTGTTCATCAAATAGTGGGGGTCTATTTGTGGATTGCCATTTACCGTTGAATATTGATTTTATGGCTACTATATATACTCTATGAGGTTGTTATATTAGAATATAACCCGCTCTAATACCACCTCTAGAGGGGGGTGAATAGAGTGAGTGCGAGTGCAGAGAAAAATAATCACCAATTAAAATTTAAAAGCAGATAACTATGACAGTGAATAAAGAGACAATAAATAAATATAGCAAGAAATCAGAGAATCAAACTCAGTGGACAGCAGTATATACTGGTTTTTCTCTTAGAGGACTAATCCAGTCGCAGGTACTCTTGTCTGCTGTTAATCCACTATTCACAAGCAAATTGAGAGCTTGCGATCTCTTTACAATACCGCTTTTGACAAGTGCACGACCGACTTCACAACACCGTGCTTGGTGACGAGCGCACGACCAGCTCCTAGAACAGAGATGATTTCTGAACTTGAATTTACAACTCTAAGAACGAAAGAAATCTAAATCGAATCGATAATACTGGCTTTGGCTAAGAGATGTATAGGTGGAGTATGAAAGTTTTCAGAATACTGAAAAAAACACTTTAGGAATAGATAGAGAGAAGAAATGATGAGTGATTTGAAAAGAAAAATTTTCTTCTATTTATAGGTGTTTTTGAGAATCAAACTCGGGTAGAGTTCGGGCAGAGTTCGGATGCTAGGATTTCGCATACGAACGTTGGATGCAGATTTGGTGGGAACTGAATTTAAATAACCCAGACCGAACTCAGGCAGAAGTCGGTCAGAGTTCTGTAAGAGTTCTGCTTGGTCAGAATAGTAAGAATGAACCAAATTTGCATAGGTTTTGGGCTTTTTGGAATTATGGACTTTTGGGATAAGTATGTGCTTATTTTGTTTGTGGACTGTGAATAACCTAAGCCAGTAATACTCAGTCGATTTTATAATTTGTATTCTAGACTCAATAAGGGATAAAAATTCATAGTAAACTGTAAAATGACTAGACTGTTTCCAGTGCATAAAAGCTTCGGGATGATGATTTACATGCTTGCGATGTTGTAGTATGCTATTTGATATTGATTTTTCTTGACCTGAAATGTTAGCAGCAGTTTGTATATTTTGTGTATGACTTAAGTCGTTTGTTGATTTATCAAAATCGGGTGTGACCATTAGGAAATGGGCCAACAATTTTTATATGGCAATAACTTTTTTTCAAACTCACAATTGGGTTGGAGATGCTCTAATACACTCATTGTGACATTTATGTGGTGTCATGCGTCTTTGTTATAACCAACAAATGACATGTTAAGGTGCTATTTTGTGTCAATTGAAGAAGAGGGACTAAGACTGATTGATACAAAAAATTTCATATAGGGTAAAGAAATTTGGAATAATTGTAAAAAAGAAAGAAGTTTGGAGTAATTACGAAATGAGGGAAGGGGCGCCAAATGACTTGGTGCGTGGGGAGGGGGCGCTATGTCACTTCATGCGTGATTGGGGAATAGTGAACTACGGGTAAAGTTATTGGGATAATTTATAATTTTAAATATTTGTCCAAATTATCTGTCACGACCCGCACCCTGTTTAGGGGTACGAGCACGTGGGTACATCCAGCCTATACCGCAGTATCGGCAGTAGAACGCTGTAAAGGTCATCTAGAGCATATATCATCTAAGATACAATAATATAACATGTCATCTCTGCACGAGAAATATAACCACAAATCAATCACATGATTCTAAGGAAGATAAGCACAATGATAAAGATGGAGATAAAGATGAGATAAATAGTCTGAATAACGCTGAGGCACAATCACAAGTTCAGAAACCAAACATAAAATAATATCAAAATAAATACTGTAAGACTCAAAGTATCAAACTGGAATGTAGTCCAGATAAAATCTAGGTAACCTAGGTCACTACTGGCGGTGCGTCCTCTACGAGCATCGGGTCCACAGGCTGGTCCTGGTTGTAGGCTCCATCTATGCCAAACCGTAGTAGGTCGGCAATCTGCATCTAAATACTCTGAAAAACAACAGAGGTTATCCTGTCAAGATATGAGCAAGTACAAACGTTAACAGCAGTTCCGTGTGAATTGACAAATACTATAAGAGATAATTATAATGAAATACAAGATAAAATATCTAGACTGAAAGTAAAACAGTACATAAGATCTGGATATCATGTCATGTGTGAGATACAAGATAAAATTAGAATAAAACAGTGGAAAGTAATCTGAGGTATGGTGTAAACATAAAAGAAAGTACCATGAGATATTAGAGCGTTATGTGATCGGCTTGGGTCAAGATCAGGCTGTTCCATTTGACCGACTATGCACAGGTAGTATAATAGTATAAGGATCAGGCTGGCCAAAATGGAAAGCTATGCATAAGTAGTATAAGGTCAGGCTACACCCTACGTGTGGTGAGGGTGGAGCTATGCACAAGTAATAAACAAGTAGGGGTAATGAACATAACATCTAATAACTCCCCATCCCCGAGTAGTATAATGACTCCAGACATGACAGACCATGACATAAAATTCGAAGAGCAGGGGGCCAGCCCACTCCCAAATCGGTGTATATACAAGTACATAAAACAATATCGAACAAGTACTCATATACCAGGTAAACCAGGAATGACATCTCATGACGAGATTCACGTATACTAGTCCGTGTATCCTCGTGTCGAGAATCAAGTATAAAACTACAACTGAATGAGATATAGTAGATATCAAAGCAATAAAAACTATCAGAGAATGTACTTGCCTGTTGTCCTGAGCTGAGAAAATCGAACTACAAACCACTCAATGAGCCACGAACGGTCAACTCGCACAACAGTCTTCTAATGCTGAAACAGATATTACCAATTCTTATAATGGTCAAATTAGTTAGAAATGCCTATCCATAAGTCCAATTCTGGACACATGGGTAAAACGGTAATTTTCGATCAAGATGGTGTCCGTCGTTGGACTCATTTTGCACCAAAAAATGTGTCAGAACCTACAGTCTCTAAATTCATCAAACTTATTTCTACAGGTCCAGCTTGACGAGACGATCCCAACTGTATGTCCAAAGTTAGATTTCGGTAGGCCGTGCAAAATTCACCCGTTGGATCGAGGCGCAGCCTGCCAAAATAGCGTTTCGGTCGACCTTCTCAAATTCGGACCAAACTTGGATACAGGACTAGAAAATAATACGTCCTGTGGCGTAAGTTTCGTCTCGATATGCGAGCGTGCACAAATTAACTGACAAATATACAAAGGTCGATACGGTAATTTTTGACGGATACGCATCAAATTCCGTCGCGCACGCGACCAATTTGAATTTCGTCAAAGCCCACTCCAAGAAGTCGATACGCACCTTTAGATACTTTCGGTTAGCGACCACGTCACCCGGATTGACGGAACGGACGGCGTATCGAGACAATTTTTCTAAAATTTAGTTTTGAAAATCAGTTTTTTCTCCAACTTCACAAACCAATAACTTTCTGTATAATACATAAAAGTTAAATATAAGAAGGGTTTTGATCTCCTATATGTTGCCTATAAGTCTCTTCAGACCGATTGTGAAAACTAGCAACACGCTGGTCTCAAATCGGCCACAAGTTGAGGTTTCGGATAGTTTCTAACGTCAATAAATCAAAATTTTCTCGATTTTGGAACTTGTTTTCGTTGCACATGATACGAATCGGCATGTACTATTTGAAGGAAATTAAAGGTGTATAGGTTAGGATCATACCGGAAGAAACGGCTCGAAAATTAATCGAGCGAGCGCGACAAAACGTCGCTCCGAAGTTGGCGTGGTGCTCGCTGTTGCCGTCAAACATGAGTGTGCGCGCAGTGTTCCGGCCACCGAAGACGACTCTGGAGGTCGTAGTGCGGTGCTGGTCGTCGGGAAGGCAGCGGGGGTGTGTCAGCTAGAGTTAAGGTTTTTTAAAAATCCCTCTCCCTCTCTATCGATATATATATATATATATATATATATATATATATATATTATATATATATATATATATAGTCGGGGAGGGGAGGGGGTTATTCGGCTTGGGTTGAAAACCCATGGGCTTGTGTGTTCGTGGTTGGCTTGCTTGCTGTGGTTGGTGTTAGGTGTTTGCTTGATTTCAATTCTATTTTCACTTACTATTTCATTTTGAGTTTTATTATTCCTTTATACTTTATATATATATTATATATATTATATATATATATATATAATATATGTATATAATATATATATATAATATATATATTATATATATATATATATTATATATATATATATTATTTTTTTATTTTTATATATATATACAACACACACACACATAATATACATACATATATAAAAATAATACTTGCCAACCTTTATAAACATTTTATTTAAAACTATTTTATTCCCTTTCTTATATATAATAAAATACCACACACCACATATATATATATATAATATATATATATATATATATATAAATTTTTATTGATGTATAAGGCGCAAAATGCCGAAGCCTTTACAAGTAAACGCGCCACGCGCGAAAGACGACAAGAAAAGAGAAAGCATCAAACACAAAATGTTGCCCAAAAAAACGGCAGCTAGACCGAGCATCGGAAGGTTAGACGCTGGAAGCCAGAGTCTTTGAAAAGTGTCCCCTAAACCGCGTTCGTCCTGCCCAAAGTAAGCCTGTGCATGACACGCGTTCCCTGATCAGACCAGGGATTCCCAAAAGCGTGTAGGCGTGAGAGCAACGCCTATTTCTTTTAAAGATTTGTCGAACGACCTCTCTGTACATTGTGGGGACGAGAGATGACGGCCCTCGTATCTGTATTTGTTTCTGTTTTTCCAAAGACCCAAACGGCGGCGACAGCGACGATCTGATGCCCGTGAGACGTGTTCCAGCTGGCCAGCAGATCATTGATGCCCCCGGTCATGGGGATAATCCTAAACTTATTGTGAAGGTTCGTCCAAATTTGAGTGGCTAGTTCGCCAGAGAGGAGGACATGATCGGCGGATTCCGATTGGTGTTCCACGCAACAGGCATCTGGACGCAAGGCTAAATTCGAAGAGTTGATAGCATCGTCCGTAGGTAGTTTTCGGCGAGCGGCACGCCAGGAGAATGGACCATTTGGTGGGTATACATGTATGCCCAAAACTTGGCGAAAGGGGAGGTCGTTTGATGGCTCTGGCGACGATTTGGCGGAAGCCAGGATGAAGAGTCCACCGGGTTAGGGGACTATCTGAGCTCGTCATGCGCATCATTGATCGACAGATCAGAGGCTCCCAGGCTCGCCATGGCCACAGGGCCAAGCCAAGCTCTAACTCTATCCCAATTCTACCCTGAAACGTCATCATCCCATAAATCACGGATCTCGCACAGCGGCGGTGTTACATGCCTGCAAATGACCGTTACCCAATTACAAACGCAACAACGGTTCAGCAAGGCTAAGCCTGCGGATTATACGCCGCCATGACGCGAAATATCTTTTGTTGGCAAGCACATCTGTCAAATGACAGAATCCGAGTATCTCGCTCTCATGAACCTGGTCCAGATCGAGCTTTCAGTGCGAAGTTTCCACCACAGAAGCCGAGACCACCTTCATCAGTAGGTTTAGCCATCGACCACATGGTGGGCAAGATTCGTAAGAAAATTGGGTTGGCACAATGCAACCCTATCCCCCGGGGAAGTTGATTCTTATAAAGCACGTCCTCTCCTCTATCCCCCTATACACCCTAGCCGTCTGCTCGCCTCCGATCAAAGTGCTGCACTCAATTGAATCCCTTCTCGCCTATTTCTTTTGGGGTCATTTCGAGGGCAAGGAAAAGCATCACTGGGCCAGTTGGGACACCATGGCTAAACCTACTGATGAATACGACCACATGGTGGCAAGATTGGCAAGAAAATTACGGGTTGGCACAATGCAACCCTATCTCCCGGGGAAGTTGATTCTTGTAAAGCACGTCCTCTCCTCCATCCCCCTATACACCTAGCCGTCTGCTCGCCTCAGATCAAAGTGCTCCACTCAATTGAATCCCTCCTCGCCAATTTCTTTTCGGATCATTTCGAGGGCAAGGAAAAGCATCACTGGGCCAGTTGGGACACCATGGCTAAACCTACTGATGAAGGTGGTATGGGCTTCTGCAGACTAGCCTAATTGTGGACGCACACTCCGTAAACTGTGGTGGAAACTTCGTACTGAAAGCTCGATCTGAACCAGGTTCATGAGAGCGAGATACTCCAGATTCTGTCATTTGACAGAGGCGCTTGCCAACAACAGATCTTTCGCGTCATGGCGAAGCATAATCCGTAGGCGTAGCCGTGCTGAACCGCTGTTGCATTTGTAATTGGGTAACGGTCATTCGCAGGCGTATAAGGAACGCTGGTTGGGGGTTGACATCCTCAGGCCCAACGACCTAACACTGCCGCTGTGCGAGATCCGTGATTTATGGGATGATGACGTTTCAGGTGGAATTGGGATATATATATATACATATAGAAACTCCATAATAGAATAATACCATATATATATATATATATATATATATATATATATATATATATATATATATATATATATATATATATATATATATATATATATGCCAACAACAGATCTTTCGCGTCATGGCGACGCATAATCCGCGGCGTAGCCTTGCTGAACCGCTGTTGCGTTTGCATTGGGTAACGGTCATTCGCAGGCGTGTAAGGAACGCTGGTTGGGGGTTGACATCCTCAGGCCCAACGGCCTAACACCGTCGCTGTACGATCCGTGATTTATGGGATGATGAGTTTCAGGGTGGGGGTATATTATATATCTATATATATATATATATATATATATATATATATATATATATCTATATATATATATATATAGATATATATATATATATATATATATAGAAACTCCATAAATGGAATAATACCATATACATATATATATATATATATTCTATATAATATATATATATATATATATATATGGTATTATTCCATTTATGGAGTTTATATATATATATATTATATAATATAAATATATATAATATATATATATATATAAATATATATATATATATATAATATATATATAGATATATATATTATATATAATATTATTATATAAATAATATAATTATATATATATATATATATAATATATATATAATATATATATATATATATATATATATATACAAAAATCTTAATTTATTTATAATAAAACAAATATTTTATATTCTATATTTATTTAATATACTAAAGATTTTATAAATAAAAACTCCATTGAACATGTATATATCTATATCAAAAAATACCTATTTAACTAATAATATAAAAACACTAACAATAATAATTTAAATAATATTAAAATAAAAATAATATAAATGACCATATTATCCCTATTCAGGAAAGTGGGGGTGACAAGTCTACCATCCTAAAAAAAATTTGTCCTCGAAATTAGAGCAAAATAGCACAACAACACTAGCAAGAACGGAGAAAAAATACCTCAAGGCTGAAGAGATAAGGGTAACGCTCCTGCATCTCGTCCTCTCTCTCCCAAGTAGACTCACCTGGAGAGTGATGCCTCCATGCGACACGAACCAAAGGAATAACTTGGTTCTGGAGCACCTTCTTCCGACGATCCAGAATCTCTACAGGCAGCTCTGGATAGCGGAGAGTAGGCCCCACCTCTAACTCGGAGTGATCCAATACGTGACTAGGGTCTGCCACGTATCGCCTCAACTGCGACACATGGAACACGTTATGAACTCCCTCGAGCGTAGGCGGCAAGTCTAGTCGATAGGCCACTGCACCGACCCTTCCAAGAATAGTGAAAGGTCCAATGAAACGCGGACTAAGCTTCCCGCCTCGGCCAAAACGAATTGTGTCCGTGTCGAAGAAATCCTCATGAAACCATATCGCCAACCTAGACACAAGACAAGACTCAATACAAGATCCTAAAGCAAACAATCACAAGCAATCACAACAGAAAAACTGATACTAACCTCGAACTCTAACGGTCTCCGGTGGCTATGGCCTAATGCTACTGTCTATCCTGAGCCACCCGAAGTCTATCCCTGATCAACTTAACCTTCTCTGCTGCATCCACCACCATCTCCGGGCTAAGCAAAACTCTCTCATCGACATCGTTCCATGACAAAGGAGTGCGATCTTCGTCCGTATAGAGCCTCGAATGGCGACATCTCTATACTGGCCTGATAGATGTTGTTGTAAGCAAACTCTACCAGGTAAAGATGGTCCTCCCAAGATCCCATGAAGTCTAACACACAAGTACGAAGCATATCCTTGAGTGTCTGGATGGTCCTCTTTGACTGTCCGTCCATCTGGGGGTGATACGCAGTACTGAACTTGAGCTGGGTGCCCAAGCTATTATGCAAACTCCTCCAGAAGTGGGAAGTAAACGACTATCCCGATCCGAGACTATGCTCACCGAAACTCTGTACAATCTGACTATCTGCCGCACATACATCTCTGCCAGCTTCTCCGTAGTCAGTCCCACCTTGAAAGGCAAAAAGTGGGCCAATTTGGTTAATCTATCAACGATGACCCAAATCGCGTCTTTCCCTCCTGGAGATCGTGGAAGTCCAGATACAAAGTTCATAGTGATGTGCTCCACTTCCACTCTGGAATAGGTGGGGCTGAAGCAGACCACCTGGTCTCTGTCTCTCGGCTTTCACCTGCGGACACACTAAGCATCGTGATACAAATGAGCTACCTCTCGCTTCATGCCATACCACCATACGTGCTCCCTCAGGTCTCTGTACATCTTGTTGGCTCCAGGATGCATAGAGTACTGAAAATGATGTACTTCCTACAGAATCTCCTTCCGAAGCTCTCCACTCGGAATAACAATCTAGAACCATACCACAGCGACCCATCTTTGACTATAGAGAAATCGTCTAGCAATCTTGCCTGCACCTGCTCCCTGATGCTCCTCAGGGCCACGTCATCAAACTGTGCTGATCTGACTCTGTCAATCAACGCAGACTGAATCTGTAAACCCTACATCTAACCTTCATGCCCAAATGATCACCTCGATATCCAAACTATCCAGATCGGCTAATAGATGACGATCTGCAGTCAAATACATAGCGACTGGATACCTGCTCAAGGCATCTGCAACTAGTTGGCCTTCCCTGGATGGTATGCAAAGAGATATCGAAGTCCTTCATCAGCTCAAGCAGCGCCTCTGCCTCATGTTCAATTCCTTCTGGTGAACACGTACTTCAAGCTCTTATGATCCGTTAAGATCTCAACTTACTGGCACACTCTATCTAGGATACTATACTACACTTATGGGAAACTACCTTCTATTTTCTTCCTCAAATCAATACGGGTAAATAAGTAGCATGCGGGGCTCAGTTGAATGGGACACAAGTGTCATATGGGTAGTAGGCTTAATGTGGGTCGTGTCCATATTTTGGGTCAGCAAGTTTGGGTCGAAATGGTGCCCCTAATTCGAGTCGAAAATAAAAGTGACTTCATGGGGAATCAAGATTGGGTCTTGTGTCAGAAAAGTCGTGTGATAAATAAAGTATAAGATGGTGTGCCTGAGTGGGACACGAAGGTCATGGGCATAGGGTATCTTGTCTAGATCATGCATATGAAGTTGGTTTTGAAAAAACAACTAGTCTTGTGCTCCTAAATTAAAAGTCATGGCAATGTGCATATGATAATCATAAATAAAAGTGGGAAAATGGTCAATTGGCCTAAATTGACCTGAAAGTTGCACGATACAAAAAATAGTACAAGAGAACGAGTTTGAGTGGGACATGATACATCAAAATGAAGATAATCTTGTCTACTACAAACTCATGAAGGAAGTTTCCAGAGATTGACATCTTTGACGCTCCAGAAATCAAAGTCACGGAAGAACATTCGTCATCTAGGATACTCTCTCTAGGGTGTCTACCCAAGTCTTGACGCTGTCTACACAAGGCACTAACTCATCTATATGATACTTGGATGGACTAGGTTGTTCATGTCTTTCCTCCAACTAGACACTAAACTGTTGGTGCCTAAACTTCTATAACACTTGAAATACTTCGTCTCTAGCTACTAGGGTACTCCTCCTATTCTGGTACATGGTGCAACTCCTACCTTAACACTTATTAATCACTCTAGGGTTCTCATCTATATTAAATATCAACAATTATATACAATACTTTCTAACTATACTCTAAACTATTAACACAATTAGTTAAGGACACAGACCAATTGCAAATCATCAAGCCATCCTACTACGAAGAACCTATAATGAAATAGAATCTACAAGGACCTGGACTAAAGAACAAAAGTATCCTTACTCCTAAGCTAATTGAGGCTGGAACAGAATCTATAATAATAGAAGTGAAATGATAGAGATGACATGTTAGGACCCTTCTCAAGATACAATCTGAAAATTATATACGTCTGTCCTAAATTATGATACTCAGAATCCTTGCCACGCCAGTAAGCAAGGCTGCGATAAACGGTAGATTCCATAACTAGGTATGCACCTCCATAATTATATCGTCTGGAATTCTCGCCACGCCGACTAGTATAGCTGCGAGAAATCTCAAATCTAATGACCAAGATATGTACATCCGAAGTCAGGTCTCTACGTTTCTGCCATGCCGGCTAACATAGCTGTGATAAACTCCAGGTTCCATAACCATAGATGTTTACCTTCCCTATTATTTTCGTCAACATATGTTATCAGAAGATACTAATTCAGGCATATAATTTATCTCGATATGAAAAATCAAAATCAGTGATGATCTAACAAAAATCAAATTCAATAATAAGGAACAAGGGCGAACATAAACAAAAGGAAAGGATTTTAAATTGACGTTCAACCAAGATTCTCAAGGGTCGTCCCAGGAATCTCTCAAAGTCCTAAGCAAAGAGATCAATATGTCAAATGATAAGATATCGTCAAGGAAGGTCAATTTATTTCGAAATGCAAGAAGAGTTTGTCATAGTAATCAAAAGATCATAATTTTCCTAATATGTGATTGAGTAACTCCTATCATAACCTAGAACTACATCCTAATAGCAGGCTCGCAATTAGTACTCTAAGTCGAGTACCATTACGAAATCGTACTAATTGTGACTCTGACCTAGATGGGCCACCATAAAAACGTGTCACGACCCGCACCCTGTTTAGGGATACGAGCACGTGGGTACGTCCAACCTACACCGCAGTATCGACGGTAGAACGCTGTAAAGGTCATCTAGAACATATAACATCTAAGACACAGTAATATAACATGTCATCTCCGCACGGAGGAATATAACTACAACTCAATCACATAATTCTAAGAAGATAAGCACGATGATAAAGATAAAGATAAAGATAAAGATGAGATAAATAGTCTGAAACAACGCTGAGTCACAATTACAAGTTCAGAAACCAAGACATAAAACAGTATCCCAAAATAAATACTACAAGTCTCAAAGTATCAAACTGGAATGTAATCAAGACAAAATCTAGGTAAACTAGGTCACTACTGGCAGTGCATCCTCTACGAGCACCTGGTCCACAGGTTGGTCCTGGTCGTAGGCTCCATCTATGCCAAATCCGTAGTAGGTCGAACAATCTCCATCTAAATCTCTGAAAAAAATAGAGGTTATCCTGTCAGGATATGAGCAAGTACAAATGCTAACAGCAGTTCCATTTGAATTGACAAATACTATAAGAGACAATTATAATAAAATACAAGATAAAATATCTAGACTGAAAGTAAAATAGTACAGAAGATCTGGATATCATGTCATGTGTGAGATACAAGATAAAACTGAAACATAAATAGTAAAAAATAATCTGAGGTATGATGTAAACATAAAAGAAAGTGCCATGAGATATTAGAGTGTTATGCGATCAGCGTGGGTCAAGATTAGGCTGTTCCATTTGACCGATTATGCACAGGTAGTATAATAGTATAGGAATCAGGCCGACCAAAATAGAAAGCTATGCACAAGTAGTATAAGATCAGGCTACACCCTACGTGTGGTGAGGGTGGAGCTATGCACAAGTAATAAACAAGTTGGGGTAATGATCACATAACCTCTAATAACTCTTCATTCCCGAGTAGTATAATGACTCCAGACATGACAGGTCATGACACGGGATTCGAAGAGCAGGAGGCCAGTCCACTCCCAAATCGGTGTCTATACAAGTACATGAAACAATATCGAACAAGTACTCATATACCAGGTAAACCAAAAATGACATCTCATGACGAGATTCACGTATACTACTCCGTGTATCCTCGTGTCGAGAATCAAGTATAATACTACAACTGAATGAGATATAGTAGATATCAAAGCAACAAAAACTATCAGAGAATGTACTTGCCTGTTGTCCAGAGCTGAGAAAATCGAACTACAAACCACTTAATGAGCCACGAACGGTCAACTCGCACAACAGTCTCCTAATGCTGAAACAGACATTACCAACGTTCTTAGAATAGTCAAATTAGCTAAAAACGCGTACCCATAAGTCCAATTCTGGACACAAGAGCAAACAATAATTTCGGGTCAAGATGGTGTCCGTCGTTGGACTCACTTTGTACCGAAAAATGTGTCAAAACCTACAGTCTCTAAAGTCATCAAACTACATGTCTACAGGTTCGGTTTGACGAGACGAACCCAATCATATGTCCAAAGTTGGATTCCGGTGTATAAAATCCCTAAATTTCTACTATATTTTTGGTACTATTTTAAATTTTTGTACGCCGCATAGTCGTATTGTACATTGTGCGCAAATTTCGTTTATTCATGAATGCTCGACGAGTACAAATATGCGCGAGCGTACATATTTTTGAAAAAAAAATTATTTTATTTTTAATATATAACAATTATTTGTATTTATATTTACTTAAGATTGTGAAAAGTATCGTATCGGGATGGCCAAAACTTATTATTTATTTAATTATAAAAGGCTATCTTATTTAATAGTGGCAATTTAGAAAACTATTTTTATGCAAATATTCTTGCACATGAGGTACATAAATTTTAATTCATATATATATATTCATTTTCAAAATTAATATACCAATATTTTATTATTTAAAAAAATATTTAATAATATTTAATATATTCGAAATTATTATTATTGGTATTTTTGGAAAATATATTTGGAAATTATTGTGGCCAATTTAATCTCGATTTGATTTTATGGTTTTAAATTTAAATAGTTAAAGGATAGAATTGATACATAAATTGAGTTTAGATTATCTAGTTTTAAATTAGATTTTAATTTTAATTTGGATTTGATTGGGTTTAAATTAATCCAAGTGATTATCCAACTGGGTATTCCCACCTCCTATATATAGGAGAGGTACTCCTCCATATTTTCCACCACAGATGTGCATCGTGTCTGTGACGCATATTCTTATTCCAAGTTTACATTTACAAGCCGTCGTCACCATATCGGACACACCCGACAATACATCTCCTACTCCTCTGCCATTCTCCCGACACTGCCATCATCATCACCACCTTCCGCTACTTCCCGATCAACCGCCAACGGTAACCCCGTCGTTCCTCCGACATCCCCGCCACGACCGCTCACCACTGCCACAACCAGCGACACCGAGCCACCCCTATGGTCATCCCGGACTCCTATCATACCGCCGCCATCACCGCCACCTACGACAACCCCTCTTCCTCTCTTCCCCAAACCCAGCAACCTCGTCACCATCATCGGCACCATCGCCGGAAACCCCAGGAAACCGTTGATACCATCCCCATCACGCAAAAGAAAGAAGAAGAAAGGGAAAACCAGACCCAAACCCTCACCTGAGCCGGCGCGCCACCGCGCCTTTCAGCAGGGACTCCTCCGCCGGCCGTGCGGGTGATTCCGCCTCCACCCGACCTCCGCTGGTGGAGCTCTCCGCCACCAGCCTCGATCACCTCGCTGTGCCGCCCACGGGAGCACGCCCTCCGTGCGTGGACCCGCCGTCGGCCAGATCGGCCGCGTATCATCAGCTTAGGGCCCTCGTCCAGGTCCGACAGCCGTCGCTGCGACGCTCTTCGCCACGAATCCGCCCCGCCGTGCCGAGGATTCACCGCGCCGACCACCGTGCGACTCCGCGCGCCCAGCCGCCTCCAGGGCTGCGCACCCCCGACGCCACTCCGCCGTAGCAGGACCCGCCGCCTCCGGAAACCCCCATTTGCCGCAGATCCCTCTGTACCTCGACGCGAGCACCGGAGCGCCAGGCCCAATCCTAACCTCCGCACGCCTCCTCCCTTCCCGTAGCTGGAGCTCCGCCTTCCGCCGGAGCGCCAACCGCACCGGAGCCGCTTCACCGAGGTGAGCCCATCTGCTTTTTCTCCTTATCCCGATTCTCTCTCTCTCCACATAAAGTTTTCCCTGTTTAGAGAACAGCAAAAAAAAAAACTGATCAGTGTTATATATTATTATTTATTATTATTATTGTATTATATAACTATTAATCCATTATTATTTTTGTTATTATTATTATTATTATTATTATTATCATTAATGTTTATTATTATTATTATGATTATTAGTACTATCTATTATTTTTATATACAGTATATATAAGGGTAATAAAATCTTTTATATGTCAACATTGGTATTTATAAAGTATATTATGAATATAGATTTTCGTTATTAAAATTATTAATGTATTATTCTGCTTTAACAACTAAATAAATAATAAATATTTACGAAATTATGTTGACACCACTCGTTAGCCCCAAGAATTATTTTCTATAAAATAGTATAAATATTTTCTAATAATTTTGAAGGTATATTTTTCTTGAGTATAAATAATAATAACTTTTCCTAAACCAAATACTCCCTCAGCTTGGTTGTTCGTAATTATGACTAACTAAATCATTTCCTACAATTGTCGGAACCAGACTTCTTCATATCGACCCGGTTAGTCAAGCTATCTGGACATTATCACGATCGTCGCACCACACCAGGCGTAACACCAGGCAAGACACCTTACCTTTACTGTTTAATTTCTTGCTCAATATCATGCATATTTTATTTCTTGTTCTTTCAAAACCATATGTAGTTGCAAATTATTATACTTTAGTTTTCTTTATGCACTTGGCCTAGAGTTAAGGGACCACCTTTGTTTGTGCCGCATTCATTGACTCGACACATGTGTGCCACGATATCACGTGTCTCATATAGATTCGGACTTGCGTACCGACCGTACATCGGTGCGTACAGGACGAGCGTTAGGATATAACTGCTAATATAGTTGTCTAGAAGACTTAGCGGTTATTAGAAATATCGTAGTGTGGATTCAGCACGAGTAGTGCATGGGGAGGGTGAAGACAGTTATTAGGTGCAGGGGCTTTCACACATTTACCTTTCTCTAGCTGCCATTTGTGACTCAGCCGAGAGCTAGTGTGCCGTGCACTTATTTACTTTTCTCTAGATGCCACTAGTGCCTCGGTTGAAACACAAATGTACCGTGCATTTACTTTCCTCTAGTTGCCGTTAGTGACTCACCTAAGAGCTAGTGGCCGTGCATTTATTTTTCTCTAGATGCCCCTTAGCTCTCACTCGAGTGCTAATGGGCCGTGCATTTACTTTTCTCTAGACGCCACTAGTGCCTTGGTTGAAACGCTAACACGCCGTATTTCTAGTCTCGAGAGACCTTGTGTAGAACGTTGTCTTCAAAGTACATTTTCACATAGAATGGTTAAGGACCTTTATTTGTTTAGTCATATATACTTTTATGTTGAGCTTCTATTATTCAGTTATTGGCATGATATTATGTGTCTTGTTACGTCCCTCTGAGGACCTGGTTATCTCGCCAGGTGTGTGCTCTTGTCTTACGCAGATGTTCTAGCTCTAGCCATGATCATCGTTATATCTTCGAGGATGATTGCAATTGGATCGTCTTCGCTTCGCTCGCCAAACTTATTTCATTTTCCATGTATTTCGTCCTTTGCTTGTTGGTAGTAGATTTGTCTCCGCCCAACATATTGTACAAATACATTTCCATAGATGATTATATGAATTCTTTATTTTCCTTTATTTGTGGATGAGATTAGTTGTTATGGTTTCTATTGCATATTACAGCTTATGTATACATACAAGGCCATGTACTTCGTATGTATACAGCTGACATGTCTACGTTCCTAGTCCTACGTATTTTGGGACTGGGGCATTACAAGGTGGGCCGTGCACAAATTCACCCGTTGGATCGGGTCGCGGGCCCGCCAAAATAGCGTTCTGGTAGACCTTCTCAGATTCGGACCAAACTTGGCATACAGGACCAAAAAAAATAATACGGTCCTGTTGGCACAAGTTTTGTCTCGATATGACGAGCATGCACAAAGTAATTGACAAATATGCAAAAGGTCGATACGGTGATTTTTTGACGGATACACATCAAATTCGTCGTGCACATGCGACCAATTTGAATTCCGTCAAAGCACACACGTCTACGAAGTCGATACGCACCTTATGATACTTTCGGTTCGCGATCACGTCGTCCGGATTGACGGGACGGACGGTGTATCGGGACAATTTTTCTAAAATTCAGTTTTGAAAAATTAGTTTTTTCTCCAACTTCACAAAACAATAACTTTCTGTATAATGCATAAAAATTAAATCTACAAGAAGTGTTTTGATCTCCTATATGTTGTCTATAAGTCTCTTCTGACCGATTGTGAAAACTAGCAACACGCTGGTCGAAAATCGGCCACAAAGTTGGGGTTTCGGGACAGTTTCTAACGTCCAATAAATCAAGTTTTTCTCGATTTTGGAACTCGTTTTTTATCGCACATGATACGAATCAGCACGAACTATTTGAAGGAAGTTAAAGGTGTATAGGTTAGGATCATACCGGAAGAAACGGCTCAAAAATTGATCGAGCGAGCGCGGCAAAACGTCGCTCCGAAGTTGGCTCCGTGGTGCTCGTTGTTGCTGTCAAACATGAGTGCGCGCACGTGTTCCGGCCACCGACGGCGGCTCCGGCGGTCGTGGTGGCGGCGCTGGGGTGTCGGGAAGGCGGCGGGGGTGTGTCGGTTAGGGTTAGGGTTTTGTAAAAATTCCTCTCCCTATCTCTATCGATATATATATATATATATATAGTCGAGGGGGGGGGGGGAGTTCGTTCGGCTCGGGTTGAAAACCCATGGGCTTGTGTGTTCGTGTGTGTTTGCTTGCTTACTGCTGTTGGTGTTAGGTGTTAGCTTTGATTTCAATTCTATTTTAACTTTTATTATTCCTTTATACTTTATACTTTATATATATATATATATATATATATATATATATATTTTTTTTTTTTGAAAACCAAAATTCATTGAAACGGAAATAACGCACATAATACAAACCGACCGAACACACTGGCCCACACACGACCAGACCAAAAACTAAAATTTGAAAAATCAATACCCACACGCCACCCCAGGGGGGGTGCATGTGGCCGCTCCACGCGGGGCCCGAGGGGACAAGACCCGACGCGGGGCCCAAGTAGGATGGGACGCGACCCGAGGGGTCTGGGCGCCCCCACGCGCAGCCAACGAGGAGGCCCGGCAGGGGAGGGTCCGTCGGCGGGGAGGGCGGGGCGTCGGGGGCGGCGACTCGAGGGCGCCGGGAAAGGCGTTGAGCTCCGACGAAGGAAGGGGAGGAGCGCAACCTTCCGCGGCAAGGGACTAGGATGCACCGCCGGAGAGGGGAAGATCCGCCAGGAGGAAAGGAGGGCCTCCGGGGAAGGCTCCACGGAGGAGGAAGAGAGGAGAGGAGCAGCGGCAAGGGGTGGGTCTCACCGGGAGGGGAGCCGATGCTGCGGAGGAGGGGGGCGCCGGTGGCATCTGGAGAGTAGAGGTCTCCGTCGGAACGAGCGACGTGAGGGCGAAGGGGAGATCGGTGGAAGGAGCACCGGGGGTCGAGGGGAGCCACGGCGGCGGCACGACGAAGAAGCCCACGGGGACACCACCACAGACGGGGGGTAGGGGCGGAGCTCCGGGACTCCCGAGCCCGGAGGAGACGCCCGAGCAGGGAGAGCTCCGGCAGGAGCAGGCCACCAGCACGGCCGGGGAAGCCAAGACGGCTAGCCTCCTCGGTGGGGTGGCGACGAGAACGCTAGGGCAGCGACTCGCTCCCAAAGCGAGTAGGACCGCCTCCACCTTGGGGTGGGCGGGGATCCAGACCCACCCCGAGTAGGCCGGGTGAAGCCAGTAGGCGCCGTCCGGGGAGGAGGGAGGCGGAGAGGGGGCAGAGACGGAGGGTACTGCTACCAAGACGGGGAGGATGCACTCAGCCGCGGCGGAGGGGACCCCCGTTGAAGAGGAGGGAGCCATGGATGAGCGGTCGGCAGGAGGGGAAAGGTGGCCCGAGGGAGGCTCGGAGGAGCAGAACTCTGGGCGGACTTCCGCGCCCGAGGCGGGGGAGGTGGTACAGAGGCGGTGGGGAGTCCTTCAGCCGAAGCAGGGAGAGGGTTGGAGGGGGGGCGCCGGGGGAGAGGCGAAAGACTGGCCGGGGGCTCCTCGACCGGGGGCGCCTGTCACGACCCGCTACCCAAATTGTTGGGCCAGGCCGAGTCATGCCCAGCCTACGTTGAGATAAAACGTAGTAAGTTGTTCTAGAGGCAACAGGATAAGACTAAAGGTGCTAACAGTTCTATAAGTGAAGAAGAATCATAAATGCTCCAAACACAAAAGTCGTCGTATATAGTGAAATGTCTAAGTACAAATGAACTGTAAAGTAAAACTGGATACATGTCCAGTTACAAAAGATATAGTCTAATACATGTCTACTCTCAAAAGTCTAAGTAAACCAAAGACAACTAGGCGAGGTTCCCCGCAGGAACATCCTCATAAAGCAAAGCTGGGTCCTCGGTAGAAACTCCATAAAATGAGTCGCAGAGTAACTCCTCCTCAGTAAGGGCACCTACAACGTTATCCTGTCAGGACGGGAGCAAGTACTAATTCTAGCAAACTAGCATATGAAACATGAAAAATGAACATGTGAGGAATAACTGGAAACATGACATCACATAGTCTATCATGGCAAGGACACATATGTCATAGAGACAGATGTATATGTAATGTTTAAAACTGTAGCAGGTACGTGATCGGTCAATAGATGTACAAAGTGCTGGGGCACCTGTAAATGAAATGTACATACGTACAAGTGTAAAGGCGACGATATATGTACACACGTACAAATACAGCTTTGAGAGTAAGGCCTACGGCGCAGTAACATATAAATGAAACTTTGCTCGGTACTGTAGAGGGGGTATGATCACGTACACTACTATCAGTTTCCCCATAACCCGTATTCTATCATGTGAGAGATACATAGAGACAGTTCTAAGCATGGTAGTGACTGGAAGTACAACATGTAGAGATTCTAACTTGCTACCCCAAGGATCAGCATTTAACATGGTGGGGTTTGCAGTTCATTTATGTGACAATATGTAAAGTTCGTAGAAAGTACTTGCCTCTAGCAAAGCAAAGCAAAACAAGCTGCGATAAAAGTGCTATGGATGTCCGGTAACTCGTCACTGTAGAAGTAAATACAATAACTTAGTTTTTATACTAAGCTAAAATACTAGGACACTAATTGGTGAAACACGACTTGTGACTGGGCACCTAGACATGATTGAGAGTAGGGTTTTATGGAGAATGAGCATTATTGAGAGTGGGATTTTATGGAGAATTCAAAGAGTGGGGTTTGCACTCATAATGGTTGTGGATGAGCATTATTGAGAGTGGGGTTTTATGGGGAATCTAAAGAAAATTCACATCCAGCAGTTAAAATTGGGGGTCCAAGATTTTGAGGGGGAATACCTTAAATGAACCATGCCCTATGGGCACGGGTTATGACTAGTATATATATATATATATATATACAAAATTTACTAACTATAAAATATATATACATATATATAAAATACTGTAAAAATAGTATATACATATATACATATATACTAATATATATATATACATATATATATAAATATATATATATAAACAAAAAGAAAAAAGAAAGGAAACAAAAAAGAAAAAAAAAACAGAAATGGGGGCTCGAACCCAGGCCTACACAGCGCGCGGGGGGGGGGGGGGGGGGGGGGGGGTTTATTACTGCGCGCTGGCCAGTGGGCTAGTTGGCCCGCTGTGTTAGGAATAGGATTAGGTTAGTTTTATTTAAGAATTAAGTGATTAAATAATAAAAAAAATAAAATACAATCCTGTGTCCTGACTGTTAGGGACACAGGTGTCTTGTATCCTTGCTTAGCACGATACGTACGACACGAGTTTCACATGTCCTCGTCTACGTTCGTGTTCGCCAGGACACGGCGAATACTTCCGACCCAACACGAGACACGTACAACACAAGGGAATGCTGCCACTCACGTGTCCGGTCGATGGAGGGGTTTTCGAGAGCTCTGGACGGCGGCGGAGACGTCGGCGTCACGGCGCTCCGGTGGCGCTGGGTGCGGCTTGGTGCGGCGCATCGGATGAGGGTGGTTGGGGACGGTAATGGTCGACGGTGGGGCTGGACTGGGGGTTAGCCGGAGTTAGGGTTCCGGCTAGGGTTTTGTGGAAGAACGGGGGCCGTGGCGGTCGTTGGTGGTCGGGGATGTGGTAGCTAGGTCGGGGGGGTTACTGGGGTTTAAATAGGGGGGAATCGAGGCGGTCGGGCAGCCGAGAAAGACGGAGGCAGGGAGGTGAGTCGGTCGGGGCAGTCGTCGGGGGTGGGTGAGAGTCAGAGGAGAGAGAGAGTTCGGTCGGGGAGGGGTTAGGTAGTTTAGCCAAAAAGCCCCCATAGATTTAGGAATTGCATATAGGTCCCCACAGCTATAAATGCAAATTAGAATTTGCATTCCTTAATTAAAACAATTAATTTAATTGCAAATTGACTATAAAACAATTCAAAAAATTATAAACAGATATTAAAATAATTTAGAAAAATTGCAAATCAATATTTTGTATTTAAAAACTTATTTAAAATTATTTAAAAATTCTAGAAAAATTTCTAAAAATTTCTAATAATTAGTTAAGGCTATAAATGACATAAAAATTTAATTAACACTAATTAAAAATGAATTTGAAAATCAGGGGCTTACAAGTCTTCCCTCCTTGAAAAATTTTGTCCTCGAAATTCATAAGGATTGAAGACCCGACAATATTCTAACATAACAAGTATTGCAATCAAATGACTAAGGCTACGATCGAAACTAACCTCTAAGGTATCAAGCGGGAACGGGTGGTTCCCTCGCAGCGGTTGGATCGAACAAGTAAGGGTATCTCTCCCTCATGTCCGACTCCCTCTCCCAAGTAGATTCACCTGGGGAGTGACGGCTCCAAGCTACTCATACAAGGGGTATAACCTTGTTCCTCAGCCTCTTCTCTCTCCTGTCTAATATCTCCACTGGCTGCTCAGAAACTGTAAGGCTCGGTCCGACCTCCAAATCCGAATGATCTAGCACATGAGTGGGGTCTGGAACATATCTTCTCAGCTGAGATACGTGAAAGACGTCGTGAACTCCTGCTAGGTTGGGTGGAAGTGCAACCCTGTAAGCTACCTCTCCGATCCTGCCAAGTATCTTGAATGGCCCGATGTATCTGGGGCTCAGCTTCCCTCTTCGTCCGAACCGGATCGTCCCTCTAGTAGGTGATATCTTCACTAGCACCATATCACCGTCTGCGAACTCCATCGGTCTGCGACTAGCATCAGCCCAGTGTTTCTGTCTATCCTGAGCTACTCTGAGCCTGTCTCTGATCATCCCGACTTTCTCTGCTGCATCCGTGATCATCTCTGGCCCAAGCATAACTCTATTTCTAACATCATCCCAAAAGAGCGGTGTGCGGCATCGTCGTCCATATAGCGCCTCAAAAGGAGACATACCAATACTGGCCTGGTAGCTGTTGTTGTATGAAAACTCTACCAAGTGCAGATGGCTCTCCCATGATCCTCCGAAGTCCAGTACGCAGGTCCTCAGCATATCCTCCAGTGTCTGTATCGTCCTCTCAGACTGCCCATCTGTCTGCGGGTGGTACGCCGTACTGAACTTGAGCCTACTGTCCAACTCCTCCTGCAAGCTCCTCCAGTAGTGGGATGTGAATCTGCTGTCTCTGTCTGACACGATGCTCACCGGCACTCCGTGTAGACGAACTATCTGCTACATGTATAGCTCCGCCAACTTCTCGGTGGAAAGCCCCACCTTGAAGGGTATAAAGTACGCACACTTTGTCAGCCTGTCTACGATGACCCAAATGGCATCCTTCCCTCCTTGGGAACGAGGAAGCCCTGAAACGAAGTCCATCGTAATATGTTCCCACTTCCACTCGGGAATGGGTAACGGCTGCAACAAACCAGCTGGCCTCTGGCGCTCCGCCTTGACCTGCTGGCAAACTAGGCATCTCGAGATAAAACGCGGTACATCCCTCTTCATCCCGTGCCACCAAAGATGTTTTCGCAAGTCACGGTACATCTTGTTAGCAGCAGGGTGAATAGAATATCTCGATCGGTGTGCCTCCTGCAAGACTGCCTCTACCAGCTCTCCCTTCGGCACGGACGATCGGCTGTCATGCCTCAGGGATCCATCCTCTGCTATAGTGAAGTCATCTAGCAATCCAGCTAATGCCTGGGGTCAAAGTCTGCGAAGGCTCTCATCTGTAGACTGTGCCTCCCGGATCTGCTCCATCAAACCTGACTGAATGTCAAGTGCCATCATCTGTATCACTGATCCTGGCCGAACTAGCTCGATACCGAGCTTCTCCAGATCCTTCCGCAAATGCCGATCAATTATCAGGTACCATGCCATCGGATGCCTGCTCAGCGCATCCGCCACCACATTTGCCTTTCCGAGGTGATACTGTAAATCGATGTCGAAGTCCTTCATCAACTCCAACCATCGTCTTTGCCTCATGTTCAGCTCTTTCTGTGTGAACACATACTTCAAGCCTTTGTGGTCAGTAAAGATTTCCACATGCTCTCCGTATAAATAATATTTCCATAACTTGAGTGCAAAGATCACCGCAGCTAACTCTAGGTCATGGGTAGGATAATTCCTCTCATGAGTCCGCAACTGCCTAGATGCATAAGCAATCACTTTCCCATGCTGCTGTAGGACACATCCTAGCCCCTTCCCAGAAGCATCACTGTATATGGTGAAACCTCCAGAACCTGAAGGTAAAGTCAGAACTGGAGCGGTCGTCAGTCTCCTCTTCAGCTCCTCAAATACTGCCTGGCAGTCCTCTGACCAGATGTACTCTGCGTCCTTCCACGTCAGCTTCGTCATGGGTTCAGCTATCCTAGCAAAGTCTTGGACGAACTTTCTATAATAGCCTGCTAAACCCAGAAAGCTCCTGATCTCTGAAACTGACGTCGGAGCCTTCCACGTCTCAACTGCAGCAATTTTCCTGGGATCTACCGAGATTCCATCTCCAGTGACTACATGGCCAAGAAACTCCACTCGGTCTAAAAAAAACTCGCACTTCGGTAATTTGGCAAACAATCTCTCCCGCCTCAGAATCCCCAAAACTATCCGTAAGTGCTCTGCATGCTCCTCTGGCATCTTCGAGTATATCAGGATGTCGTCGATAAATACTACGACGAACTTATCCAGATACTGGTGAAATATCTTATTCATCAAGTTCATAAAGAAAGCTGGCACATTTGTGAGACCAAATGGCATCACCAGAAACTCGTACTGCCCGTACTTCGTGTTGAACGCCGTCTTCTGGATGTCTGCTGGCCTAACCTTCACCTGGTGGTACCCGGATCTCAAGTCTATCCTGGAAAACACCTTCGCCCCACTCAACTGGTCGAACAAATCATCTATCCTGGGCAGAGAATATTTGTTCTTGATGGTGATGGTATTCAAGGCCCGGTAGTCAATACACAACCGGACTGTACCATCCTTCTTAGGCACAAAGAGCACTGGTGCTCCCCATGGAGAAGCACTGGATCGAATGAAACCCTTTTTCAACAGGTCATCAATCTGCTCTTTCATCTCTACTACCTCATTGGGATTCACTCTATAGCAAGCCCGAGATACTGGTAATGAACTCGGCACTAGATCTATAGTGAACTCCACATCTCTGTCAGGCGGAAGTCCTGGAAGATCCTCTGGGAATACATCCATAAACTCCCTAATGATAGGGTATAGCGGTGCTGCGTCCCCAACTGTCGCACAATAGTTCGGCTCTAGGCTGATCTCCGGCCCTGTCCTCCTGACACTGAATGGTGCTGTGCCTGGGGGACTGAACAAAATACTACCCTCATGACAGTCTATAGATGCATGGGCATAGCTAAGCCAGTCCATCCCCAATATGATATCATAACCGGGGAGTGGCATCACAAAGAATCGCCCCCTGAACTCTCTCCCGGCTATAAAAGTAGAACATCTATAGATAGATCTAATAGGCACTGGTCCTCCTCCCGTCATCACTCTACTAATCTTCGTAGTAGGTGTAGCTACTAGATGATGTTTATGCATAAACTCTAATGATAGGAAGCTATGAGATGCACCAGAATCAAACAAACATACAGCTAGAAAAGTATACAAATAAACATGACCTGTGATGACGTCAGCTAAGTAATCCGGCTCCGAAACCTGCTCCGGCTCCGGCTCGAGGGCTAAGCTATAGACCTTCCCCTGAGGTCCCTTCTGCTGCTGCAGATGCTGTCCAAACCTCTGCTGCTGAGTCGGAAGCGGTCCTCTAGGCTTCGCTGCTGGGCAGTTCCGAAGCAGATGGGTGGCAGACCCACAAGCCAAACACTGACCCAACCTCTTCCTGCAGACGACGAAGTCATGACCGGGTCTTCCGCAGAAAGAACATATAGCTCCCTTCTGCTGCTGCTGTCGGGGTCCCGGGGCTCTAACTGGCGGGGTCTGATGATGTGGTATAGGGGGACGGTAAGTCTGCTGGGGTGGCATCGGCACTCTCTGCTGGAAAGCCTGACGCTTGGACGGTCCCTCATGATGTACAGAAGCTGGCCTCTTGCATGACAGAAGACGCTCCTCGATGCTCCGGGCTAACTCTAGGCTCTGGTAGTAGTCAGTCGTACCGTTCTCCACTATAAGAATGCCAATGTCTGGAACTAGACCATGGCAAAACCTACGGGTCATCTCCTCTGGATCAGCAACCAGACTAGGAGCAAAACGGCTCAGGCGACTAAACTCTGCCGTATAGTCGTCAACAGAACGATTTCCCTGCTGGATGTTCTGGAATCGTAGCCCCATGGCTACTGTAGCAGTAGTCGAGAAGAATTTCTTCTTGAACTGGGTCTTGAACTGGTCCCAAGTGGCTCTACCTCTCGCAAATAACGGCTCATTTCGGAACCAGACTCCTGCTAAGTCTATCAGCAGAAATCCTGCTGCCTCGACCTGAAGGTCATCCGGTATCCTGACTCCGATGAGCTTCCTCTCTACTGAATCTAGCCAGTCATCTGCTACTACTATGCCCTCAGTCCCTAAGAACTCCTTGGGATTCAGACCCATGAAGTCCTTGATCGTCCCCGCTCTCTGCCGTGGCTCTACATGTGGTGGGACCACGGGACATCCCTCAGAACGCTCCATGCTCTGGCGGAGTAGGGTAGTCTGCTCCTGATGGGTTGTTAGGAACCCCTGGATCAGTGTGAGCAGCTGGGTCCCGTCGAGTGTGACGGAAGCCTGGGTGGGTATAGTGATAGGGGGTGATAGAAGTATTGGGTCCTGCCGGGCCTGTGATGTGGAAGGTGGTATCTGGGTCTGTGGATCTGTGGAGTGGAGGAATGTGGTAGGTGAAGGTGTATCAATCAACTGGTCAGCTGACTGGATATGGAGGGCCCCATTCTCGGGAGTAACATACTGGGATGAACGAGTAAGCACCATCTAAGTAAAAGGAAAAAAAAAGACTTATAAGGATTTATTTAAAGTAAGTAATCATATACAAAAAAATCTAATTATAATAGCAAACATGTGATGTATTTCCTATGTTGCAATCCTAGCATTCCTCTAAGTGTTCTAAGCGTCTTTCCTAATGTTGTCTAATTACCTTAAGTTCCTAATTGCAGGCATGCTTGGTACAATAACGTAACCAAACAGTTTAGTCAGGACCTGCATGGGCCACCACTAAAAACATGTCACGACCCGCTACCCAAATTGTTGGGCCAGGCCGAGTCATGCCCAGCCTACGTTGAGATAAAACGTAGTAAGCTGTTCTAGAGACAACAGGATAAGACTAAAAGTGCTAAAAGTTCTATAAGTGAAGAAGAATCATAAATGCTCCAAACACAAAAGTCGTCGTATATAGTGAAATGTCTAAGTACAAATGAACTGTAAAGTAAAACTGGATATATGTCCAGTTACAAAAGATATAGTCTAATACATGTCTACTCTCAAAAGTCTAAGTAAACCAAAGACAACTAGGCGAGGTTCCCCGCAGGAACATCCTCATAAAGCAAAGCTGGGTCCTCGATAGAAACTCCATAATATGAGTCGCAGAGTAACTCCTCCTCAGTAAGGGCACCTACAACGTTATCCTGTCAGGACGGGAGCAAGTACTAATTCTAGCAAACTAGCATATGAAACATGAAAAATGAACATGTGAGAAATAACTGGAAACATGGCATCACATAGTCTATCATGGCAAGGACACATATGTCATAGAGACAGATGTATATGTAATGTTTAAAACTGTAGCAGGTACGTAATCGGTCAATAGATGTACAAAGTACTGGGGCACCTGTAAATGAAATGTACATACGTACAAGTGTAAAGGCGATATATGTACACACGTACAAATACAGCTTTGAGAGTAAGGCCTACGGCGCAGTAACATATAAAATGAAACTTTGCTCGGTACTGTAGAGGGGGTATGATCACGTACACTACTATCAGTTTCCCCATAACCCGTATTCTATCATGTGAGAGATACATAGAGACAGTTCTAAGCATGGTAGTGACTGGAAGTACAACATGTAGAGATTCTAACTTGCTACCCCAAGGATCAGCATTTAACATGGTGGGGTTTGCAGTTCATTTATGTGACAATATGTAAAGTTCGTAGAAAGTACTTACCTCTAGCAAAGCAAAGCAAAACAAGCTGCGATAAAAGTGCTATGGATGTCCGGTAACTCGTCACTGTAGAAGTAAATACAATAACTTAGTTTTTATACTAAGCTAAAATACTAGGACACTAATTGGTGAAACACGACTTGTGACTGGGCACCTAGCCAAAATGATGATTTTAGCTTAGGAGACCAATGTGGGGTGACACACTACTTTAACTAACTTTCTAGGGCTTTTACACTAGTGAGGGGTGAGGTTCAACACGGCTAAAACTCAAAATAACACAAAAAGCTACAAGTCGTAATTAATCAATAAATAAATCAAAAGTCCATTGTGTTCTAACAATTTTTGAAGTAGACAAAAAGCCTAGTTTTGTTTAAAGTAAAGTACCAAAGTGATCCTTGTTAATCATAGAAATTTATTATAATTTTTCTGGAATTTATTAACCAGTACAAATATTTTATAAAAATCAGTTTTCCTAAGTGTACAGAAAATGAGTTTTGGTTTCATATGCCAAACTAGTGGCAAAACAGTAAATTAAATACCATAAAAATTATACTAAATTAGCTAACTTAACATAGTATCTAAATACTATTTTTCCATAATTTTAGCAGTACTTTAAGTATTTTTAGAAAATCAAAAATAGCATTGCACACAATAATTAATTATCTGCGTATTTTGTCCATGTATATAATTTGAACCAAAGTTCAAATACAGGACCCAAGGCCATGAATCAAGTCCAATATGACTTGTACAGGTCTTGAATGTGTGAAAATACATTTGGGCCCAAATATCCATGCTAGGCTTGGACACCAAATGGTTGCAGAAATTTAAATACACTAAAATATAATTTTGGTAAAAGTGCAAAATAAATATTATTATTTTAATAAGGTAAAGTTATGCATATTAAAAATATACATACATATGTTTTAAAAGTACATATATATATATATATATATATGTAAGGAAAATACTTAATTTATAAAGTATATATATATATATATATATATATATATATATATATATATATATATATATATATATATATATAAAAATATATATATATATATATATATATATATATATATATATATATATATATATATATATATATAATATATATAATATTATATATATATATAGATATATATATATGTATAAATATATATACATATATAGGAAAATACTTAATAATAAAGTGTATATATATTAATATATATACATGAAAATATATACATATATACATAATATATAGATATATTATATATATATAGACTATAATTATATATATATAATATATATATATATATATATATATAAAAATATATATATATATATATAATATATATATATAATATATATATATATATATATATATATATATATATATATACAAAATTTACTAACTATAAAATATATAGACATATATATAAAATACTGTAAAAACAGTATATACATATATACATATATACTACTATATATATATATATATATATATATATATATATATATATTATATATATATATATATATATATATATATATATATATATATACATATTTAAAATATATATATATATATACATATATATATATATAAATATATATATATAAACAAAAAGAAAAAAGAAAGGAAACAAAAAGAAAAAGAAAACAGAAGGGGGGGCTCGAACCCAAGCCTACACAGCGCGCGCTGCGCGGGGGGGGGGGGGGGGGGGGGGGGGGGGGGGGGGGGGGGGGGGGGGGTTATTACTGCGCGCTGGCCAGTGGGCCAGTTGGCCCGCTGTGTTAGGAATAGGATTAGGTTAGTTTTATTTAGAAATTAAGTGATTAAATAATAAAAAAAATAAAACACAGTCCTGTGTCCTGACTGTTAGGGACACAGGTGTCTTATATCCTTGCTTAGCACGATACGTACGACACGAGTTTCACGTGTCCTCGTCTACGTTCGTGTTCGCCAGGACACAGCGAACACTTCCGACCCAATACGAGACACGTACGACACAAGGGAATGCTGCCACTCACGTGTCCGGTCGATGGGGGGTTTTCGAGAGCTCGGGACGGCGGCAGAGACGTCGGCGTCACGGCACTCCGGTGGCGCTGGGCGCGGCTTGGTGCGGCGCGTCGGATGAGGGTGGTTGGGGGCGGTGATGGTCGACGGTGGGGCTGGGCTGGGGGTTAGCCGTAGTTAGGGTTCCGGCTAGGGTTTTGTGGAAGAACGGGGGCCGTGGCGGTCGTTGGTGGTCGGGGATGTGGTAGCTAGGTCGGGGGGGGGTTGCTGGGGTTTAAATAGGGGGGAATCGAGGCGGTCGGGCAGCCGGGAAAGGCGGGGGCAGGGCGGTGAGTCGGTCGGGACAGTCGTCGGGGGTAGGTGAGAGTCAGAGGAGAGAGAGAGTTCGGTCGGGGGGGGGGGGGGGGGGTTAGGTAGTTTAGCCAAAAAGCCCCCATAGATTTAGGAATTGCATATAGGCCCCCACAGCTATAAATGCAAATTAGAATTTGCATTCCTTAATTAAAACAATTAATTTAATTGCAAACTGACTATAAAACAATTCAGAAAATTACAAACAGATATTAAAATAATTTAGAAAAATTGTAAATCAATATTTTTGTATTTAAAAACTCATTTAAAATTATTTAAAAATTCTAGAAAAATTCCTAAAAATTCCTAATAATTAGTTAAGGCTATAAATGACATAAAAATTTAATTAACACTAATTAAAAATAAATTTGAAAATCAGGGGCTTACAGCGCCGCAGGATCCGGATCCGACGGAGCGGTGCTGGGCTCCGGAGCGGCGGGGGCGCGAAGCTCCGAGGGAGGGGGAGACGCCGAGGAGAGTGTAGTATGAGGCCCGGGGGGGCGGCTCAGGGCGGGGGAAACGCTGGAGGAGCCGCGACCGAGAAGGAGGGCGGCACAACCGGAGGGACGGTGGCAGGCAGGCCAAGCGGACCGGGGGCTAGCCGCGCAGCGCGCAAGATGTAATGCCTGTTGTTCGTATTACGTATTTAAGAATAAGTGTACGTATTTTATCTCGTATTGGCCATGGTTCATCTTGGTTTGGGTTGGCTAGGGTTGGTTCGGCTAGGCTTGATTAGCCTTGGTTCATCATGAACCAAGGGTGAACCCCCTACCTACCACAACCAACCCCATTTATTAACCTCTTCCTATTCTCTCTCCTCATTATTTCCTTTCTTCTTTATTACTCTCCACCACCAACCAAGAAAACCCTAGCCTAGGCAAGTGCAATCTTGCTTCATGAAGAAACCCACCATTTTTATTGTTCTAACCTCTTCTTTGCAACTTTCTAATCCATATTAGAACTTGTCATTTTCTATTTTGAAGCTTGGATTTTGTTGATCTAGAATTTAGTCATTTTCGGATTTTCAAGGTTTTGATCTATTAAATTCCCTTGTTTTCAAGTTTTGATGGTTCCATGTGGTAGAGAATTTCCTTCTACCCAATTTTGACCTTTAGAAAGTTGGATTTGGACTTGTTTTGGCCAAGTTATGGACTTTGGAAGCTTAGGGTTCAACCATGGAGTTCCTGCTGTTTGGAGAAGACAGTGAGCAGTGCGTGAGCTTTTTAGCTTGCGTCACTGAGCTGTGCGCGCTCTTTAGCGCAGCGCAGTAGCCCCCATACGCTGCCTTTTGGAAGCGTATGACTCGCATACGCTCGCTTGCTTGACAAGGAGTCGTATGGAGTCCATACGCTGCCTTTTTGGAGCGTATGACTTGCATACGCTCACTTGGATAGCCATGAGTCGTATGGAGTTCATACGCTGCCTTTTTAGAGGCGTATGACTCGCATACGCTCGCTTGCTTGACAAGGAGTCGTATGGAGTCAACACGCTGCCTTTTAGAGGCGTATGACTCGCATACGCTCGCTTGTGTGACAGAGTCCATACGCTGCCTTTTTGGAGCGTATGTCTTGCATACGCTCACTTGTGTGACAAGGGGTCGTATGGACCTCATACGCTGCCCTTTGTGAGCGTAGCTTGACCTGAGCGAAGCTTGACCTGAGCGTATGACTTTTGCACTGAGCGTTGGCCTTGGCTGACTTGGTCTTATGTCAGCATGTCATTTTGGTTTTATTTTCCTTACGCCTTTTGTCATGAACTTGATAATCATGAATTTATTTAATAGGTTTATGAATAATAATTGAACACGGTATGGCAGGACAAGCATACCTGACATGATTATCTCGAATTGCTGTTGCGACGGCTAACGTGACATGACCTGACAAGAATGACTAACCTGGACACCGTGGATGATTTCGTTTGCACAATAAACCAGTATTGTCTTGCATCATGTCTAGGATGGGATCCCTGAGTACCACGGTCAGGGATACCTACTAAAATGGACTAAGAGTAATAAACTAGAATAATTCAGTAGACATGAAGAGATTTCCAGCTACAGGCAATCCCGTTATCTGGGCGCATTAAGTGGACTTGTAGCCTACCGACAAGTAGGGCACACTTCCAGCACACAGTCATGTGGTGCATCCTTCATAAATGGACATTCGACCTGGATAACTTGGATGGTCTGCAGGGCTTGTGGCTGTTGAAATAATCTCATTGCATCTTGCTAGTAACTAGGCCTGTGATAACCCTAGCTAGTTAAAGTATCAAGCCGTACTTTTGATTGGCCGTGATTGATTGGATGAAGTTATTCCAGCTTAGTCTTATCCTGATCCTGTGCAAGATCGTGACAAGACACGATTATTAATGCTTGCCTTAACAATAACGATCGGGGGACCAGTTCTGTTCAGGCGAAGGGTTACAACCCCGGTCCTTGTTTGGTTTAAGGGTTGTAACCTGGCTCCCGGAGCAGTTTTGTGTCTTTCCTTCGGTTATTGTCTTATTTGTACCCCGTGCCATGCTTGTCATGTTCTATCTTACTTCAGCAACATGATTATTTGAAGCCTCCTTTGTGGCACTTGCTCTTTCTGGGGTCTGACCCAGCTGGTTTTGTGTGGCCAGATATCGGAGCAGCTCCAGAGGATCCACCGATCTTCCAGCCAGATGGTGACCACTAGACGGAACCCTGGCAACGAGTGGGTTTCTTTTGTCCTTCCACTTATTTGTAAAAATTATTCTTTTGAGGCGTCTAGCCGGCGAGCACGTGTTAGCTCGATTGCATCTTTATTTACTGTCTGCCTACGGGCTGTAACATGATTGACAGATCCTAGGGTTGATCATGTATGACTGAACTCTTGCTAGTCCTGGTATTTTGTACGACTAGCTTCATGATCATTCAATATATAATGTATGGGACGCCTTGCTATTATATATTTGGTGCTCTGACATCTTGTAATTACTATTGCTTGCTTGTGATTGAGACAATAGGCTTGTTCATGATCTTAGGAGACTTCTGGCTTGTAGTTAAACCCTCATGTATCTAGACAGCCGTGTCCGTATAGTGAGATGGATTCCATTTCATATACGTAGCTGGCTATGTCTGCCCCCGCTCTCCAGTATTCTGGTTCTGGGGCATGACATGGTTTAAGTGGTGGCCCATGCAGGTCTTATAAATCAAGATATGTGAGGGTTTACCGAATAGATGTCTCAATCAGTATTCGTCCTTGATCTCTGCTCGTATCTTCTGAATCCCTGGATTCTTGTCCTGATCATATGCTTGTATCGTTGATCTGTCCTGGTCCTTCCTTATTGTTCCCTATGTCGTCTTCTTCAGCGGCATTGTTCGTGGTCCTACTGACCAGCAAGGCGGAGCACCTCCCGCGGACCAGCAGCAACCTGGAGATCAAGCCCAGCATTCCGGAGTAGCCTCCAGAGTCGTGCCTTCTGGCGGAGAGTGTCACGCCCCAGAACCAGAATACTGGCAAGTAGGGACGGACCAGGCCAGCTACGTATACCAAAGTACTCCAGTACTCCAAAATAACGTATAAGCTGTATAGATGGGGGTTACTACTATAAGCCAACAGTCGATCCTAGGTCAAGCAATCCTAGGTATCTCAATCACAGGCAGTAAACAATGTACAAGAAGTAAGATCAACTGGAATATAAAATAGTAAAGCGTCCCAAACTATCATATATCAATGATCATGAAGCTAGTAATACAGAGTGAAGACTAGCAAGAGTAATAGTCATACATGATAAGCTCTAGCTATAGTCTAGAATATGCAAATCATGTTCTGGCCCGTAGGCTAAATGTGAAGTCCAAAACACGAGCTAAACACGTGCTCGGAGGCTAAACGCCACAAAAGAATAATGTACATAACTAGTGGAAGAATGAAATAGAAAACCCACTAAGGTACTCTGGTGCTCTGGGTAATCACCAACAAGTGGAAGGTACGGAAGATCCTCCGGGCTCCTCTATCAGATCTGGTCAATGCAAAACCAGTGGGGTCAGACCCCCAATAGCAAGTACCACAAAGGAAGCCAAACTATGAACTAAAACCAGCATGCAATTCATAGCAACGGATAGAGACAGAAATAAGTAAAAGCAAATCGAGACTCGTGCGCTACCAATGCACTTATCCCGAGAATAGGAAGACAATGAGTAAAGCAACATGTAGCATAAAGTAAAGGACATGTGATATAATATAAACTGTGTACATGTAAGGAAAAGTAAGCATGTGAACATGAAACATAAACTAGACATGTGAGCATGTTAAGTAACTAGAACATGTGAGCATGTTATGTAACTGGAGCATGTGAGCATGTCATGTAACTGGAGTATGTGAGCATGTCATATAACTGGAGCATGTGAGCATGTCATATAACTGGAGCATGTGAGCATGTCATGTAACTGGAGCATGTGAGCATGTCATGTAACTGGAGCATGTGAGCATGTTAAGTCTATATAGAACGACAAATGATTAGATGACTTAGGAAGTATTCTGGAACCCAAGTTACAACCCGTAAACCAAACAAGGACCGGGGTTGTAACCCTTCTCCTGAACAGAACTTTAGTATCTAATCATTTACCGGCAAAAGTAAAGCATAAACAAAGATGTACTGGAATAAACAAATCCGGACAGTGCCTAGACAAACTAGACTAGACTGGACTCCATACAATAGTCACGGCCAAGCAATGAGTACGGCTTTATACATTAGCTAACTAGGGTTGTCACAATCCTAATTACTAACAAATGCAAGTTTGAGAATTCCAAGTCCGGTTACCTGCCTGCTGCCACCTATTGGTCATGCCGAGAAGTGATTACAAGTGTGACTTTGTGCTCCCACGCGACGGTGAAGCTGGGAGAGTGCTCATCTCGACGGATAGCTCCAAACCCTTAAATTAAATGTTATAACGACCTAGACCAAAGGCAATAGGTAACTGGAAAATCCTCCCCACCCATGTTCTAATGATCAATCTAGTTATATAATCCTTACCATTTTCTTGGATTCTGGGTGTGGCATTCCGCAGAATCCATCCTAGACATGAGCATGCAAGACTGGACAATAACGAGAATGTGCACCATAACAAGCCACAACAAGAAAATATCATAAACTGGAAGCTGGTAGTGCGCTACGACGAGCCACTATAGGGAGTGCGCCATGACAGGCCACTATCATGTAAGCAAAGAAAGACATGTACAAGAGTGCACCACGACGGGTCACTATCTAGTAAGCAAAGGAGACATGTAAGAAAAGTACGCCACGACGGGCCACTATCATATAAGCAAAGAAGGCATGGCAATAATTAACATAGCTTGTAAGAAATAATCTATCAAAGACATATCATGGCATGTGGGAAATAATAATTAAAGCTAAGTACATTTCATAGAAAATGATTGAACATGTGCTAGTGTCAACTGTATATAGGGTGTACAATCATTTTCTAACTATACAAGATCATCTAATCATGTTAAGAAATCATTACAATCGAAAAAAATATCAAAAACGGACAAAAACGGGCAGAAACGGACAAAAACAGACTAAAACAGCATAAAACGGCATACCGACGGTATACTGCGGCATACCGGCGGTATACCGGCCTAAAGACAGAAGGTTTCTGGTACAAAAAATGGCATACCGGCGGTATACTGTGGTATACCTGTGGTATACCGGTTTTTCAAACAGCAACAAAATTCAGAATTTTGCCAAAACTTGTTTCGGCCATAAAAACTTCATTTTAAATCGAAATTCGGACTTTCAAAAGTCAAAATTAAATAGAATTGAATTTCCTACAACATGGAAGTATTAGTTTTCACAAATCAAAACATTTGATAGATCAATACCTCAAAATACTCCCAAACAGAGGTTACCGGGACACCGAAACGGGTTCCGATTGCCACCAAACTCAAAATCTATGATATACAAACTATGTACGGGCCTCATATATGTATGTGTGACCAAGATCCATGATGGTAATACTAGTGTCACTCTTGATACCAAGTTTTCTACTAAGTCCATATTGGGTTTTAACAGAAAATCAAAACCTTGTTTAAACAAATTTTGGAAACATGCATATATACGAGAATCATAAGGAAAACATATTTTTCAAAATGAGTTTAGAACAATTCTAAGTATTTACTACCAAGGAAAATAAAATGACAATAAAAACATTATGGTTCATGGATTTGGCAAGATGTACTTGCCTAGGTTAAGCTCCAAGCCTAATCTTCTACTCCTCCTCCTAGGGGGGTTAGACACCACACCCAAGGCCTCAAGGCCAAGCTCTTGGCAAGCTCCAAGGGGGAGAGAGGGAAGAAGAAATGAAGAGAGAGTGAAAAGAATGAAAAGAGAGAGGAGAGAAAGTAAAATGGTATATATAGAAGGGGGAATTAATCTTAGCCGTCGGATCGTGATCCATGTGAAGATCTAAGTCAATCCTAACCATCAAAACAAAACCAAATATCCAATGGATAATAGGGTGCATCTATACTATTCATGAAAATATCTAAACACTATTCATCAAAATATCCAAAACACTATTCATCAAAATATCGAAAATACTATTCATGAAAATATCTGAAATCGAAAATATCTAAAATATAGAAAATCTGTCTGGACGGTATGCCGTCGGTATACTAGCGGCATGCCGGCCAAAGAAAAATCTATAAGTTAGAAATTTTTTTAAAGCATTACGAAAACCAAGAAAATACGAAATACACTACAAAATACGTATCCGTATATAAATACCGATACTGTGAGACGAGTCTCACAACTCTCCACAACTTAAAAATAAATTTTGTCCTCGAAATTTCCTAAATCTAGTCAAGCATGAAAACCAAACCAAAGAGCTGAAAAATCATATCAATCAAAACAAAGCATGGCATGTTGGTAAGATAAAGACAACAGTAATATAAGTAAATGCGTAAGCAATAACACAACTACAATCAAGAAGGGATGGAGGCATATGAATAAATATGTCTCCTGAGTCAGTTGAGTAGGAGCAGGCCTACGCTGACTCCACAACTTAGATAAAAGTCAATTCTCAAAATAAGCCGGTACCAATGACTTAATCCAAGACATGACTCTACCCAGGACGTATCTTCGTAGTCGATACCAATGAAGTTATCACATGTCTCGACTACAAAGACAGAAGAGTAGGACGAGAAACTCGCCAAATATGCGTAACCCAAGAGATAAATAAGAGTGGAAGCAGAATAGGACAATACCTACAACATAATCGCCCTCGGCCAAAACCTGCTCTAACATACCAAACTCTGCCTACCCACATCTCAGAACTGCTGCTCTGACCTGCTGATGCTGAATCGGTACATGAGCCATATACTGCTGGACTGCCGGGATAGCCGGTGAAGCTGGACTCTGGCAGGACTGACCCTGCTGGCTGATCAGGCTGAAATGACACCTCTGTCCTCGGGTCAACTCTGAACTCTGCCCCTGAATTCTGAGACTGATCCTCCATAACTGGCCTAACAGAAGATTACTGACTGCCATCGACAGAACCCAAACAAGATGGTCCGAAGGATTAAGAACAATACCCTTGAAAGTTAAAGGACACAAGGATTAAATCGAGGGAACATGAAAGATCAACGATCAAGGCAGATATCAGGTAAAGGATCAGAGATATAGAATAACACGAAGGATATCAATAAAGCAGAATTTTGACTGAGATATCTAAATATCAGTAACCCCCACATATCTGATAAATCAGACCTGCATGGGCCACCACTAAAACCTATGTCACGCCCCAGAACCAGAATACTGGCAAGTAGGGACGGACCAGGCCAGCTACGTATACCAAAGTACTCCAGTACTCCGAAATAACGTGTAAGCTGTATAGATGGGGGTTACTACTACAAGCCAACAGTCGATCCTAGGTCAAGCAATCTTAGGTATCTCAATCACAGGCAGTAAACAATGTACAAGAAGTAAGATCAACTGGAATATAAAATAGTAAAGCGTCCCAAACTATCATATATCAATGATCATGAAGCTAGTAATACAGAGTGAAGACTAGCAAGAGTAATAGTCATACATGATAAGCTCTAGCTATAGTCTAGAATATACAAATCATGTTCTGGCCCGTAGGCTAAATGTCAAGTCCAAAACACGAGCTAAACACGTGCTCGGAGGCTAAACGCCACAAAAGAATAATGTACATAACTAGTGGAAGAATGAAATAGAAAACCCACTAAGGTACTCTGGTGCTCTGGGTAATCACCAACAAGTGGAAGGTACGGAAGATCCTTCGGGCTCCTCTATCAGATCTGGTCAATACAAAACCAGTGGGGTCAGACCCCCAATAGCAAGTACCACAAAGGAAGCCAAACTATGAACTAAAACCAGCATGCAATTCATAGCAACGGATAGAGACAGAAATAAGTAAAAGCAAATCGAGACTCGTGCGCTACCAATGCACTTATCCCGAAAATAGGAAGATAATGAGTAAAGCAACATGTAGCATAAAGTAAAGGACATGTAACATAATATAAACTGTGTACATGTAAGAAAAAGTAAGCATGTGAACATAAAACATAAACTAGACATGTGAGCATGTTAAGTAACTAGAACATGTGAGCATGTTATGTAACTGGAGCATGTGAGCATGTCATGTAACTGGAGTATGTGAGCATGTCATGTAACTGGAGCATGTGAGCATGTCATGTAACTGGAGCATGTGAGCATGTCATGTAACTGGAGCATGTGAGCATGTCATATAACTGGAGCATGTGAGCATGTCATGTAACTGGAGCATGTGAGCATGTTAAGTCTATATAGAACGACAAATGATTAGATGACTTAGGAAGTATTCTGGAACCCAAGTTACAACCCGTAAACCAAACAAGGACCGGGGTTGTAACCCTTCTCCTGAACAGAATTTTAGTATCTAATCATTTACTGGCAAAAGTAAAGCATAAACAAAGATGTACTGAAATAAACAAATTCGGACACTGCCTAGACAAACTAGACTAGACTGGACTCCATACAATAGTCACGACCAAGCAATGAGTACGGCTTTATACATTAGCTAACTAGGGTTGTCACAATCCTAATTACTAACAAATGCAAGTTTGAGAATTCCAAGTCCGGTTACCTGCCTGCTGCCACCTATTGGTCATGCCGGGAAGTGATTACAAGTATGACTTTGTGCTCCCACGCGACGGTGAAGCTGGGAGAGTGCTCATCTCGACGGATAGCTCCAAACCCTTAAATTAAATGTTATAACGACCTAGACCAAAGGCAATAGGTAACTGGGAAATCCTCCCCACCCATGTTCTAATGATCAATCTAGTTATATAATCCTTACCATTTTCTTGGATTCTGGGTGTGGCATTCCGCAGAATCCATCCTAGACATGAGCATGCAAGACTGGACAATAACGAGAATGTGCACCATAACAAGCCACAACAAGAAAATATCATAAACTGGAAGCTAGTAGTGCGCTACGACGAGCCACTATAGGGAGTGCGCCATGACAGGCCACTATCATGTAAGCAAAGAAAGACATGTACAAGAGTGCACCACGACGGGTCACTATCTAGTAAGCAAAGGAGACATGTAAGAAAAGTACGCCACGATGGGCCACTATCATATAAGCAAAGAAGACATGGCAACAATTAACATAGCTGGTAAGATAGAATCTATCAAAGACATATCATGGCATGTGAGAAATAATAATTAAAGCTAAGTACATTTCATAGAAAATGATTGAACATGTGCTAGTGTCAAGTGTATATAGGGTGTACAATCATTTTCTAACTATACAAGATCATCTAATCACGTTAAGAAATCATTACAATCGAAGAAAATATCAAAAACGGACAAAAACGGGCAGAAACGGGCAAAAACAGACTAAAACAGCATAAAACGGCATACCGGCGGTATACTGCGGCATACCGGCGGTATACCGGCCTAAGGACAGAAGGTTTCTGGTGCAAAAAATGGCATACCGGTGGTATACTGCGGTATACCGGCGGTATACCAGTTTTTCAAACAGCAACAAAATTCAGAATTTTGCCAAAACTTGTTTCGGCCATAAAAACTTCATTTTAAATCGAAATTCGGACTTTCAAAAGTCAAAATTGAATAGAATTGAATTTTCTACTACATGGAAGTATTAGTTTTCACAAATCAAAACATTTGATAGATCAATACCTCAAAATACTCCCAAATAGAGGTTACCGGGACACCGAAACGGGTTCCGATTGCCACCAAACTCAAAATCCATGATATACAAACTATGTACGGGCCTCATATATGTATGTGTGACCAAGATCCATGATGGTAATACTAGTATCACTCTTGATACCAAGTTTTCTACTAAGTCCATATTGGGTTTTAACAGAAAATCAAAACCTTGTTTAAATAAATTTTGGAAACATGCATATATACGAGAATCATAAGGAAAACATATTTTTCAAAATGAGTTTAGAACAATTCTAAGTATTTACTACCAAGGAAAATAAAATGACAATAAAAACATTATGGTTCATTGATTTGGCAAGATGTACTTGCCTAGGTTAAGCTCCAAGCCTAATCTTCTACTCCTCCTCCTAGGGGGGTTAGACACCACACCCAAGGCCTCAAGGCCAAGCTCTTGGCAAGCTCCAAGGGGGAGAGAGGGAAGAAGAAATGAAGAGAGAGTGAAAAGAATGAAAAGAGAGAGGAGAGAGAAAGTAAAATGGTATATATAGAAGGGGGAATTAATCTTAGCCGTCGGATCGTGATCCATGTGAAGATCTAAGTCAATCCTAACCATCAAAACAAAACCAAATATCCAATGGATAATAGGGTGCATCTACACTATTCATGAAAATATCTAAACACTATTTATCAAAATATCCAAAACACTATTCATCAAAATATCGAAAACACTATTCATAAAAATATCTGAAATCGAAAATATCTAAAATGTGAAAAATCTGTCTGGACGGTATGCCGTCGGTATACTCCGGTATACTAGCGGCATGCCGGCCAAGGAAAAATCTATAAGTTAAGAAAATTTTTAAAGCATTACGAAAACCAAGAAAATACAAAATACACTACAAAATACGTATCCGTATATAAATACCGATACTGTGAGACGAGTCTCACAGAGAGCCACCAGTCTAGCCAGTTCAACCTGTAGAACATGATGACGGCACTTTGGTAGGACTCGTCAGGACCTTGACAGCTTCTCAAGATCGTCGTGGAGATGCCTTGCACCAGGCAGTGACGGATACTTTAACCCGGGGTGGTCATCAGGGTAATAGCGCGACCAACAGCTTCAAGCGCCTGAACCCTCCATTCTTCGACGGCAGCGAAGATGCGATCGCCGCGGATGCTTGGCTTCAGGATACCGAAGTGATTCTAGAAGCAGCCAGGACTCCAGAAAATGAGAAGGTGGCCGTAGTGCGCCTTCAGTTGTTAGATCTTGCCCGCAGTTGGTGGACGGCACAGGCCGAGGGATTAGTAGCACCCATTGCTTGGGCAGTGTTCAGAGAGAGATTCCAGACAAAGTATTTTGATGCTGTGGCTCGGTATGACTTGCAGACGAGGTTTACCAACCTGAAGCAAGGAGGCAGAACAGTCGATGGTTATGCATCTGAGTTTTCTAGACTCAGTAGGTTTGCCCCCACCTTGGTGGCAACCGAGTTTGATAGGGCCCAGCGGTTCCAGCAGGGGCTGCATTTGGAGATTTTACTAGCAGTTGAGCAGTTCGAACACCAGACGTTCGATACAGTATTGAGGGCGGCTAGGAGGCATGAGTACACCTCCCAGCGGATCGTGGATAGGACCGAAGGTAGGAAGCGATCCCACAGTCAGATGCACCAATCATCAGCTCCAGTCCCGGCAGCTAGAGGTTTAACTATTGGAACTCTGAGGCGGGCGGCCTCGGTGACGTCGGTTCAGCATTCTACCCCGACGCACCCTCAGCAACAGAAGCAGAAGCAGTCTTCCGCAGTGGGATGTTCACACTGCGGGAAGCCAGGACATGTGGTGTCAGAGTGTCGCAGAGCACAGGGATTGTGCTTGGTTTGTGGTGCCCCGGACCACAGGGTTGGGAACTGTTCGAACAGAGGGAGTTCATCAGCTTTCTCTGGTCCTTCAGTTAGAGGACCAGTGCCAGTCCAGCAGTAGCAGCAGTTGCAGTACCCGCTCCCGAGGCCATTGCTGACGCAGGCCCAGGTATTCCAGCCGCAGAGACCGCAGCAGTATGCTCAGGCCCAAGCCCTGATCCAGAGCAGGCAGAGAAATTTTCAGCAGAGGGGACCTGTCCCTAGAGGACATGGTCAAGTGCTGGCCTTGACCATGGAAGAAGAAGGAGTAACACCAGGTGAGGTAGTGGCAGGTACTATTCTCGTCAACACCTTTTCAGCTTCAGCTTTACTTGATTCTGGTGCATCGTATTCATTTATGTCTGCACGATTCGCGACACGGATAGGATTGGAGCCCGAGTCGTTATCAGTAAGGCTCAATATACTCACTGGTAACGGACTTGTGGGAGTCGATAGAGTATTTTTCTCGTATCGAATCGTAGTTAGCAGTAGAGAGTTTTCCGCTAGATTGATAGAATTCCCGATGGCCGATTATGATGTAGTCTTAGGGATAGATTGGTTGAGGGACCAGTATGCTAGGATAGACTGCCGCATTGGCAGGGTTGTTTTTAGCATTCCAGGAGAGCCGGAGTTTTCTTTCTCTCGAGGCGAGGTTGAGCCTTCTCCTCCAGTATTGCGGATGGCAGTAGCAGCAGTTTAATTGCCCAGGATAGTGGATGAGTTCCCAGATATTTTTCCAGAAGAGCTTCCAGGTATGCCGCCAGAGCGGGAGATTGAGTTCACCATAGACTTGATTCCCGGGACAGCCCCGGTATCAGAGAGAGTCTACAGGATGGCGCCATCAGAGTTGGAGATCTTGTACAAGATGATTGAAGAGCTTAGAACCAAGGGATTCATTCGTGCTAGTGCATTGCCTTGGGGAGCCCCGATGCTTCTTGTGAAAAGGAAGGATGGTACGTCCAGATTATGTGTAGATTATCGTACCTTGAACTTAGTGACAATCAAGAACAGATACCCTCTCCCGAGAATAGATGACTTGTTTGATCAACTTAAAGGGGCAGCTGTATTCTCGAAGATTGACTTGCGCTCAGGATATCATCAGATCAGAGTCAGAGAGCAGGACATCCCGAAGACAGCTTTCAGATCGAGATACGGGCATTAGGAGTTCCTTGTTATGCCATTTGGAGCAACCAATGCACCGACAGTATTCATGGACCTCATGAATCGCATTTTCATGCCTTACTTGGATCAGTTTGTGATCGTATTCCTAGAAGACATTCTGGTCTACAGCAAGAATGAGGCAGAGCATGAGCAGCATCTCAGGGTTGTTCTTCAGATACTCAGGGAGCACCAGTTATATGCCAAGTTCAGTAAATGCGAGTTCTGGCTCGATCGCATTTCGTACTTGGGTCATATCATCACTCGAGGAGGAGTAGAAGTGGATCCCCAGAAGATCGTGGCCATTGAGTCATGGCCGGTGCCCAGTACAGTTACAGAGGTTCGTAGTTTTCTTGGATTGGCCGGCTACTACCGGCAATTTATTTCGAATTTTGCTCGGATCTCGGCGCCGCTGACCCAGTTGACCCGTAAGGATGCACAGTTTGCTTGGACAGCAGAGTGCCAGGAATCTTTTAAGAAGTTGAAGCGAGGCTTAATGACGGCTCATATTCTCACGCTTCCTGATGGGACCGGAGGATTTTTGGTATACTGTGACACTTCAGGCAGAGGTTTAGGATGTGTTCTGATGAAGCATGGGAAGGTAATAGCTTATGCATCACGGCAACTTCGTGATCATGAGAGGAATTACCCAATCCATGACTTGGAGCTGGCAGCAGTGGTGTTTACACTCAAGTTGTGGAGGCACTATTTGTATGGAGATAGGGTGGAGATCTTCACCGACCACAAGAGCCTGAAATATGTTTTCACCCAGAAAGATCTTAACATGCGTCAGAGGAGATGGCTGGAGCTACTTGTGGATTATGATGTCAACCTACAGTATCATCCTGGAAAGGCCAATGTTGTTGCGGATGCATTGAGCAGGAGAGCGGAAGCTTATTTTCTAACAGCGCAACCAGAGCTGTTAGCAGATCTTCAGAAAATGGATATTGAAGTTGTTCTCCCTTCCAGTGTGGCCTTGATGGCCAGTATGCAAGTTCAGTCCACTATAGTCGAGAGGATCCGGATGGCGCAGTCGGCAGATTCCAAGCTTCAGCGACTCAGAACAGATTGTGAGACGGGACGAAGACCAGAGTTATGCGTTCATGAGGATGGTACACTTCGACATGGTAAGCGTCTTTGTGTACCCAGCGGAGATATCCGGCAGGAGGTCATGGCAGAAGCTCATAGTTCACAGTATTTCATCCATCCGGGCAGTACGAAGATGTACCGTGATATCCGGCAGCATTTCTGGTGGAATGGCATGAAACGGGAGATAGCTCGGTTTGTCTCTCGGTGTTTGGTTTGCCAACAAGTTAAAGCTGAACATCAGAGATCGGCAGGACTGCTTCAGCCCTTACCGATTCCAGAGTGAAAGTGGGAGCATGTGACCATGGATTTCGTGACTGGATTACCTAGATCCCCAGCTGGTAGAGATGCTATTTGGGTTATAGTTGACCGGCTCACGAAAGTGGCTCACTTTCTTCCATTCAGAGTTGGTCAGTCAACGGCTCAGTTAGCAGAGATGTACCTCAGGCAGATTGTCAGATTGTACGGTGTGCCAGTTAGCATCACCTCGGACCGAGATTCCAGATTTACATCATACTTTTGGCGTAGCCTGCAGGCGAGTTTAGGGACTCATCTCCAGTTCAGTTCAGCATATCATCCGCAGACAGATGGTCAGTCAGAGCGCACGATCCAGACACTTGAAGACATGTTGCGGTCTTGCACACTTGACTTCGGTGGTTCATGGGAAGATCACTTACACCTGGTGGAATTCTCGTACAACAACAGTTTCCAGGCCAGTATCCAGATGGCACCGTTCGAGGCACTGTATGGTAGGAAGTGCAGATCCCCGCTAGCCTGGGATGATGTTGGAGAAAGACAGATGCTTGGTCCAGAATTGATTGCTAAGACCATTGAAGTGGTCAGAAGGGTCAGAGATCATCTTCGAGTTGCCCAAGATCGCCAGCGTCATTGGGCCAATTCTCATCGGCGCCCTCTCGAGTTTTCGGTCGACGATCATGTATTCCTGAGGATTTCGCCCAACCATGGCGTCATTCGTTTCGGCGTACGAGGAAAGCTTAGTCCTAGGTATATAGGGCCGTTCGATATCCTAGAGCGAGTAGGAGATGTATCATATCGTCTCGCTCTTCCGCCGTCGCTAAGCGAGGTGCATGACGTGTTCCATGTATCCCAATTACGACGGTATATCCCAGACCCGAGCCACATCCTGGATCATTCGGAATTGGTTGTTGGTACCAACCTTTCGTATGAGGAGAGGCCCGTATCTATATTGGACCGGAGAGAGAAGATCCTCAAGAACAAGACTATCAAGTTAGTCCGAGTTGCTTGGGGTCATCACTCTTTGGGGGAGTCAACGTGGAAGCGTGAGGAAGATATCCGATCACGGTATCCCGACTTGTTTGACTCATGAGGTATAATGTCTTCCTTATGCCTCATGTCTTCGATTCCTTGCTTGAATGAGTGATTGTTTGCCTAGTTATAGTTTGCATGTAATTAGTATAGCTTGTTCTAGTCTCTCTAACATCTTAATTAAATTTCGAGGACGGAATTCTTTTAAGGTGGGTAGAGTGGTAATGCCTGTTGTTCGTATTACATATTTAAGAATACGTGTACGTATTTTATCTCGTATTAGCCATGGTTCATCTTGGTGTGGGTTGGCTTGGGTTGGTTCGGCTAGGCTTGATTAGCCTTGGTTCATCATGAACCAAGGGTGAACCCCCTACCTACCACAACCAACCCCATTTATTAACCTCTTTCCATTCTCTCTCCTCATTATTTCCTTTCCTCTTCATTACTCTCCACCACCAACCAAGAAAACCCTAGCCTAGGCAAGTGCAATCTTGCTTCATGAAGAAACCCACCATTTTTATTGTTTTAACCTCTTCTTTGCAACTTTCTAATCCATATTAGAACTTGTCATTTTCTATTTTGAAGCTTGGTTTTTGTAGATCTAGAATTTAGTTATTTTCGGATTTTCATGGTTTTGATCTATTAAATTCCCTTGTTTTCAAGTTTTGATGGTTCCATGTGGTAGAGAATTTTCTTCTACCCAATTTTGACCTTTGGAAAGTTAGATTTGGACTTGTTTTGGCCAAGTTATGGACTTTGGAAGCTTAGGGTTCAACCATGGAGTTCCTGCTGTTTGGAGAAGACAGTGAGCAGTGCGTGAGCTTTTTAGCTTGCGTCACTGAGCTGTGCATGCTCTTTAGCGCAGTGCAGTAGCCCCCATACGCTGCCTTTTGGAAGCGTATGACTCGCATACGCTCGCTTGCTTGATAAGGAGTCGTATGGAGTCCATACGCTGCCTTTTTGGAGCGTATGACTTGCATACGCTCACTTGGATAGCCATGAGTCGTATGGAGTTCATACGCTGCCTTTTTGGAGGCGTATGACTCGCATATGCTCGCTTGCTTGACAAGGAGTCGTATGGAGTCCATACGCTGCCTTTTGGAGGCGTATGACTCGCATACGCTCGCTTGTGTGACAGAGTCCATACGCTACCTTTTTGGAGCGTATGTCTTGCATACGCTCACTTGTGTGACAAGGGGTCGTATGGACCTCATACGCTGCCCTTTGTGAGCGTAGCTTGACCTGAGCATAGCTTGACCTGAGCGTATGACTTTTGCACTGAGCGTATGGCCTTGGCTGACTTGGTCTTATGTCAGCATGTCATTTTGGTTTTATTTTCCTTAAGCTTGGCTTTTCTATAGCCCTGTATATTGATATTTTATTAGATATTTTACGCCCATTTTATATCCTTACGCCTTTTGTCATGAACTTGATAATCATGAATTTATTTAATAGGTTTGTGAATAATAATTGAACACGGTATGGCAGGACAAGCATACCTGACATGATTATCTCGAATTGCTGTTGCGACGGCTAACGTGACATGACCTGACAAGAATGACTAACCTGGACACCGTGGATGATTTCGTTTGCACAATAAACCAGTATTGTCTTGCATCATGTCTAGGATGGGATCCCTGAGTACCACGGTCAGGGATACCTACTAAAATGGACTAAGAGTAATAAACTAGAATAATTCAGTAGACATGAAGAGATTCCCAGCTACAGGCAATCCCGTTATCTGGGCGTATTAAGTGGACTTGTAGCCCACCGACGAGTAGGGCACACTTCCAGCACACAGTCATGTGGTGCATCCTTCATAAATGGACATTCGACCTGGATAACTTGGATGGTCTGCAGGGCTTGTGGCTGTTGAAATAATCTCATTGCATCTTGCTAGTAACTAGGCCTGTGATAACCCTAGCTAGTTAAAGTATCAAGCCGAACTTTTGATTGACCGTGATTGATTGGATGAAGTTATTCCAGCTTAGTCTTATCCTGATCCTGTACAAGATCGTGACAAGACACGATTATTGATGCTTGCCTTAACAATAACGATCGGGGGACCAGTTCTGTTCAGGCGAAGGGTTACAACCCCGGTCCTTGTTTGGTTTAAGGGTTGTAACCTGGCTCCCGGAGCAGTTCTGTGTCTTCCCTTCGGTTATTGTCTTATTTGTACCCCGTGCCATGCTTGTCATGTTCTATCTTACTTCAGCAACATGATTATCTATAATGGCCTTAACAATAAAGATCAGGAGTCCAGTTCTGTTCAGGCGAAGGGTTACAACCCCGGTCCTTGTTTGGTTTAAGGGTTGTAACCTGGCTCCCGGAGCAGTTCTGTGTCTTCTCTTCATTTATTGTCTTATTACCTTATCCATAGTATTTAAGACGGATTTCCATTCAGGTGAAGGATTGCAACCCCGGTCCTTGTTTGGTTTAAGGGTTGTAGTCTGGCTACTTGAATGGTTTCCTCGTACTCAATTATTGTTGTTATTTCTGATAATTTAACTTTAATGTTCCTTACTATATGCTGGTTTTAGTTTCTAAGTGAAGCCTCCTTTGTGGCACTTGCTCTTTCTGGGGTCTGACCCAGCTGGTTTTGTGTGGCCAGATATCGGAGCAGCTCCAGAGGATCCACCGATCTTCCAGCCAGATGGTGACCACTAGACGGAACCCTGGCAACGAGTGTGTTTCTTTTTGTCCTCCCACTTATTTGTAAAAATTATTCTTTTGAGACGTCTAGCCGGCGAGCACGTGTTAGCTCGATTGCATCTTTATTTACTGTCTGCCTACGGGCTGTAACATGATTGACAGATCCTAGGGTTGATCATGTATGACTGAACTCTTGCTAGTCCTGGCATTTTGTACGACTAGCTTCATGATCATTCAATATGTAATGTATGGGACGCCTTGCTATTATATATTTGGTGCTCTGACATCTTGTAATTACTATTGCTTGCTTGTGATTGAGACAATAGGCTTGTTCATGACCTTAGGAGACTTCTGGCTTGTAGTTAAACCCTCATGTATCTAGACAGCCGTGACCGTATAGTGAGATGGATTCCATTTCATATACGTAGCTGGCTATGTCTGCCCCCGCTCTCCAGTATTCTGGTTCTGGGACGTGACACAAGACGCCAACGGGGGCTGGGGGGCCGAGGAGGGAGGGAGCCGATGACGGCCGCAGCAGCCGAGCGCGGCGGCGCCTCCGCCGCCGGGGGCGGCGACTGCGCCGAGGAGGGGACGGGAAGGGAGTCGGTCCCCCGCACGACGGGCAAATGCAACTGCGCTGGAAGGGTGCCCGGAAGGGACTCGGCCGACCGATGAAGGGGCCGGGGAAGAAGGGGGACGCCCAGCGGTGGGGGTGGTGGCCGGGGGCGGTCGACCACCGACCGGGGCCGAGGGAGCTGAACTCGGGGAGCGGGAGCTCACCCACCTGAGGGATCCAAGCCCATATCGTTTTTATTATATATATATATATATATATATATATATATATATATATATATATATATATATATATATATATATATATATTGTATTATTCCATTTATGGAGTTTCTATATATATATATATATATATATATATATATATATATATATATAAAAAATATATATATATATATATATATATATATATATATATATATATATATATATATATATATATATATATATATACACACACACACACACACACACACACACACACAAAAATCTTAATTTATTTATAAATAAAATAAATATTTTATATTTTATATTCTATATTTATTTAATATATTAAAGATTTTTATAAATAAAAACTCTATTGAACATGTATATATCTATATCAACAAAATACCTATTTAACTAATAATGTAAAAACACTAGCAATAATAATTTAAAAAATAATAAAATAATGTAAATAACCATATTAGTCCTATTCAGGAAAGTGGGGGTGACATTATCCATAATAAATTTGAAATATATTAGATAACAAATAATTATTTTCTTATCATCCAAGATTTATCAGATAATAGTTTAGATAACAAATAATTAAAGTTATCTATATGAATGGAATATTTATAACTAAAAGCTAATTTGTTATGATAAATATCCCGTTCATTTTGATAATTTTAATAGAACAAATAGATAATTTTAATTTAAACTCGTTGTTAATTTAAATTTGACAAATATAATTATGCAATCAAATATATATTTTAAAAATTTAACAAATATTATATGATATTTTTTTATGATATAACTAAAAGATAATTTTATGAGTACATGACTATGTTTTTCGGCAGGGATTGTTGAATTGACAAATAGTCGTTGAATGTGACTACTGATGACGCATGTGCTTCCATTAGCGGATTGGGGCCCAAGCACCCCAACTGGGACCCATCTACTCCACTAACTAGTATATAAAGAAAGCCATATATATCAGTTGCATCTAAGAGTGGAGGTCTGTAAGTCGAAAAAAAAAAAAAAAAAATACAGCAGCCAGACAGTGGACATGGCTGGTCAAGGAGAGAGGCTCCGGAGGATGAAGCTTGGATCCCAGGGGCTGGAGGTCTCGGCGCAGGGCCTCGGCTGCATGGGCATGTCGGCCTACTACGGGCCTGCGAAGCCCGAGTCGGACATGATCTCGCTCATCCGCCACGCAGTCGACTCCGGCATCACGTTCCTCGACACCTCTGACTTCTACGGGCCCTTCACCAACGAGATCCTCCTCGGCAAGGTCAGTCAGTATCATCATCTCCATGCTTGCTACATGTCCCTAGCCAAGATTTTACACGTATGCACATGCCTTGTTAATCCTTTTTTTTTAAAAAAAATTATACTTTTCGTCACTAAATGTTTACTAAATTTAAATTTTAGTCACTTGTTATATATTCTTTTGGCCGCTAAGTGACTGAAGCATAATTTATACAAATATTAATTGACCAAAGTTTAATTTTCCTATTTTTTTAAAGTTAGGAATGAAAAAAAAATGTTAGTTGTGCTGCTCTGAATGGGGGTTTGGTATTGCTAAGACTTGACACAAAAAGTCTGTTGTTTGCTCACATAAGTTGTTGACTAAATTTGTTTGGTTACTAATTACACATAAAGTAATGTTAGGGAAGATGGATGTTTATATTGCTGCAGGCTCTGAAGGATGGGGTGAGGGAGAAGGTGGAGCTAGCCACTAAATTTGGGATCAGCCTCACCTCCGACGGGAAGAGGGAGATACGAGGGGACCCGGCTTATGTCCGGGCTGCATGCGAAGCTAGCCTGCAGAGGCTCGGGATAAGCTCTATTGACCTCTACTATCAGCACCGGCCAGACACCCGCGTACCCATTGAAGTCACTGTAAGTTAAAGTTTTGATACCACAGTGTTGTTGCGTCCACTGCCTAATTAACCATCAATCTAGAGACACTCCAAATTTTACTCAGAAAAGTCCATTAGGACTGCCAACAAAGTTGGCAGTCCTAACATTAGAGAGGACTACCAACTTCGTTGACAATCTATCTTAATATTCAAATTTTTTAGGACTGCTAACATTTTTGGCGGTCATACTTTACGTACGTTAAGACTGCCAACAACAAGTTGGCAGTTCTAAGGCTGGACTGACTTGTTGGCAGTTCTAAGACTGGACTGTCTTGGAATAAAATGTGGAGTGCCTTTAGAAATTACCCTAATTAAAGCAATCGCTGATGTTATTATTTCTTCTACTATATATGATAATCAGGTTGGAGAACTTAAGAAGCTGGTTGAAGAGGGAAAGATAAAATACATAGGATTGTCCGAGGCATCTGCTTCAACTATCAGGAGGGCACATGCAGTTCATCCGATAACAGCAGTCCAGCTGGAATGGTCTTTGTGGTCAAGAGATGTTGAAGAAGAAATAATTCCTACTTGCAGGTGAGAGAGATCTTCTAGGTTGATTACATACAACCCCAGTACTTACTCTATTTTTCTTTGTTTTACTAATCATACTTTCTTTTTTTGTTATATTTTCTTTCAACTTTTTTTTTTTTCCTCCCAGAGAACTCGGTATAGGTATTGTTGCATACAGTCCATTGGGAAGGGGCTTCTTTGCTTCTGGGCCTAAGATGCTTGATTCTCTATCAGACCAGGACTGCCGCAAGGTATGTAATTTTAATAGGAAATTGAAACTATTTCAACTGAAAGAATATAGCTATCTTGCTATATTACATGAATACGAACATGGATACAAACCAAGGTTCGCAATATCGATATCGGAATCGGTATCCACGATACCGGCATTACCGACAGCTTATGATTCGAGTATATGACTTTTGGTATGGGAAATCAAATAATTATTAAAAAATTTGAAAAAAATATTTTATACATTTAGGCACAATTTTAAGTATTTTATGTGTTGTTTCTTAATAGTTTTGAAATTGAGTGAAATAATTGTTACCCTTACTGATTGGTTTTACCTACGATAAATAATTTTTAGGCATAATTGTCATATCAGCTTTCTCGTGTCTTTTATTGGAATAAGGGACACTCCAAACATAGAGCCATGTCCACATTGCATCTGTGCAAGGACACAAGACAGACATTCCCAAAATAACTAAGAAACACTAAAATTGTTAGCCGTGTCCTTGTGTTCACGTTTGTATTGTGTTACCTCATATTCATGTGTCCCTCTTATGGGCTACCAAAGTAATGCTGTTACCGTCCATATTATCGTGAGAGCTTTTTGTGCTACAGTACTGAAAGATAAATTGTTATGTGCAGAGTTTTCCTAGATTTCTGCCTGGGAATGTAGAGCAGAATTTGTATATATTTGAGCGTGTAAATGAACTAGCTTCAATAAAGGGATGCACCCCTTCGCAGCTTGCATTGGCTTGGCTTCATCACCAGGGAAACGACGTGTGTCCTATACCAGGCACCACAAAGATTGAGAATCTGAAGCAAAACATTGGTGCGCTTTCAGTAAAACTCACTGCAGAAGAAATGGCAGAGCTCGAATCATTTGCTTCGGCAGGTGCTGTTAAGGGAGATAGATATGGCCCTGGATTACAGACTTGGAGTGATTCTGACACCCCTCCCCTATCTTCATGGAAAGGTGAATGATGAATCGTCTTTTTCTTTCAGATACCTCCCTTGCTCGCTCTAATATCAGCATGGGATCTGAAGCAAAACATTTGCTTATGGTGTGTTTTGAGATGGGTCGAATTAGTTTATTTCCTCTATATATGTCATTATAGTTTGAAACTGTGCTGTAAACGTGTGTTTAATCGAAGTTCTCTTGCCTGAACTACCTGTATCTTGTTTTATAATAAGCAGAATTGCGGAATGAGAGATCTATTTTAAGATGAGTTATACTTTTGTTGTTATTCTCGTGAAGTATGTAAAGAAAGTGAATGTGGAAACTTAATTAGTGCACCTGATACCATGCTTAGTAATTTGAAAACAAGGATTCTTGGTGTACCGATGCATGAAAACAATGAATTATTAGTGCTCAGATGCATTTTTCTTGTCTGATCATGTGAAGCACTTGTAGGATTGACACACATTGGACACAACATTGACACCGAAATTTGGTGTCTTGTTTGTGTCGCCATATCTAGAGTTGTGTCTTAGCATAGACTATCCTTTAATTGTGTTTGTATTTGGTGTCAATTGGCTATGGTAAACTCGGAACTTTTTGAGTATTACAAATGACATTATAAGAAGTCGTGGTCGTAGATTTTTAGATATGACAAACACTAATGTACTCAAGATGTTCTTTTGGAACACAAGGTTACTATCATATTGAGTAAGAGTAGATCCAACAATAGTAGTGAAAGAGTCAGGAAAGTCTTCTTGTTGGCATCACTGTTACCTGCATTTCAGAAAATGGTCCGAATTCCCATACGAAAATTTATTGTTTCCAAAATTTGCAGGTTTCTATACGAGCTTATGAAAATCCTCTGTTGTTAACTTATGTTTTGTTAATTGAAGCTACAACAATAACAACGAAGTCTTTATTTCAAAATAGTGAAAGTTTCAGTATGTGCCATTTGCTCCATCAGGATGCCACTTGCATTTGTTATTGTGCCTCGGATAATTGTGTTAACATTTTTTATTATTCCTTTTTTTTTATCCGTGCTTTGCTTTTGCAAATGCAAGTTTATTTATGTGATATGTTTTGTGCAGGTATAGACTCAACAATCAAATTGTACAAAATATGTTCATAACAAAAAAAAACATGATTAATTTCAGCAGCTGATTTTATGGAATATAATGTAAAAAATTATTATGATATGATGATTAGCATGTGTAATTAATTCAAAGTCAAATAATCTTTCCGTGAAAATATTGTAATCCAAATATTCTATTTTTAACATATTCCTAAGATTAATATAGATATAGTTGGTTGTTTGATTTCAAGCATAATTAATATATCTCAATATTGACACCATGAATAAATAATATATTAGAGATTTTTTGTTACAAAACAATATCTAATAAATTGGAAAGAGAAAAGCTAGTTCATTACCAGGCACCCGTTAAAAACTTGATCGTCGGTTGATGTTGGTGGCGAAGGAGATGGCAAGTGGCGGCTAGAGTTCCAGCGAAGGTGTGAGGGTGGCAAAGGGCGACAACGGCTTCAGACAAATGATGATGCTTAGATTTTTATTTTCTTTTTGGAAGAAGAAATAAATTTTATTGAACTAGGGCAGGGTTCACCCTCCGCACCTAGGTTGGATTGGACTTCACACTTCAATCACAACAAACACACCAATATTTGCTAAAGTTAAAAATTATGCATTTAATATTTTAATATTTAATAATTGTATTTTCTACAATAGACATGTCCCTTTTATATAGGAGCAACATGAAAAAAAACCACTACTCCCACCGTGGGACTAAAAAAAGTAAAACTAAATTGCTGCTAATAAACATAGAGCTTATTCAAATAAAATAAAATTCTCATATCAAAGTCAAATCTGGTTGGTGGTGGGTCGGGTTCACCATAGCACGTCCTTTTTATGCGTCTCGTGTACACACGTCAAGAGTGACGTGTGTGTCTCGACGTCCTCATCATTCTTCTCAGGTGGAAAAGAACTCGACTATGTCGAGTGTATGTCTTTGTTGCTCTCATACTACTCCAAGATGTTGAAAACTATATGCTAGAGTTCATCTTGATCAAGCCAAGTGTCATTAGAATCATAACTTCCTTTCACCAAATATCATCGGGTTCTACCGCCTCTAGTAAATATGATCTCATATTCAAAATATTAATAATTTTAAATAATGTAGGCGAGATATTTGGAAGTAGAGGTAAGGAGGGTTTCTCAAAAGTAGGCTCGGGTCAGGTTCATCAACAAGTGAGTTTTCCGGTCTAAAATTTGGACCTTTATAAATTATTAGATCTTCGATATTAAAAGTAGGGTTGATGCCAAAATGATTTGGAAGACCTAGAACGTAAGTATTAGCATTAATTTTTCTTAAGATTTTAGAAGGACCTGAGCCATGAGCATGCAACTTCTTTAAAGTTCTCGGAAGGAAACATTTCGGACATATCAGGACCATCACATAGTTTCCTACATAAAATTCCTTATATCGTCTGCTTAGATCAGCTCAAGATTTATAATTACTGTTACTTTGTTCAATTCGTTTGTTGGTTCCTTGTGTAGATCGTGTACATGTGATACAAAAGCAGATGCATATTGTGACACTAAGCAGGTGTAGATTGTGACACTCTTTGTAATGTGTCATAGGAACAAGATCTACAGGTTGCCTAGGCTTGTACCCATATACTATCTCAGAAGGACTCATGCCTATTGTCCTATTGACCGATTGGTGTATGCAAACTCAATTATATAGATAACTGTAGATCCCAATCCCTCAAGTTTTTGCCAGTGAGCGTCCTTAACAAATAATTTAAACTTCAATTGACAACCTCAGTCTGAACATCAGTTTGAGGATGAAAAATAATAGAGAATTAAAGCTTGGTGTTCATCATGTGCCAATTGGGTTTTTGAAAAATGACTAGCGACCCTATCAAATACGATGGTTTTAGACATACCATGTAGTCTAGCGACACCGTTAAAATAAAGTTTTGCGACTCTTGATGCATCAGAAGTCTTAGAACATGGTATAAAGCGGGCCATAGAAGGACAATTCTTATCTTCATTAAAAATACAATTTTTTTCTTACCACGAAGAGACAAAGTTACAACCCTTGACCACGCCACATAGTTTAAACCGTTTAACAGAACCGATGACAATTTCCATCCATGATTCGAACAAGATTTCGTCATGAATTAATATTATTAACTTAAAGATAAGAAGCAACAAAACGAGAACCACAACACGACCATGATATGCACATACAGAAGCAGATCGGAAACATACTTCAATGAAGACTTGCTGAAAAACAGAACAATTTATTTTGAGATCAACTTTAACCTCTCAACGGAACGACAACTAACTAGGTGTGGACGATTCGAATCCAATGCCACCAACCTGATTCTCTAATACCATGAAGATTTAAACTAAACCAAATATAAGAAAAATAACATCAGGATTTAACGTGCTTTAACTTAGCCTACTGCACCAGACAAGAGACATTCTTATTCACATATTCAATAAAGATTAGATGAGAACCTTATATACAGAGAGAGCAAACTGATAAGAGGTGAAACAGAATCAAATAGATAAGAGGAGAAACATATTAGTTTGGCTATAAATATATGTTATGTGCACTAATCAACTCCTAACATACTAACCTCCTCTAACAACTCTGGTTGTGTATTCGTCATTTCCCCACAAGTAAAATTATAAAAACCACAAGACTGAAGAAGTATATTTACAAGTAGCATTCTGGAAACTATTGTCATTTTTGGGTTTACAAAAATGGACTCAAAACCATGAATAATCGAAGATCACAAATGATTGTTGCTTCTCAAGTCTTATGCAATCAAAAGACGATCTTGGATCTGACTACATTTAGAGCAAAAATAATGATTCTTACAAACTAACTCAAGAACAGAAACTTGCTAGAAGAAAATAAATGAAACAAAATGTTTGTTCTTCACTTTGCAATAGCAGTTGCTACAATGAGATAGAACAGTTACAAAATATATTTGAAGATGAATAAGCACAACCAAAATCTTCTCGCTGGAGTGATGGCGATCATCGTTGCTTAAAGCAAGATTCGCCCTTTATCGACGATCTGCTCCCAAGAATCAGAAGTTCAATAGATTGAACTTCTGGAACACTTGTCACCCTCGTAAAGAACTCGAATTGATGAACTCCTTGAATAGATGGCAATTTTTAGGGAATGGTGGTTGTTGCAAAAATCTCCATGTAGTAGTATATCTCTCCCCTCTAATGAACAGAAAAGATCATATATATAAGGGAGGCAAATATCAAACCCTAATCAACCGCTATTCTCCAGATCCCAAACCCTAATCAATCGCTGCTCTCCAAATCCCAAAAGATAAGGAGGAGTTTTAACCGAATCCCAAAAGATAAGGAGCGGTTTAAACTGATTATCTATGGAATATGTTAATCAACACAATTTAGGAAATGCATCACACACAAATTTGTACACAAATCTGCAGCTTCTCCTGTGCGTAGCGCCCGCATAGCGTTTACGTGCCCAATAACTATCAAGTTACTATTTGAGCGCTTACGTGCTAAATTAGTGCGGAGCGCCTAGCGGCCAATGCCTACACACAACAGTACAAATGTGCCACTACTACATTATATACCCGCGCAAACCGCTGCATCACGCAGCTCACACAAAAACGAGCATAATAATGTGCACAAGCACCATCCCGCGTCCAATGTGTACATGCAAAGCACGCCATCAAAACTTCACTTTGTGCCCTTCGTCTGAATTCGATACACGACTTAGCTCCTAAGAAAAATTCCATGAAAAAAACAAAAATTATTTCTAAGGTGCCTTGATCGTTGTCCTCTATAAAAACATTTTACCAACCACATGGGCTATCACATCCTTAGTTTGATTGCTCATGTAATATTTATATACTAGAGTTGGATCTTACAACATATTTGAGAAAAGACATGTGGATGATGAGTGACAGTCTAAAGTTGATTTTATGTTCATGGACAGTTTATCCAATTTTGTTGTATTGGTATAATACACTCATTGTGATATGGATACAGCATGAGTAGTGCATGGGGAGGGAGAAGACAACTATTAGGTGTAGGGGCTTCCATTGTTTTATTTTCCTTCAGTCGTCGCTTGCTGGACTCAGTCGAGTGCTAGTGTGTCATGCATTTGCTTTCCTCTAGATGTCATTAGTGACTCACCTGAGATCTATTGTGTCGTGCATTTATTTTTCTCTAGATGCCACTAGTTCCTCGGGTGAAACGCTAATATGCCGTGCCTCTATTTTCGAAAAGCTCCTGTGTGGAACGTTGTCTTCAAAGTACATATCACATAGACGGTTAGGGAACCAGTTGTGTTGTAGTCATGTGGTGTTTACATTTTTAGTTTTATGGCATGTTTATATGTATCTTGTTACGTCCCTCTGAGGACATGGTGATTTCTCCAGGTATGTGTGTTTTTCATCTTCTCGTAGGAAATTCTAGCCAAGATCATAGTCTTCTCCTTCGTTCGAAGATACTTGCTCTTGGATCGTCCCTTGCTACTCTTATAAATACTTTGTTTGCTATGTATTACTTCTCTTTTAAAATAGTTGCTAGTGAATTTGTCTCCGCCCAACAAACTTATAAAATGACAATTCATAGTTGATTTATGATATATTTGTTCTTTTATTTTGTGGGTGAGATTAGTTTGTCATGGTTATACTGCATTTACAGCTTACATATATTTATTATACGGCTGGCATATCTACGTATCTAGTCCAACGTATTTTGGGACTGGGACGTTACACCTATCATGCCTAGATGACTTTACATGCTTAGGTATCTATGATCGTACCTAATGACTTTGATCATGCTTAGATGAATTTGGTTATGTATGCTTTCGTGCCTATATGACTTTTGATTAATCGTGACTATATCGTGCCTATGATTTTGACTATATCATGCTTAGATGACTTGGATTCCAATACTTAGTCGTAGCTAAGTAATTTTGATCATACTAAAATTAGTTTCTTTGATCATATGATTATGATTCGATTTAATACCAACTCCATTATAGTTGATCGTGCTTATATGTTTTGATCATGTTATAACTCTATCCTTGACTACACTTAGAGTTTGATTGTGACTAAACCATTTGACTCTATTTTTGATCCTTTACAATTGCTTCTTGATTCTATTCACAGTCGTGCCTAAGTGATTTTGGTTGTATTCGTGTGTTGGATTTTTCTTGACCATACCTAAATGGTTATGATCATGAGTAGATCTTAATCATGCTTAGACTCTAATTTGATCGTGATTATACCATTTTTGTTCTATCCCATCCTAAATTTTTTATTTTTAATCATGCTTCGACGATCATGCCAATATAATTTTTGATTTGGTGCCTAACTTTTGATCATTACTAACTATGCCATTTTTCAAACATAGAACTGATTATTCTTAGTCATGCTAAACCAAGCTATTTTTATAATTGATTATTGCATAAATATTTTGATTATGTCATAATTCTATCCTTAGCCTATACTTGGCCGTGATTAAATCTTAATCATGACTCTGCCCTTTCAACCCTACTTCTAGTTGTGCCAAATAGGTTCTTTTCTATTCACGATCGTGCCTAGTTGATTTTATCGTGCCATTTAAAATTTTGAGGACAAATTTTTTCTAAGGTGAGTAGATTTGTAACTCCATTGTCCCGGATAATGAGATTTAGAATATTTTATTATTTTAAAATATTTTATTCAAAATTTATTTGGGAATATCAAAATATTTTATTTGAATCTATTTAAGCTATGATTATTTACTAGGTAATTAGTTATGATTTATGGAATTATTTCCAGTTAATTATGATTGTATCTCACTTGAAATATTTTATTTTATTATGGTTTTCTACTTTAGAGATGGCATGACCTATTTGGTAGTTATGAAGTAGTGGCCGGTTAGTAATTTGGAGAAAAGCGTTTGAGGGAATATTCTGGAATTTATTTACTGCTGATTAATTATTAGTTATGATTACTTAACATCTAGAAGATTTTCTCTAACTACTTTTCTAACAAACTAACTAACTTGTAACTAATTCCTAACTAACTCATAACTACCAAACTTGGTATTGTTAGTGCTAATCATTCCTGCTCATCCACATAACCAATATCTTCGTGTCCAGCCATACCCACCCGTGTCCACCATATTTCATTTATTCTACTAGCTTTACACATACATTTTTCTGTATCCAACATTCTGGACACACCCATTCCCGTGTCCTACAACCAGGATACCAATAGCCAAATCCCAATTTTTGTATCCAGCAATACTTTGAACACAATACATTACAGACATAAACACAGACACATCACATAAATTCTACCTAAATCCTAACCCTAGACGTGTCCTGGTTGTGTTCGCTGACACAGCCGTCGTTGCATTGTCACCGGAGATCTTGCAGCCTCGTCGCCTCTACACAGTCGAGTTATCGGAGTCTCCTATAACCACCTCAAGCCGTCTCTCGGCCAGTATCCACCATCCACTCCTCGCTAGACGATGACCGATGATCTTGATCTCCGTCTCGCGTTGACTCCTCCACCGCCTTCGCCGAAGTGCAGTATCCACCACAGCTTCAATTCTCCTTCACCATTTTCCTTTTTTGTCGACTCCATCTCGCCAGATCTAGGGATCCACCAATCTCGAGCCTCACCACTCGTCGTCCCAGCCACCAGTTGTGCACCATCCTGGTAAGCTTCTTTCCTCCGCCTCCTTCTTCTTCAGTGTTCTTCTTCTCCTTCTTCTTCTTCCTTAGAGATTTCTAGGGTTGTAGCTGTTGGGATTTAGGGTTTATTAGGGGAAAACAGATGTGAGTGTATAGAGAAGAGAGAGTGTGAGAACTGATAATTAGTGTAACGCCCCAGTCCTAAAATACGTAGGACCAAGTACGTGAACATGCCAGCTGCACATATAAAAAGAACACTCCAATATATGGAATTCCTCATATATGCACATAAGCTGTAAATAAATAATCACAGGCCAGAATAACATATCTAATCTCATCATAGCTCAACAGCGAATATAATAAAGTCCAAATAAATAAATAAGAGTATCAAAAGATAGCCGGGTGAACATACTCACTCCAAACAGCTATGAAAAATAGTCTCACAAGATCGGAGTCCGACCTCCGCAAAATAGAAAGAAAAGAGATGTAAAATAATGTCTACAACTGTCTCAAATATAGAATAAACTAGAAATCAATAGTGACTGCCTCATCATCAATGAAGGATAGCTCCAATGCCGCTCCGTACTCCTGTGGAAACTCCTCTAAACCTAGAGAGATAACCAGGTCCTCAGGGGACATAGCAAGATACAAAAAAACACTATGCCATATAAATTGTGATAATATAATAAGAGAGAAAGGTAAGCATGCAACCGGGTTCCTGACCATTCTACTGTGAATATGCAGTTGAGATACAATCCTTCGACGCATGAACCCTGGCTGAAAATAGGATCGGCATAGTTCCCATAGAGGGTACCTGGAGCCTACGTCCATAACGCTCGGGAAGCGTCAGAGGGCACCATGTGCAAGGGGCTACGTCCATAACGCTCTGGGAAACGTCAGAGGGCGCCTGGAGCCTGCGTCTCCGGAGGAGCGCACAGGTAATCATGGAAGTGTAAAAAAGCCCATACGTCAGGTATTGTTCTCCCAACCCAATGCCTAGTATCATCATCTCCATGACTGATACGAACCTCTAGTAACCGCCAAGTCTTCTAACATGCAATACTATTGGCAGTTACTCCTATCCGTCGTACGCTCCATACGTATCGGTGGCCAGCCAACTATGCGAAAACTTATCCTATATGTGACTCACATCACGTGATACAACAAGTGTCAAGGTCGTATGAGATATACCAATACCTCATCATCAATGGGTGGTCACTAGACTAAGTCAATGCAAGAGAATAAATAAAGCATAAAAAACGACCGATAGAGTCGCTTGCACCCAAGTGTGACTTGGACGCACAGTTTAAATATCACAAAACAAATTTTGAAAATAACAACTAAAAATAAGAATATAATAATCACAGAGTAGGGTGGCAAGGTATCTTGTCTGGTGGTGCAAAGTGGCAAGTCCAAAATTAGCAAGTGTCAGCACCAAAACTCACAAATCACATATGACTCCAAACGCTGAAACAAACATCAAAAATGATCTCGGTGAAGAAGATATACCTAGGAAACGCCTGTCCAAAAGTCAAATTCTGGAACAGGGGCAAAATCGTAATTTCGGGTCAAAACGATGTCCGCCATTGGACCCGCTTTGCACCAAAACGCGTGCCAAAGTCTACGGTCTCTAAAGTCGTCAAACTATATGTCTATGGTTTCAGTTTGAGGAGAGGAAATCAACGGTATGTCTAGTTTTGGATTCCGAGGAGACGTGTACAAAATCGCCCGTTTGAGTGGGTCGCGGCCCCACCAAAATTGGGTTCCGATTCGACCTTCTCAGAATCGAACCAAACTTGGCATGCAGGACCAAAATTTCAATCCGGACCTGTTGGCATAAGTTTTGTCTTGATTCGACGACTGTACACGAAGTTATGGGCAAGTTTGCAAAACGCCGATACGGGGGTATCTCGACGGATACGCGTTGATTTCGTCTCGCACACGCGACGAAACTGAGTTCCGTCAGTTCCCACACGTCCGCAACGTCCATACGCGCCTTTCGATGCGTATAGCGCGCAACTACGTCGCCCGATTTGTCGGGGCGTACGTCGTATCGGAGAAAATTTCAAAATTTTACTATTTCGAAAACAGTTTTTCACCCAAGTTTAACACGAATTAAATTCTTGCACAGAAATATAAATACCGATCTACCAGTTACGTTTTAGTCGTGGTTAGGTTGTCTTCAAACGTGTTCAATTAGTTTCTGAAAAATCTTGACACACAGAGCGGAATATGGCTTCTAAGTTGTGGTTTGAAACTGATTTCAAACTCTGTTTTCGACAGAGTTTTACCCGACTTTGCATCGAGTTACTAGTCAAACCAGAGGGTTATAGCTGATTCCCTTTAAAGGGGCTCAGAGAGGGTTACATTGCCTACACGTAGCATCTTTCGGATCGTAAAACGATCAAACGTGCGAAGAGTAATCGAAGCCGAAAAAGAGGGGTACCTGAGTTTTTCGAAAACAGAGTATCCTCTGTTAACTGTCGACTCCGAGCGATCCCGGCGTCGTCGACGGCGAATGGGTGGCCGACCGTGAGCACGGGGTGTGGGTGAAGGGTGGCGGCCTTGGGGTCGAGAAGTTTTTGTGTACGAATGGGGGTTTAGGGTTCGGTTAGATGAGCGGCTGAATATATAAAGCCGATAAATGCTATTTCGAATAGGACTCGAAATTGTGGGCTCGGGTTGCAATGGTTCTCATAGCAGCTTCTTGCTGCTAAGTTAGGCGGGGGTGTGGGGTTGGGCCCACCCCCTTGCAGCTGCTGCTGCGAAAGGATTTGCTTGGTATTAGGGGGTCGGGCCCCACGCAGCTAGCTGCTGCTGTTGTGGGGGCTCGGCCACAACTCATATATTATTATTATTTTTTATTTTTTTACCACACAGTAACTTTATATATATATATATATATATATATATATATATATATATATATATATATATATATATATATAATATCTATATATTAAGCAAGCAATAAACTCCTAAAAATTACCAATAAATTTTCTAAAATTCTAGAATTTACTATATACCTTATTTAATCGAATATTAGCAGCACACATATATTATATACACACATGCATTTATATTTACGTACATCTACCAATTAATTTCTAAATAATATAAAAAAATAGTTTTTTTAAGGTACTAAAATAGTTTGGGAAATATTGGGGGTTTACATCCTACCCAACTTAAAGAAAATTTCGTCCTCGAAATTAAACTAAGGTCGGGGGATCGATGCAATGCAAGTTATATAATAGCACTTAAAAAAAAGCAAGACATACCTTCGTCTTCGAACAACTGCGGGTAGCGATTACGGATGTCGTCCTCACGCTCCCAAGTAGACTCCCCTGGCGACGTGATTGCTGTCGGCCATGATTGCTGTCGGCCACGTACCTCCTCAGCTGAGATACATGGAATATGTCATGCACTCCCTCTAGCGACGGTGGCAAGGCCAATCTGTAGGCAACCTCTTCAACACGTTCCAAGACATTGAAAGGCCCAATGTACCTTGGACTCAACTTGCCACGTCCCCCAAATCGAATCGTGCCTCTAGTGGGGGATATCTTCAAGAACACATGGTCGTCCTCTTTGATTTCCAAGGGTCGACGACGATTATCTGCCCACTGCTTCTGACGATCCTGCGCTGCTCGCAGGTGGTCCTGAATTTTCTTCACTGTCTCCACTGTGCTCAAGACCAACTCGGGACCCAATAGCTGTCGTTCTCCTATGTCGCTCCAACAAACAGGAGACCGACACTTCCTACCATACAACGCTTCAAACGGAGCCATCTGAATGCTCGCTTGATAGCTATTATTGTAGAAAAACTCAACAAGATGAAGATGGTCCTTCCACGAACTGCCAAAATCAAGCATACACGCTCTCAACATATCCTCTAGCGTCTGAATGGTACGCTCCGACTGGCTGTCTGTCTGTGGATGGTATGATGTGCTAAACTTTAATCGGGTGCCCAAACTCTCTTGCATGCTCCTCCAAAAGTGCGAAGTAAATCTCGAATCATGGTCCGACACAATACTAACGGGCACACCGTGCAATCTCACAATCTGTTCCATATACATCTCTGCCAATACCTCTGTCGATTGGCCCACTCTAAAAGGCAAGAAATGTGCTGACTTCGTAAGTCTATCAACAATCACCCATACTGCGTCACGTCCTCTAGGACTCCGAGAAAAACCCGTGACAAAATCTATAATAATGTGATCCCACTTCCACTCGAGAATGGGTAGCGGCTGCAATAATCCGGCCGTCCTCTGGTGCTCCGCCTTCACTTATTGACATACCAAGCACTTGGCAACGAAACGAGCTATCTCTCGCTTCATTCCATGACACCAATAATACTTTTGTAAGTCGCAATACATCTTGGTCCCTCCGGGATGAATAGAGTAAGTCGAACTATGAGCCTCTGCCATCAGCTCCTGCCGTAGCTCTCCATTGGGTACATAAATGCGATCCCCACATCGCAGTATCCCATCTGAGTGGATCCTCAAACCTGTCTGCTCTCCTGCTTCAGTCCTCTCCTTGAGCCTTCGAAATCTAGCGTCATTGGGCAATACTGCCTTGATACACTCTACTAATGATGATGGCACTTGAAGGTTGGCTAATACGCCGTCTGCTCCCGGTAATACTACCTCAATACCAAGCTGCTCCAAGTCTCTAATCAATTCCTTCTGTGTAGGCAAGAAGTGTGCCATGGGATTACGGCTCAATGCGTCTGCTACGACATTAGCCTTGCCCGGATGATAATGAAGCTCGATCTCATAATCCTTCATCAACTCCAACCAACGTCGCTGTCGTATATTCAACTCCTTTTGTGTGAACATGTACTTGAGGCTCTTATGATCAGTGTAGATATGAACCTTCTCGCCGTACAAGTAGTGTCTCCATAGCTTCAATGCAAAGATAACCGCTGCGAGCTCTAGATCGTGGATCGGATAATTCTTCTCATGCACCCGCAACTGTCGCGATGTATATGCTACTACACGACCGTGCTGCATCAATACACATCCTAATCCCTTCCCGGATGCGTCGCTGTAGATCAAAAATCCTCCTGGGCCCAATGGTAGTGTCAAGATCGGTGCTGTGGTCAATCGCTTCTTCAACTCATCAAATACGGCTTGACACTCATCTGTCCATACAAACTCCTGATCCTTGCAAGTTAGTCGAGTCATTGGCCCCGCTATTCGAGAGAAATCTTCTACGAACCGTCGGTAGTAACCCGCAAGTGCGAGGAAACTTCTCACTTCAGAAGCTGTTGTGGGAGTGGGCCATGATTTGACTGCTGTGATCTTCTCTGGGTCCACTGATATACCATCACCCGTAACAATATGACCAAGGAATGATACCTCCTTAAGAAAGAAATCACACTTGCTAAGCTTCGGAAAGAGTCTCTCGTTCCTCAATGTTCCCAAAACTATCCGTAGATGCTGCTCGTGCTCCTCTTGACTCTTGGAGTAAATCAAGATATCGTCTATAAAGACTACTACAAATTTGTCTAAGTACTGATGAAAGATCTTGTTCATTAAATTCATGAAAACTGCGGGTGCATTGGTCAAACCGAAAGGCATGACCAAGAACTTGTAGTGTCCATACCTCGATCGAAAAGCCGTCTTGGCAATATCTTCCTTCCGAACCTTCAATTGGTGATAGCCCGATCGTAAGTCAATCTTGGAGAATACTTTTGCTCCACTCAGTTGGTCAAATATATCGTCTATACGCGGCAAGGGATACTTGTTCTTCATCGTCACTGCATTCAATGCTCTGTAATCAATGCACATGCGCACTGTCCCGTCTTTCTTAGGCACAAAAAGAACGGGTGCTCCCCATGGTGACGTACTGGCACGAATAAATCCCTTCTCTAATAAGTCATCAATTTGCGTCTTCATCTCTACCAACTCCTTGGGTGCCAGACGATATACTCGAGATGAAATAGGCTCGGCTCCGGGAATAATTTCAATAGAAAACTCAATATCTCGGTCAGGTGGTAGTCCTGGCAACTCCTCGGGGAATACATCCTCGAACTCGGTGATAATAGGGTGCTGTGGGGTGTCATGCATCATCATATGAGTTCCCGATGTGGGCGCCTCATAACTATCTCCGTCTTCTTTGGTGAACTCAAACTCTGCCGCATTCGGTGGTCTAAAGATAATACTGCTCCTATAGCAGTCTAAGAGAGCGAAATGCTGGCTCAACCAGTCCATTCCAAGAACCAAATCAAATGTCGGCATAGGGAATACAAGGAGTCGGGCCGTAATCTCTCTGCCATTTATTATTACAGGACAAAGTTTACTAACGCCACTAACAGGTACAACTCCTCCTCCAGTGAGAATTTTAATATTCTTAGCTAAGGGTGTGATGGGAATGCTGTGTCTAGTGGCAAAACTAGTGGCTATGAATGAATGAGTGGCTCCAGTATCAAATAATGTAATAGCAGAAAAAGATGCAACTAGAACTATACCTGCTATAACTTCCGCCTCTGTCTCTATATCCTCAACAGCAAGTGAGAATACCTGCCCATAATTCTGTCCCGGGCCCGGAGCTCCGGCCTTGTTGTACTGTGTGCCTTGGGGAGGCAATGGTGGACGAGGTGCTCCTGCTATAGTCCGTGGTGCTGGGAGAGCTAGGGCTGTGGGCCTCGGATTTTGTCGAGCTTGTACTATTGTATGTTGCTCCGGACAATCCTTGAGCATGTGCTGATTGGATCTACATCTCAAGCATAATCCAAGGCGAGTCCTGCAGTCGTTCTGGATATGTCCTTGTTTACCGCAGTAATGGCAAACAGGCTTCTGATAAGGCGAGGGCCTCTGCTGGAACTGTCCTGTGGTCCTCCTGATAGGTCCACTCTGAGTGGCTCGGGCTGGTATAACTGCTGGGGTATGGCGCCTCGATGTCTGCTGCTGTTCCTTGCGAAGAATCTCCTGAGCACGAGCTTCTTCCAAGACAGCTGAATGGGAGACTCAAGGCTGAGTAGTCGTATAAGACTTGAGCTCTGGTGCAAGCCCCTGGTGAAATCTCCTCGCCTTCTCTAACTCTGTCGGAATCAATCCCGTACCAAATCGACTCAGGCGATTGAACTCCGAGTCATACTCGTCAACTGTCATATTCCCTTGCTTCAGATGAAGGAACTGGTCATAGAGACCATCTCGAACATGAATAGGGAAGAATCTCTCATAGAATGTATCATATAACTACTTCCAAGTGATCCCTGTGCCTAATCGTCTCTCTTCCGCCTTCTACCAGTGGTGAGCATTGTCTTCTAATAATAGGTCCACTGCTGTCATCCAATCTCGAGCTGGCAACTGGGATGCCTTCAGTAGCTTCTTGGTACTAATAAGCCACTGTGATACCTCTAATGGCTTTTCCGTTCCCCTAAAGGCCTTGGGGTTCATATCTGTGAAATTCTTGATAGAGCCTTCATAGGGATGCAGAGCCGGTACTGGTACTGGTGCTGGAGGTGGTGGTAGAGGTCCAGCCATAGCTGCCATCATCGTCTGCCTCATCACCTCAGTCTGCTGCCACTGAGTCTGTATCATGGCATACATAAACTGAGTGGTAGGGCTCCCATCAGTCGGTGGTGGAGGCATCTAAGGTCCCGACTGTGGAGGAAACTGCTGAGGGAATGGTGGTGGTGGTGGTAGTGGTACATTTTCTCCCGGTGGTATGGTAGTGGTCTGTCCAGCCTGGCTGCCTGGAGGTGCAGCAGTCCCTGGGTACTCCGTCGTCGGTGTCGTAGTAGGCTGCGACGGTCCTGGCTGGTATGGTGTTGCTGGAGTCATGGGAGGATTCTGTCCCTCCGAAGTAATCTCCTCACCAGATGTGAGGGCCAAGACAGAAGTGCGTCCGCTTCGTAGATTCATACTGCTGGCACGAGGAAGATAAGTTGATATTAGGAAAGATTTGATATGAAGTAAATCGAATAATCAAGGAAGTTTCGAAAAGACTGGAAGTCAAGAGATAGTAGTAGTTCTGGATGAGATATTCCTATTCCTATATGCAGGCTTGTTGGGCACAGTCATGCAACCCAACAATATTAAACCTGACCTGAATGGGCCACCATAAAAACATGTAACGCCCCAGTCCCAAAATACGTAGGACCAAGTACGTGAACTTGCCAGCTGCACATATACAAAGAACACTCCAATATATAGAATTCCTCATATATGCACATAAGCTGTAAATAAATAATCACAGGCCAGAATAATATATCTAATCTCATCACAGCTCAACAGCGAAGATAATGAAGTCCAAATAAATAAATAAGAGTATCAAAAGATAGCCGGGTGAACATACTCACTCCAAACAGCTATGAAAAATAGCCTCACAAGATCGTAGTCCGACCTCCGCAAAATAGAAATAAAAGAGATATAAAATAATGTCTACAACTATCTCAAATATAGAATAAACTAGAAATCAATAGTGACTGCCTCGTCATCAATGAAGGATAGCTCCAATGCCGCTCCGTACTCCTGTGGAAACTCGTCTAAACCTGGAGAGATAACCAGGTCCTCAGAGGACATAGCAAGATACAAGAAAATACTATGCCATATAAACCGTGATAATATAATAAGAGAGAAAGGTAAGCATGCAACCGGGTTCCTGACCATTCTACTGTGAATATGCAGTTGAGATACAATCCTTCGACGCATGAACCCTGGCTGAAAATAGGATCGACATAGTTCCCATAGAGGGTACCTGGGGCCTACGTCCATAACGCTCGGGAAGCGTCAGAGGACACCATGTGCAAGGGGCTACTTTCATAACGCTCTGGGAAACGCCAGAGGGCGCCTTGAGCCTGCGTCTCCGGAGGAGCGCACAGGTAATCATGGAAGTGTAAAGAAGCCCATACGTCAGGTATTGTTCTCCCCACCCAATGCCTAGTATCATCATCTCCATGACTGATACAAACCTCTAGTAACCGCCAAGTCTTCTAACATGCAATACTATTGGCAGTTACTCCTATCCGTCGTACGCTCCATACGTATCGGTGGCCAGCCAACTATGCGGAAACGTGTCCTATATGTGACTCACATCACGTGATACAATAAGTGTCAAGGCCGTATGAGATATACCAATACCTCATCATCAATGGGTGGTCACTAGACTAAGTCAATGCAAGAGAATAAATAAAGCAAGAAAAACGACCGATAGAGTCGCTTGCACCCAAGTGTGACTTGGACGCACAGTTTAAATATCACGAAACAAATGCTGAAAATAACAACTAAAAATAAGAATATAATAATCATAGAGTAGGGTGGAAAGGTATCTTGCCTGGTGGTGCAAAGTGGCAAGTCCAAAGGTAGCAAGTATCAGCACCAAAACTCACAAATCACAGATGACTCCAAACGCTGAAACAAATATCAAAAATAATCTCGGTGAAGAAGATATACCTAGAAAATGCCTGTCCAAAAGTCAAATTCTGAAACAGGGGCAAAATCGTAATTTTGGATCAAAACGATGTCCGTCGTTGGACCCACTTTGCACCGAAATGCGTGCCAAAGTCTACGGTCTCTAAATTCGTCAAACTACATGTCTATGGTTTCAGTTTGAGGAGAGGAACTCAATGGTATGTCCAGTTTTGGATTCCGAGGAGACGTGTACAAAATCTTCCATTTGAGTGGGTCGCGGCCCCACCAAAATTGGGTTCCGATTCGACCTTCTCAGAATCAAACCAAACTTGGCATGCAGGACCAAAATTTTAATCCGGACCTATTGGCATAAGTTTCGTCTCGATTCGACGACTGTACACGAAGTTATGGGCAAGTTTGCAAAATGCCAATACGGGGGTATCTCGACGGATACGCGTTGATTTCGTCTCGCACACGCGACGAAACTGAGTTCCGTCAGTTCCCACACGTCCACAATGTCCATACGCGCCTTTCGATGCGTATAGCGCGTGACCAAGTCGCCCGGTTTGTCGGAGCGTACGTCGTATCGGAGAAAATTTCAAAATTTTACTATTTCGAAAATAGTTTTTCACCCAAGTTTAACATGAATTAAATTCTTGCACAGAAATCTAAATACCGATCTACCAGTTACGTTTTAGTCGTGGTTAGGTTGTCTTCAAACGTGTACAATTAGTTTCTAAAAAATCTCGACACACAGAGCGGAATATGGCTTCTAAGTTGTGGTTTGAAACTGATATCAAACTCTGTTTTCGACAGAGTTTTACCCGACTTTGCATCGAGTTACTAGTCAAACCAGTGGGTTATAGCTGATTCCCTTTGAAGGGGCTCAGAGAGGGTTATATTGCCTATACGTAGGATCTTTCGGATCGTAAAACGATCAAACGTGCGAAGAGTAATCGAAGCCAAAAAAGAGGGGTACCTGAGTTTTTCGAAAACAGAGTATCCTCTGTTAACTGTCGACTCCGAGCGATCCCGACATCGTCGACGGCGAGTGGGTGGCCGACGATGAGCGCGGGGTATGGAGGAAGGGTGGCGGCCTTGGGGTCGACAAGTTTTTGCGTACGAAGGGGGGTTTAGGGTTCGGTTAGATGAGCGGCTGAATATATAAAGCCGATAAATGCTATTTCGAATAGGACTCGAAATTGTGGGCTCGGGTTGCAATGGTTCTCATAGCAGCTTCTTGCTGCTGAGTTAGGCGGGGGTGTGGGGTTGGGCCCACCTCCTTGCAGCTGCTGCTGCGAAAGGGTTTGCTTGGTATTAGGGGGTCGTGCCCCACGCAGCTAGCTGCTGCTGTTGTGGGGGCTCGGCCACAACTCATATGTTATTATTATTTTTTTACCACACAGTAACTTTATATATATATATATATATATATATATATATATATATATATATATAAAATATATATATATATATATATATATATATATATATATATATATATATATATATATATTAAGCAAGCAATAAACTCCTAAAAATTACCAATAAATTTCCTAAAATTCTAGAATTTACTATATACCATATTTAATCGAATATTAGCAGCACACATATATTATATACACACATGCATTTATATTTACGTAGATCTACCAATTAATTTCCAAATAATATAAAAAATAGTTTTTTTAAGGCACTAAAATAGTTTGGGAAATATTGGGGGTTTACAATTAGCTTAACTATTAGGGTTGGTTTAACGGGCTGGGTTTTAGGCCTGAGTTAGCGGGCGAGTAAAAGAAAGGAAATAAAAAAAAGAAGGTTTAATCAATAGCAGCAGTAGGTTTGATTGAGGAGTGATGGGTTGGGCTGTGAGCTGGGCTTTGATGGGATGGGCAGGTTTGGTGAGCTAGAATGAGGGCTTGGCTATGGGCTGGCTTTATTTTAGTTGGGCCCAGTATGTGGGCTTAGGAAAAGATTTTAGGTCTATTTTGGTTTATTTTGAGGGGTTAGCTTTACTCTTGGTTCGGCCTAATGGATTTTTGGAAGGAATAAGTTAGTCTTAAGTTGCTAGACTCTAAAATAGGAATTTGATGATATATTCATGAGGTACTATATTTTGAATAGGTTTGGATTTAAAAGCCAATACAGCACTAGACTAGGTTTGGCCTAGAAGCAACGTCGGCTATTGGACTTGAGGCAAGTACTCTGTATATATGTTTCTCAATATTAAATAAATGCAATTTATTTTATTTCCTAAATTAGCATGAATCATATTGTGACACAATTTCTGATACGTATCATGACTCGTGCATCATATGATTTTATTTAAGTCTTGAATATTATTTGTTATGAATTTCCGAATCACGAATCAAAGACATCAAGTTTCAAATCATGCTTTATAAGATCAAAGTAATCAAGTTCTAAATCTTTCTTGGTATGATTTTTTGAATCACGGGGAAAGGAAAAAATACTGGGTAGATGTGTGGTCAATCCAGTCTAGTCCGAAGCATAGCTTGTCATACACTACACGTATGTCCAAGTCTGATCAGTCCGAATCTAAATCTTAGCCAGCCACATGTCGAAACAGTATTTCAAATCATCTAGTTTACTAGTTGTCCTTGATTCATTGTCTGACTTTGTGACTAGTTTAAATATGTTTTATTATAAATCTCATAGCTTCTCGTGTTGCAGATTGCATTTTATTACAATGTTCATTGCATTGTATGATCAAGTTTCTATTTACCATTTTATGCTTTATTTCTTATTGTGTGACATTATACGAAAATGTACTTTGCTCCTTTCTTGACTGGATCATTGTCTACCAGGTGATAGCAGGTTAGCATGGAGGATTACTTTGGAGAATTTAGAATTAGTGTAGAATCATTTATGTATGATCATGTTGTATATTATTTCGAGGATTGACCGGATTTGTCTCCGAGATGAGATAGACATTTATCATGTACCAAAAAGAGATATAGTGGACTGGATCGTGTGAGTGTGTGCTGAGTTGTTTTATCTTTCTAGTTCTATGATAGAGTATATATTGATATTATGATTATTTAGTGATTCTCAAGGTCTAGACAGCTAACTATCGCCGATTCTGCGATGTAGGCTGGACACGCTCACAACCGTACCCGATAATGCGGGCGCTAGACGTGACATATTTTTATGGTGGTCCATCCAGGTCTATCTAATGGTACTTAGGACTATAGGGCCATTGAAAGCCTGTAAAAATAGGAATGCTCAATCACAACATAGGATCGATTATGGATCGTGTGGTAATAAATAAAGTATATAAATGCTTGTGAACTTGGGAAGCATGCACATTCTACTTATAAAATGGTCGGTCTTTGAAGTTTTGAGCCATTTGTACTTGTTCATTCTGATGTTTGGGAACTATGTCGTAAGATGATTTGTTACTTTTATTGATTCTTACTCACATATGACCTGGATCTACATGATGAAGCAGAAATATGAGGTATACAAACATTTTTAAGATTTCTTGGCATATATGAAGACCCAGTTTAGAGTATATGTAGAGATTCTTTGAACAAATAATGGGATTGGTACACCAACAAGAAATTTGCTGCTTTCATCTCTAGTCAGGGAATTCTTTATCAAACCACTTACCCAAATACTCCTGCTCATAATGGGGTGGTTGAACGCGAGAACATACATCTACTAGAAGTGGCACCTTCGTTGATGCTGATGATGAATGCGCCTAAGTTCTTAAGGCTGTTATGACAACAGCTTATCTAATCAACATGATATCGTCAAGAGTATTAAGGATAAAGACACCATGTGAGATGCTTTGGTCTCGAATGTTTTTATTGTTCCACCAAGAGTCTTTGGATGCACATGTTTCGTGAGAGATCACAGACGGATGGTGAGTAAGTTGCCATATATTTATTATGAATATTATCATTAGGTAATATTATTAGAGTTGTCACTATTGTCAATGGTAGTCATGATTTGGTTTATTGTACCATTATATTAGTATACAGTAGTATGTATATACACTTATTACTAGCACTTAATAATACTAGTTTGTACTTGTTTTACTATCTTATTATTGAGATTTATTGTCAGTGTTGATTAAATATTTCTAGATATTATTGTAACAAAATATTTTCTAAGGCTTTGGGCTCTACATATATTTTTAAATTCAGTTTAGAAAATATATTATTAAATTATTTTACGGTATATAGCTTTTCGATCTAAAATTATTTGACAAAATTAGGTTTTATTCCTAAAATAAGTTTCTCTCAAATTTTAAGTATTCTAAAAGTATATAGTGTTACAAGTATTATCATTATCTTTGGTAGTCTTGTTTTGTAAAAATGTGTATAAATAATATTCTGAAATATTTTTGGTAAATAAAAATATATATGGGCTTGGCCCTACGTTTACTTTAAAATTTGGGTTAGCCCTAAAGACGATTTTCTAGATTTTCCAGTATCTCTTTGAAGATATTTTAACTAAGAAAATATAGTTCCAAGTACCAAAAATAAATATTTTCTTAAACGTTTTTTTACCTATTATACTTCCTAAAAACTCATAAGTAATATTAGTGGTTCTATTCAATAATTTTTATTATAAAGTAAATATTTTATTATAAGAGATTTTGATACCTATGCTTATAAATATATTTCTAAATATCATATAAATAGTTTCTAAGTAATTTCTAATTAATATTATTACTCTTCTAAAAACAACTCCCCTCTTAGACTAGGTTGCTCAATTGATCATAACTAATCATGTTTCCCCTTTTCTTGCGATTTCGAAGTCCTCCTAGCAAATGAGACTATTTTGGAATCAACAGGATTATCGGTAGCACCAGCTAAGGATCACAGGCGAGTATAGTTTATGTTTTATTTCCAGTATTGTTAATTACTATAATTGCATGATTAGTGATACATATTTGATTCTTGACACGTTCGATACACAGGTTAGTGTCACGTGGATTTTGGCCATGATACCATGTTTTATTTTACCATGTTTCACGATTTATTGTCGTGACTAATCTATATGTAGTAGTCGAATGGGAAAGTACGTACTAAGTAGATATGTGATCAACCTCGTAGACCGTACTTTATTTCATGCAATATAGATTATATTTTATTTCATGCAATGTAGATAGTGAGGATGCAAATCCTATATAGACCGTGCGGTGTAGTGGACCAGCCTGATCACATATTGAAAGGTGTACTTCAAAATTACGTAGATGGTTATGTTTTTATGTTCCAGGTTTTACGTATCCTTATAGTTCATGACTAACTGTTTCATCATACTTTTCATGCCATATTTTATAGTTATTTTTTAATCATATATGTCATTCTTTATTCCCAATTTTTATAGTCGTTATCATATATTTGGAACTGCATGCTTGAATTGTACACGTTCCATTTCTGACTGAAAACTAATATTTTACAGATTAGTCGCGGTTACTATTTAGCATCGGACTCTTGGAGAGATACGGGTGTATATGCTGAGGTCAACCTAGAAGCTAGTGAGAATGTTTAAAATTATTGTATTAGATTTTGTGAGGTATTGTACTTTTCTTCAAATGTAAACTTTGAATGTTGTAAATTTATTTAGTATTTGTGAATGAGAAATAAAGAAAATAATTATGAGCATTATTTGACTTTGAGCATTGTCGCTAGACAACGTTCTATCGCCGATATTGCGGCATATGCTGGCTTAGATATGCACTCGTATTCGAAAAGCGGGTGCGGGTCAGTTACAATTTTTTTTGCCATCGCCACCAGTCCACCACCAACACTCAACCGCCAACGCCACCACACAAAAGGAAGAAAAAGAGAATAAAGGAGAAGGACCACTCACTCTTGATCGAGCTCCCACACCACTGTGCACGACCATCGTCACCGCTAGTCACTGCCGCCACCGTCCTATCGTATCTCCGACGAACCCATGCCCGGCTCCATGCTCTCCATTGAGCCACTAGATATGGCCACCACAACCAGATCTGTAGCTCCAGGCCGCACCTGCGCCTCCAACTCCGGGATGCCATCGCTCGGCGCTCCGCCTAGATCCTCTCCGCCGGTGCAAGACACCAACGCCCACACCGCGCCACCCACGGCGAGCCCCATGTGAGCTACTCCTCCCTCTCACCCACTCGATCTCTTCATTTTCTCTCCTCTCTTTCTTCCTACTCTCGATTTAGGTTTCCTTTCCTCTTCGAGAGGAAATATTTGGGGTTGAAATAAATAAGCAGCTGATGCCCTTTTTATTTGGGGTTTAATTAGAAGTATTAATTGGAGATTGTTATTATTATTGTTTATTAATAATATTAAGGATAGTTAAATATTGGAGTTGATGCTGATTTGTTAAAGAACACTAAGTTAGGGAAATTGGGATCAGCTAACAGCAGCTGATGATGTGATTAGAATTAATTTATGATATGAAGGATTTTGGTTAAGTGAAAATGAATTTTTGGGCTTCAATTCAAGCCCATGACCAATTTTGGATTAATAGCTTTGGGTTATAGTGTTTTGTTTATTTTGGATTGTAATCTCTGGGCTGGGCTTAGAGCCCATTGTAATCTTTAAAATAAATAGGGCTGCAGCCCAGTATTAATTAATTATTACCGCTGGGGTGAGCCAAGTTTTGAAATATGTACTTATATATATATGCCATTATTGTTACTATGATTTTTTATTATAAAGATTAATATTATGATTGTTGATTAATTATATATATAGGGCTGGGACCTAAGCGCACAACAAATTTTGAAATTAATTTATTTTGCTATAATTGTTGGGCATTAGGCTTCAGGCCAAAGTAAATTTTTTGTGGCTTTAAGTTTTAATTTAAATATTATTTTGGGCTACAACAATTAATGGGGTTTGATTATATCATTTATATAGTAAAAGCGAATACGTATTTATATAAACTGTATTATTTATTTGATAATTCTATAGACTCTATAAATATTTTTATTATTATTGCTAGTATTATTTATTTCATAATTCTATAAATATATAATAATTTTCTGAGATATTATTATTATTAAGTTTTTGACAAAAACCCTATTTGACAAAACTAGAGATTTAGGACTAGAGTGCTTTCCAAAATTTTCAAAACAAATAGCTAAAGTATTTTGATTAATAAAATATGTTGTTCAAATGTTACAAATTATTTTCAAAGATAGTTATACATCTCTAGCTACGTTTTTCCTTAAATTCATAAATCGCGACTAGTTTAGTCAGTTTTCACTTTCTTGATTCGATTATCGTGCCGGACTCTGATTTTGGGCTTCTATATATCAAACTAGGCTATTTGGACTATTCTGAACTCAATGGAACCATCTGTGCCATCGTTTGAGACAATCTTGTGGATCACAAGCGTCGTACATATTCTGTATCGATACGTTCGTGTCGTGTACGTCGACTCCAACTAAAGTTGAGACGAGTACATTATCTGATTGTTTTTATCATGATAGTATTTATATTGCCTACTCTAGACTACTTTACTTGATGCTGACACATTGTTAATACGGATTGGTACTATATGGATCTTGTCAGGAGATGTTATCCCTTATCGGGTACATCGTGTATTTTATTTTTGTGTACTTTATCATGTACATCATGTACTCCTTGTATTCATATTATTCATGCACTCTCATGTGCTCTTATGTACTCTCATGTGCTCACATGTGCTTCATGTATAAACTAACAATCATGTACGTAACATGTCATGATCAGATCTATGTGTATTGATTGGGACGTGGGAGTAGAAGTAGTTATGTGATTAAATTCCTTAATGTAATCATGTATATGTCGATTATACCTTCACGTGTAATCGAGTTATCATAGAATAATCATGTATAACCTAAACCAATCACATAACTGTCTTGTGCTATAAATCACTAGTGTTCATTTCAAGTTAACATGTTCACTATCTTGTTCGTGTACTCAAGTTTTCTTATATCGTTATGATGTTATTTCTCTATTTTTCTGTATTTTCTTCAACATGTCATGTATTTTATTCTATTGCAAGTTATACATTTCCTACCATGTAATGGAACTGCTTTCAGAGTTATGTACTTCGCTCCAATCTTGATTGGATAACTAATTTTTAGGTAATGTCATGCCCCACACCCTGGACTTCATGATGACAGATCTCGATGTACTTTAGATCGTGAGTTGACCTCTTGAGAGCTCTAGGGCCATTTTTTTATTTGTGTCTCGTTATCGGACTTGTTACTGATATATTCTTATTATGTATGTTCATTTATAGACTTTGTTTGATCCAGTGTTATTAACATATTTTATATTTCATATCTTCCTTAGCTGTTGAGATGTGATTGAGTACATGTGTTATTGTGGATCATATAGATGTTGTAGATATTCATTGGGTACTTGACAGCGTTCTGCCATCAAGACTGCAGCGTAGGCTGGGCGTGGTCCTACGTACTCGTGCCCAAATATCTGGGTACATGTTTTGACAGTCCAACCCTAAAAAATCTCCACTAATGGAATAAAGAAAATACACCCTTAACAAGCTCCTTCCGACCCAAACGGATCACCACAACTCACTTGAAAAAAGAAAGTTGATTACAGGCTCTGAAGAGCAAGAGATGTCGAAATATTATTCAAAACGATCTCTCCTTTACACAAGTCTTCAATCATTCTCTCTCTCAAAAATTGTAAATCACTCTTTCTTCCTTTTGAGACATATTTTGGGTGAGTAAACACCTACTATATATAGCCACAAACCGACAACCAATTGAGGTACTCTACTATATGTAGGAATACTCAATCTAAACCATTGATGTGTTCCTATTATATATAGAAATACCCAAACCAACTCTATTGAAATATTTCTATTATATATAGGAATACCCAATCCGACTTTGGGATATTTTTCACATAGGTTAGGAATCTCACCCACTCCAACATATGTATGTGCTTTCATTACCAGATTGGGGCCCAAGCACCTAAACTTGGACCCACATCTACTTCGCTAACTAATATATAAAGGCAATATGATCTACCAGTTTGCATCGCATAGCTAAAATCTGTTGGTTGAGAAAAATACACCAGACCAGGGGTGTAGGCACGTTAGGTCGAGGGGGCGGCTGCGCCCTCTCGAATTCACAATTTTAATTTTAATTTTTTACAGCGTAATATTAATGATAACAGCAGAAGAAGCATGACTTGATGGAGTATGGATATCCTAGGCCTAGTCAAGACGGCTAGTACTATTCTTTTTCCATGTCTTTTCTCCTAGAAGAGCATAGTATATGATAGCTCTCTCTCTCTCTCTCTCTCTCTCTCTCTCTCTCTCCTTCAGCTGCAGCCTTTAGGCTACATCAGTTTGCTTCTACCATTACCAGAATAAGTCGTTTTAGCGATGCCTAAAGACGTCGCTAAAACGACAAATTACGTCGCTAAAAATATTTACCGACGCAATTACCGACGTTTTGGACTTGTCGCGGAAACGTAAGTCGCTGATCTTTAAACCGTCGCCGAATGTCGCAAATACCGACGTTTACCGACGTATATTTACGTCGGTATATCCTGGGATATTACCGACGTCTACCGTCGTTTCGTCGGTGGATTAGCGACGTGTTGAAAGTCGCTACACGTCGGTAAAATTCTGGGAACTTACCGACGTTTACCGTCGTTTAAAATGTCACTAAATGTCGGTAATTCCTGGGATTATTACCGACTTTCACCGACGTTTACCGACGGTCTCCGACGTATAAGGACGTCGGTAAACGTCGGTACCCTGGAAAATTTTGCAGATTTATCGACGTTTACCGACGCAAATATACGTCGGTGGACGTCGATAAATGTCGGTAAACGTCACTAAATCTGCAAAAAAAATTAAAAAAATATAGAATGTCCTTTTCTTCCTGCAGTTTAAAAAGATAACCATAAAGACACAGTATAACAGATATCCTTTTCTTCCTGGGTTCGCCGACCCCTTCGGTGGAACATTCAACACTGGTAAACGTAAACCACAGAAGCACATTAACATCCAATTGAAACGAATAATAACATAAACAACAGTATAACACAATGTAGCAGACAAATAGAATGGGATCCAACAAATAGAATAGGATCCAACAAATATCTAAATAACCAAGTCTACACCAAATAACAAAGTCTACAACCAAATAACCAAAGTCTACACACAACCAACAAATAGAATAGGATCCAACAAATAGGATCCAAACATCCAAGTCTACACAACCAACAAATATCTAAGTCACAAACAAAGGATCAAACAAAGACAAACAAACAGTCCTAATTAGGACTACTAGGAATCTGGTGCAGGAGGGGCACCGCCGCGACGAAGGAATAAGAACAACTCATACTCCTCAAGTGAAATCGATACCGATGGAGCAGGCAGTAACGTCGGTGGAGTCGGTGTCGATGAAGAAGGCGGTGGAGGCGGCGGAGTCGACGACAATAAAGGTGCACCCGGAGGACCAACACGCTCCAACGCTGTAAGTCGCTGGTGGTATGAATCCATGGTAGATAACAGTCTATCACTGCTTTGGACCATCGAATCCATCACCAATCTCAGCCTATCGGTCATGGTCACCTGTGCTGTCTGCAGCTCCGTCACCGTGCGCTCTAACCCTCCAACGCTGTGCTTTTTCCTCTCAGTCGTCTCCATGAGCTCCATAATGCTGCGGTCGAGCGCATCCAATCTTGCTAGCAGCACAGGATCGTCCGTAGGGTGCTGAGACTGTTCTTCGATCCGTCGTAGCAGGTCGTCACGGAGAGACTCCATCATCTGGTGGACTCAGACAGATTTCTGGGACGGCTGTGGACCATGCACACTAGCAGGAGATGTCCTAGAGGACTGGATCGCAACTATGGCGCCATAGGATCCTGTACCGTAGTACGTACCCCTATGGAGTCCACCAGCGGCAGTCATCCACAGCTCGTCCGCCGACAGAGCTTGAGTGGGCTGCGAGGAAGTACCGGCCTCTCCTGTATTAGGTGCACTAGCAGCCGCCCGTTCCCGCAGCCTCTGATACTCGACCTAGAAAGTATGGATAGTACTCTATAATTTTAATTTCTAATTAATGTACTTATTATTACTAACTACATGAATATTTATTTGCATCATATTTACTAAGTTATATTAAAATTGGCACGAAGTATTAAATTAAGATAACGTATTATAATACTTATATAGGTCTGCTCGGCCCTCTCGTCAATAAGGCCTTCGTCCTTCCGATGGGTGGCCAGGAAGACGGTCACCATGTCGGTGTTATCGACCTTCCATACCTGTAATTAAATATATTATCTTAGTAATAATTTATCGGTTTTGTATTAAAATAATATTTCTAAAAGAGAAAGACATACCAGACGACAAAAATGTTCCGTCATCGGAATCGACCCACCGCACCACTTCGAGGCATGTTGCCTAGCCGCCTTGGCCTTCTCCGACTTCTTCTTGTACCTTGGCTCGTCGAATCGAGCCTTCATCGCATCCTACTGATCAGGGGTGATCCAACCTTGGATCGGCTTTTCGGCACGATCACGATCCTTCTGATCATTAATAGCGTCGCGGATCAGCTTGGCAGCGACGGCAGAAAACATCCCCCCGATAAGCTCGGCCTGGTGCGGTAGATAAAAAAATATATCCTAGAAGAGCGCAAACCAAATATTTATCAGTTATATATAATATGAATTAATTATATGATTCATATTAAAAGCAAATCTATTTTAACCTTGAAGCGCGTAAACCAGTAGTTCTTCCTTTCGTCTGGAGCATCAAAGTAGTTAATCCAGGGACCACCATAATTATGCCTCAGCATGTGGCCTAGGCGTCTCTGTACCTCTGGGGGACGATATCTATACAGACATATTATATTCATAAAAAAAGTTAATTTATGATAAAAACAGAAAAAAAAATTATAAACCAAAACACCTACTTTGTACCGTCGGCCCAGATCTCCGTCCTTCTCTCCTTCGGAGGTGTGCACGCATCATCTGCATGATGCTAGTCGGCCGTCGGCGTAGCCGCCTCGACCGTCGGCGCAGCCTCCGCCATCTGCTCATCCGTCTCCATTGTCGTATCAGCAGCAGGAATGCTAGATGGGCGAGCACTCTTATTAGGCCTGGAACTACTCGTCCCAGGAGATATGTCACGTGACGTCATCCCAGCAGGCCCAGCTACTGTCTGATATAGAGGAGTAATCGGCGACGAGGATCCAGAGCCGGTACCAGTAGGAGGTACCGAAGGAAAACCCCGTCCTCTAGCAGTACCTGTAGGAAGAACCGGAGGATCATCCTCGTCGTCCCCCTTTTCGGAACGATCCACGACGACCTACCATACCTGATAACAGCATATGATAATACAACAAATAATAGAGACTAGAAATATGAAAGTACAACAAATAATAGAGACTAGAAATATGAAAGTACAACAAAGACAAGATAATAACCAAGACAACATATGATGATACATTCTACAATAAACATCTAAGTCCAGATAATATATCCTAGAAGAAACATCTAAGTTCAGATAAGTATATCTCTCTCAATCATCTTCAGAATAATTATCTTGTTCGTCTTCCTCGACCTCATCTTCCTCTTCCTCCTCATTTTCACTTTCATCTTCGCCTTCATCGGCTTCGTCTTCCTCTTAGGATAATTCTACATCTTCTACATTATGTGTCGTGTAATGCGTAACTTCCGTGGAGTCCACATCGACAATATTGGTTACAAGAGGTAGCTCGTCCTCCTGGTAAGCTTTTTCGTCAACATCAAAAGTATTTCTAGCTTTAGTCTTACATACTGCCCACCAGTCAGACTTCGTTGCTCCCCGTCTCGGATAAGCTGTGAAGTACACAAGGTGAGCCTGAGTTTCTAGGACAAACTGTTCGTAGCCTTGATATCTACGCTTGTAGTTTATATCCACAAGACCATGCTTGTCAATTTTCCAACCTTGATTTTCAATCGGATCGAACCATTCACACTTGAACAACACGATCTTTATAGGTTCTCTGCCATTATTATATGACAACTCCACAATCTCTCGCAAGATGCCAAAGAAATTATTTCCTGGATCGACGTCTTTGTAGTTCGAAGAGTTGATACACAAACAACTGTTTTTCGTGGAATCAAGATCCAGGAAGCTGTCTCTGATCGGAGCATTTGTCGACTTGAACCGAAAGCCATTGACACAGTAACTTGGCCATATTTTAACAAAAGTAATTGGTCCATTGGCAAGATTTCTAATCAATTCAATCTCGGATGAAATTAGACGATCGACCTGAATATCAAAGAAGAGATAATAAGTTATTTATTGCGCAGTTGCATTAGAAGAGGCCAGTAATTATCGAGCTACTTATATATTCGCTCAACCAAGAAAAAAAATGACGTCTCATTTCTTGTTCTAATGCTTCGTCTATTAGGTAGGGTCTAACCAGCCTCAACTCATCATTATATGTGCTGGAAAACAACGAAGCAACCGCCGATTAGTACAATAATATTAGCTTATACTATTACACTGAGATGACGTAAACTCATCATCTTGAGTTACTTACCCCTCTAGCTTCTCCACTTCATCCTCGTCGTAATTGAGTAATACATACAACTGAGCAGCCCTTAGCTCTTCGTCATTCAAATATCTCTTCTTCATTTTCCCCGAAGGCTTTCCGGACGCATTGAATACTTTCAGTATTCCATCATTAAATTTTTGATATCTGTCGTCGTTTCTCGGAGCCCTCGTTCTATTCGTAGCAACATGAGGTTTGAAATAGGAGGAGCAAAAATTTGTAATCTCCTCGAGAATATAGGCTTCACAAATAGAACCCTCGACCCGAGCCTTATTTTTCACCTTTCTTTTTAGGTGATTCAAATATCGCTCGAACGGGTACATCCATCGATATTCGACGGGTCCACCAACACGTACCTCGTAGGAAAGATGAATCGACAAATGCTCCATAGAGTCGAAGAATCCATGAGGGAACACCCTCTGTAGCTTGCACAGTGTTATCGCAATGTCCTTCTCTTGCTTTTCTAGACGATCAATGAGCAATTTCTTAGAACAAAGGTCCCTGAAGAATATGCTAAGCTCCGTCAATGGATCCCAAACTGTCTGCGGTAAGAATTTTCGAAATGCAATCGAAATTAACCGCTCCATGAATACGTGACAATCATGGCTCTTCATACCTGTCAGTTTGTTCTTCTTGAGTTCGACGCATCTTCTCAAGTTCGAAACATACCCATCTGGAAATTTCAGACCTAGAATCTACCTACAAAGCCTCACTTTATCCTCCTTCTCCAGTGAAAAAATTGCCTTAGGCTGCTTCAACTTCCCATTCCCGTCCTCTATCAAATACAATGCAGGACGTCTACATATTTCTTTCAAGTCCAATCTAGCCTTTGGATTGTCTTTCGTCTTTCTGATCAACCTATTACACTTTGGTTCACTTTTCATATATTATTCTATGTGGAGGGAAACATAGTTAAATTTGCCCTAGAGCCTGGCCATGTCATTAGGATGATTTATTTTTACTTTTGAGCATGAGGGTATTTTGGTCATTTGGCCTCTTTGAATTATTTCATGATTTATTCACTTGTTTACATTTACACTCGACTTATATTGTACTGTTTTGACTCATCATGTTATTCTAGTTCAGCTAGATTTTATTTTACAGTCTTTATTGCCATGATTCTTTTTTTTGTTTAGTTACTTACTTTCCTTGTACTTTATCTGTCTCTCTATGCCATCACCTGAATATAAACTTCCATGTTCATCAATACAACTGTCTATAACTGCTTTATAGTTCTCTGTCATTTACTTGGGTTTTCTAGATGAGATTGTACTCGTTCCTGTCCTGACTGGACCTGTTAAAATTTTACAGATGATTGCCCTAAGGATACTTGCCCTACTCATTATGGGCCACCACTAAAAACGTGTTACGTACTTGTACCCTCACAGTGGGTACGGGTCATAAAAGTCTTCCCATTTACGTCCATTACAGTATTAATTATGTTGTCAAACACATTCTTCTCGATATGCATAACATCAAGGTTATGTCTAATCAGATTGGTGCTCCAATATGGAAGATCCCAGAATATACTCATCTTCGTCCAGTTATGAGTGCGACCAAATCCGTCACACTTGTAGCCCGTAGCAGGCTGCTCAATAGCTCTTGGTAAATCTTTTACATATTCCCATATCGTGTATCTGGGCCACCTTGGCGGGGGATTAGCCTTCTTCACAACGCCAGCACGAAAAGCATTCATGTTCCTCCGGTACGGATGATCCTTCGACAGGAATTGTCAATGACAATCGAAGAAGCACAGTTTGCCTCCGTGTTTCAAACGGAAAGCCTTAGTGCTGTCCATGCAATACGGACATGAAAGACGACCATACGTGCTCCATCCAGATAACATTCCATAGGCCGAAAAGTTGTTGATGGTTCACATAAGTGCTGCCCGCATCTGGAAATTTTGTTTTCTAGATACATCGTACGTGTTGGAACCTACTTCCCACAGATGATTCAACTCATCAATCAATGGCAGTAAATACACATCGATGTTCCTTTTCGGATTGTTCAGACCTGGGATAATAACTGTGAGGAACATATACGGAGTCTTCATGCACATCCAAGGCGGTAGATTGTACTGGGTGACGATCACAGGCCAACACGAATACTGGGATCCCGAAAGTCCGAATGGGATAAAACCGTCGGAGCAGAGACCCAATCTGACATTACGCAGATCAGAAGCAAAATCTGGATACTCTCGATCAAAGTGCTTCCATGCTTCTCCATCAGATGGGTGATCCAACACTCCTTCGGTATGTTCCCGCTTATGCCAACTTATGTTTTCTGCAGTTTCCTTCACCATAAACAACCGCTGCAACCGCGACATCAATGGCAAGTAGTACATCGAAGAGGTAGGCATCCTGGCACCGATAGACTTTTCTCTACCACATGCCTTGTAGCGATCGACACCACAAAATCTGCAGGCGTCTTCATCCTTGTCATTTTTGTAGTACAACATGCACCCGTTACAACAGGCATCGATTTTTCGTATCACATCCAAAGCGATCTAACCATCCTCTTAGACAAGTAGAAGTCTTTAGGCAACTTCGCACCCTCAGGCAATATTTCTATAAGCAACTCTATAAGACGGCTGTAGCAATCTTGTGACATGTTAAAATCGGACTTGATGCTCAACAATCTTGTAACCACCTCCAACGGTAAATGATCCTCACAACCAGGATATAATGGAGTCCTTGCATTCTCCAGCAACTCCATGAACTGTGCAGCTTCGGGGTTCGGTGCCTCCTCAGGTGCATCATGATCATCCGGATCGAAACTAGGCCCGGCCGCATCAAAAACCATGTTCACCAACCCATCGTCGTAAGGAGCGTTGTTGTGGACATCCACATAAGGCTCGTACTTCGATGCTAAAAATACAAGTTCTTCGTGCTCGCTCCACTGATAGTAATTCGACGTGAAACCCTTCGAGTATAAATGATATGTGACATCCACTTCTGGATGATATTTCAAGTTACGACATCTCACACACGGACACTTAATTTTGGTACCATCCATGTACTGAGGCAACGCCTTGGCAAACTGCAGGAACTGTGTACACCCTCTATGAATTCATCCCGCACACCGCACATGTCATCAGGATGACGGTTGTACATCCAAGTACGATTTTGCAGATATTAATTCAGCTCCATAATTCTGTAAGATAGATACATCAAGGTAGTGAATGATATGCAAGTGTCAAAGCTTTGAAATAGTAGCTCAACCGAGGGATAGAGTTAATTGGAGGAAGTTACTGGGGAAAGTGAAGACCGACATGAACTGATGACGCACGAAAATGAGGGTTTCAAAGCTGGAACAAGTCAAGTTGTGCTTTCGAAAAAGAATTCTTGCAAACTCTTTGTTCACAAAGCAAGCTATAAATAGAGAATACAGAACAAATATCGAGTTCGTAACTCAAGTATCGAGCATACAAGAGTCGTGAACTCGAGAGATGTTCTCCATTCGTTATATCTTGCTTTGTGCACAAAGAGCTTAACAAGAATAGAACATATCCAAAACACAACTTTACTTGTTACAACTTTGATCCCCAAATTATCGTTTGTCAGTTCATGCGGTCTACACTTTCCGCAGTATATGTACACATGACATTTTACGTTAAATGGTCAGAGATTATCGGTCATCTTCTTTTCGCATTGCTAACTTTTGTTTCGCGTGTTTGAGCGTGCGGTGGTCAGAGATTATCACGTCGGCATATCACCCGTGTCTACATAAGGACGTTGCTACAATATTTCATATAGGGTTGGCTACTCGATCGATTTTATTTTTTTACCTAAAATTTTCGTTCTTTCGCCTCCTTCACCCTCGACGAGCTCCTCCCCCTTGACGACCCCCTCCCCCCTCAGTGACCCCCTCCTTCATCGGTGTAGCGATCGCGGTGGCATATCACTCAAAGGCTGAGTTGTTTAAGTCAAGTTTTAGGATATTAGTCTATATATTATGTATAGTCCAACCGAGTCAACTCTAAGCTAAACTCGTCCAACTTGGTCAAACTAGCCATTTCTAAGTTGTATAAGTCAAGTTTTAGGATATTAGTCTATATATTATGTATCTAGCTATATTGTATCTAAGCTAAACCGAGTCAACTTTATACTAACATAACTTTATAAGTCAAGTATAGAGTATTACTAAAAGAACTTTTGGACTTACAGTCCTAGGCATATTGAATCAGATGTTGGCAAATCAGTTGGTTTAGAATGTTAGGTTGCAGATATTGAAGTGGATAGAGGTAGGTTCGAGCAAGTGATCCTTTACAATTAAGACTCTGACACTATGGTCAAGTATCATAACTGAATCCTTCTCCATGTCAAATTAATGATGTTAACCTTAGCTGAGAGTAAGCATTTAATGTTTCTAATTGAGTACTCACCTAGACAGGTTGCACTAATGTTAACAGTAGGAATGATGTTTGGAATGGTTTATGAAGTGGTGACTCAACATTAGGTAGTTGGATTTATTTCAGACAACCATATTAGTATATGGAGGGCCAAACAGTTGGTGTTAGATGTAGACTAACTAAACTATGAAAGAAGATGGATATTTGTATGAGTTAGCTTCAGTAGAAAGATTATGACTCTGCATGAGCCATATTAGAGGAGTTACTCTGCATAATCATGTACTAAGTATAAGATATGGATTAGGGCTTAATGGACTAAGCTAAGCTAGGAGTCCAATAACACCAATAGTAATGTCTGTAACTAGGGTATTTGTGAATATTATGTATTAATATGAGAATAAAGTTTGGGTAGTAATTTAGCATATTATTTATCTTATATCTATAATATCCTAATTTAGCCAAAATTTGAGCACATAGGTGTTATAGTGTGTGCGTGTCAGTGTTGTGTCATGTGTCAAAGTGTGTGTGCCAAAGTATTGTGTCATGTGTCAAAGTGTCGTATCCGTGTGTATACGAGATGGTTAGGTTTAGGGTTTACCTGATCAACCGTGGCAGGAGGGGAGGGGCGACGGCGAGGGGGAGCGGCGACGACGAGGGGGAGCAGCGGTGGAGGTGGCTGGAGCTGGCTCTGGCGAACGGAAGGGATGCTCGAACGAGGGATCGGGCGCGGCGATGGCGAGGGGGGAGGAGGGGGTCGACGGTCTCCGGAGGATGGGGTCGGGGAGCGGCAGCCACTGAAGGAGGGGGTCGGGGAGTTGATGGAGGGAGGGGAGGGTTGGGGAGAGGAGAGGGAATGGTTTGGGTTGGGGAGATGAGAGGGGTCGCCAAGGGGGGTGGGGGTCGCCGAGGGCGGTCGGTCGGGGGCCGAGGGGGGTGGGGGTCGCCGGATCGGGGTCGGGGGGGGAGGATGAAAGAAATTTAGGGACAAAAATAATGGAGGAATGAAAACTCGAACCTGACCTATATTTTCAATTTAGCGACGTCATGTTAGAACGTCGGTAAACGTTGCTAATATCAGTAATATCAGCGATGAAGTAATAAATACGTCGGCAAACGTTGCTAATATCACTAATATTAGCGACGTTTACCGACTTATACGTGACGTGAGCTCTTTAAAACATAAATGTAGTTTAAATACGTCGCAGAACGTCGCTATCAGTCGCTAATAATGACGTCTTGCGACGTTATAAAAAAACGTCGCTAAATTGTTTATTTCCTGCGGCGTTTTCTTAAAACGTCGCTAATTATGTCGGTAATATGACTTATTTTGGTAGTGTACAACTCCGTACGGTACCCATCACATCTCAAGTCCGTGACGGTCAAGAAGAACCTAGGTTGGCTCTCAATTTTAACACAATTTTCTTCCTTTTCTCCTTTACATATTTCTTCAAAGTTCAACCAACTATTTTATTTCAAAATTTATCAAATTTATCTTCCAACATGTTATATTTTCTCCTTTTTTTTGGTAATTTTTACCGCATAACCTGCTTATATCGTGTATGATTAGCAGGAATTAACAATAGTTTAGGATTCTTTAGTTCTTTCTGCAGTTTTTTATTCCAAATAGGATATATCTCGTCTCATTTTTTGCATACCAAATAGAATATATCTTCTCTTCTTAATTATTTTTTATTTCGGAATGAATTATGATATTTTCTCTGCAGTTTTTCTAATGTCTTTACGATTACCCAAATTTAAGTTATTATTGATTCTGGTGATCAAGAAGTTCTCCAACAAGTTCAAGTGAGTTGTATTAAGTAAATTATGTCTACTCTTCTTATTTTTCTTGTTTAAAACTAATGTTTTTTTTGTTCAATTTCATACTTGATCTTTTAAATACTTAGGTTGCTCTAGTTTAATAATCTTGGCTAAAATAAATTTGTTAATATTTCAAAAACAACTACATAATCTTCGTTAATATTTTATAATTGGATATTTACATATGAAAAATAATACACTATTCAAAAATTTCAAAATAAATCTCGATAGCAAGATAAAAAATAGTATATTATTCAACTATAGAGGGAGTATTTCCTTCAATAAAAATTATCAAAATTTTATTAGGTAATCGATTGGGAGATACATGATGAATGATTGTTTGATGGCATATATTGAAAGTGTTGGTGGTTTTGCCTTTGGACTAGAAAAGATAGTCCTACATCGGCTACACCAAATGGTGAGTATCTCAATGTAATGCATTGCTTGTGTTGAGGTGTGCACATAAGGTGCGGTAGGGCGTAAGTGTGTGTCATGTGGAAGTATTTTCCTAGAAGGAAAAATGATTAATTCCAACAAAGATGTAAGTTAATTTTTGTTGTGCAGACTCGAACTCGGACATGGACTCCCGGATGTCTCGTGCATGCACGGGAGTGTTCGGGGGGTAGGCGTGGACTGGCACACTTCTATGCTAATTGTGGGATGATCTAAAATATCAAACTCTATTTTTGAGTATTGGTATTTTAGTCCCACATCGGATAGGAGAAGAGGTGAAGTCTCACTCCACTCTATAAATAGAGCCCATTGGCCTCCTTTGAAGGATGTACCAAAGAGAGAGTTAAGGGAGTCTGTAAAGTCCAGGAAGCCCGTTCAAGTCTCAAATATTGACTGACGAGCGTTCCAGAAGTTCTCTAGAACTTGCTGGTTCCTGGAAGTGGATCGTATATAGGTGAATCTTACTTTGAGCAACTGTGATCTTATCACCCCAGCAAAGCAGCCTTTCTCTTTCTTTTTTTCTTCTCTTCTTCTCTGATCTAATCAGATACTTCTTGTGGGCTTTCGTCACTACTGCTGCTAGCAACTCGATTTGTCCCTTCCTAAAAGAAGTTCTACTTTTGTTTGTTGTTGTAACAAAATTTCTTTAGATTTTTGTTACCCAGAATCCTCCAAGGATCTCTGTGGTGCACCTTCTTTGAAGTGTTGCTACGAAATGTTGTTACTATTGAGACGACTGTTTTGTTTCTCTATTTTCCATCAAAAATTATGCCTCGGGAATAACAATCTCAAAGCAAGATTAGAAGATTGAAAACTCTTATGCTTCTCTCATCGATACCAGCTTTAACAAGTTGGAGATATTCGACGAAGAATATTTCTAAATCTGGAAGAGGAAGGTCACCCTTAACTCATGGACGAAGACCATGTGTTGATTGAGGATGAACCGACGATTCCAGAAGAAGGAACTGCAGATGCTATTGCTGATGCACTCGTCAAGCAGAGCAAATGGAAAAGAGAAAACAACAAATGTAAACTACGAATTCTCGATCTATGGAAGACTCTCTGGCAGAGTCATATTCCAAAAAGGTGAAGGCCAAAGAGATCTAGGATTCTTTGGATAATATAAAGATGATGAGAACAGGTCCAAAATCTTCATCGTCGAGAAGTACCACAGTGGCTCTTCGAAGACAAGATGGTGATGCTACCTCATGTGAAGGAATTCCTAAAGTTGTGCCAGAAGTTATATGACGAGAAGATGCCCCTCGTCAACAAGTTTGTCGTTGGAGGGATAGTTGTAGCTCATCTTCCCAAAAAATTTTGAAATATTTTTATACATTATGTATTTGATTTAAATATGATTTTTAGAATTTTATAAATAATTAATTATTACAGTAGATGACTTTAGCCATGGTTGAGTTTTGGAGTACAAGACGACTAGGAATCATGGCACGGATAGTGCAGTTGCGTGCTTTGGCTAGTGTATTAGCTATGTTAGGGAAGGCCGAGCTATAGGATTATTCTAACTAGGAAAATTAGGCCAAGTTGTGACATGACCATTATAAATAGTTTAATTATTTATTATTAAGATTTATTGACTTATAGAAGACCCGGTTGTACCCAACTAGTCCGGACTGGACCCAAACCAAGTACAAGTCTATGTAATGATGTAGTGCATCCAAAGGCGTCCATGTAGACACATTTTAAGCATATGCATCATTTTATATATTAGTTTATTTCTTGGATTTCATAAATACTTTCTTAATTGTATTACGTATAATATAAGTGTTATAAATATTTATATGACGTTTTAGATTGCACGATTTATTATGGTCCCAGTAATGTGGGAGTATATTGTGTCACTCAATACCCTGGTATTGGTTTATTGTATTTTGTTATTATTATTATCAAATATAGTCATTAATTGGTTATTTCTGTATTCCTAGAAATATATATTGAATTATATGTACACATGTATATACGTATAACACTATCCTAGATGACTATTGCTAAGATTGTATTTGGACTTATTTGAATATCTATTTATGGACATACATGTATGTTATTTGTTATTATATATACATACATATATGCATCACGATCAAATGGTATTTTTATATATATAGATTAGTATATAAATTAAGTAATCACCAATGTTACAATTATAGATTATGCTTGAAATAAGTTTATTGCTTATTTTATGATTTATAATGTGCAGGTGTATATTATTATATATGTGTATATATAGGTATAGGTGTGAGAATATATATATATATATATATATATATATATATATATATATATATATATATATATATATATATATATATATAAAAATATATATATATATATATATAAAAAAAAAAAAAAATATATATATATATATATATATATATATATATATATATATATATATATATATATGTAAATATATAGATATATGAATATAATGTGCAGGTTTATATGATTATATATGTGTATATATAGGTATAGGTGTGTGAATATATATATATATATATATATATATATATATATATATATATATATATATATATATATATATATATATATATATATTAGTAAGAAAAGAAAAATAAAAGAAAAAGAACCACAACTAAAACCTAAGGCCCAGCTCTCGGCCAGGCCCAACACAGCAATTCCCTCCCCCCCTGTACTGTAGCACGGTGCCCACACCCGACCCCCAAACCAGATTTTTAATCAGTATATAGAGATCGAGAGAGGTTGAGAAAATGCGAACCCTAACTCGAACCCACGCCCCAGGATCGCCCCCGACCTCAGGCGCACCACCCGCGGCCGTGCGCCATCGCATAAGTCGTCGAAGTCGGCCGGGACTGCCATGCGCAGCCACGCAGGCCAAAGCAGGAGCGGCAGTCAACAGAGAGCAGCAACAATGTCGCTTTAGACCCGACTTTGCAAGTTCGTTTCTTCCTCGTCTCACTGAGTTTTATCGAACCGATTATTTTCGTGCATTTACAACCTATAGGCTATAGACTACTTAAATTAGTTTGAGTTTGAGGGTTGTAGATCGCTTAAAAATTAGAGGCAAAGTTGTCGAGAATCTGTCTCGAACATGACAGATCTCTTATCCCTCGAACCCCTTTTTGGAAGGCAGTTTTCGGCGAAACTTTCGACAGTTTCAAAAATCCGCTTGAAGGGATTTATAGACAATCTAACCATGATCAAAACATAACAATTGGTTTAATTTTTTATCTATTATATTGTGTTTAAACCGGGATAAAAGTTGACCAAAAATTATTTTCTAAAATATTAAAAAACAAAAAATTTATCCGATGCAACGTGCGTCCAGTCAAACTGGGCGACGTGGTCACGAACCGAATCATCGAAATGTGCGTATCGAGTTCGCGGACGTGTAGACTTTTACGAAATTCAAATTGGTTGCGTGTGCGCGACGATTTGATGCATATCCGTCAAAATTTACCGTATCGACCTCTGTGCAAAATTTTTAATTACTTTGTGCACGTTCGTCAGATCAAGACGAAATTTGCGCCAACAAGACTGTTTCATTTTTTTGGTCCTGTATGCCAATTTTAGTCCAGTTCTGAGACAGTTGATTGGATCGCCGTTTCGTGGACCCAACGATCCGATTCAACGGACGATTTTGTGCACGGGCCACCGGAATACACAATTGGACATACCGTTGGGTTTGTATCATTAAAACAAATCCGTAAACATATAGTTTGATGAATTTAGATACCACTGACCATGGCATATTTTTTGGTGCAAAGCGGGTCCAACGGTGGACACCGTTTTGGTCTGAAATAACCGTTTTGCCCCTTTGTCCAGAATTGGACTTAAGGATAGACAATTCTAGCTAATTTGACTATTCTGAGAACATTGGTAATATTTATTTCAGCTTTCGGAGACAGTTGTGATGACTTGGACTTTATGGCTTAGCAGTTAACTATATTTTATTGGATCTGCGTGCAACCTCCATGCAAGATACCTTGCCTCCCTCTACAGTTTATTGCATGTTTATAGATCTATTTTATCATGTTATTATTTTAGTTCTTTAGTTGATTTTATTTATATGTTCTTTATACCTTGTACACCAGTTGATTGGCTTGCTTGTATATCGCCTTTCATGACTTGATAGTATAGTTATACTGGACTTGTTCACATCGTAGTTCAGGCGAGAGTGGCCCTTATCTGTGTCTTAACTGAGTTGTGTCTTGTCTCACCAGTACCTTCCTTGAGTCGTGTCATAGAACGAGTACGTGTAGTTGAACTTCTAAATCCTTGTTATCGTTTTTCTCAACCAGAGAATCCACACTCGGGACGAGGGTTAATCAGTTACACCAGAGAGTCCACACTCGGGACAAGGGCGTTTGTCGTGTTCATTGGCACCAGAAAGTCCACACTCGGGACGAGGATGTTTGTCTTGATCTGTTTGCATCCGTGATTCCATACTCGGGACGAGGATGTTGACTTGTTATTTGCACCAGAGAGTCCACACTCGGGACGAGGGTGCCTTGTCGTGAACTAACCAGAGAGTCCACACTCGGGACAAGGGTTAGTGATTAGTTGAAACCAGAGAGTCCACTCGGGGCAAGGGTTTGGTATTCCATTGATCTCGTGTTCACTTGTTCATCCAGCAGTTCAATTACATGTAGTTGTTCTTGTATTCCAGTTTATAGTCACCTGTCAGTGGCCACTAGTCGTTAGTCATTTGTTAGCAGTTTTGGTCGTAGTCTCTTACCATGTTAAGTCTCGTTCCTTGTTTATATCTTGTTATATTCACATGTATGATTAAACTGCTAGATAGGCATATTTTTATATATCTTGCTATGTTCCATGAGGACCTGATGATCTCTTCAGGTTAGTTATTGCGTGGAGTTAGTTAGCAGTTTTAGATGGCGGATGATTATGGCGCTTGTGGGTTTCAAAGGATTATGATATTGCTTGCGAGATTCAGGTATTGAAACCTTGTTTATTATCCAGCTCATCCAACTCGTACTTTCCTTTCATTATCATTAGATATCCTATTTATTGATTCAGTTTGTAGACGCTTGTTATATTTTTTTGAGTCTTATCGGACATTATGCTAGTGGCCTGCAGACCACGACCCATAGTGTTCATTCATGTTTTATACTCTTGTGGGTTGAGATATAGATCGCATTGCCATGATTTAGCAGTATACCATAGCCTTGACAGCATTTACGTGTTCGAGATGGGCTGAAGTCCGTTCGATATGTAGCTGGCTTGCTCACGAGCCCGCGTTCGAAAAATGGGTGCAGGTCATGACAATAGTCTCAAAACTTCCTACTGGTTGGAGCAACTTCTATGCTAGAATGCATCGGAAGAAGATGGACATTATCTTGGAAGATCTTCTACAAGAGATCCACGTTGAGGACGAAATGGAATCTCAACATAATATGGAATCTCTGTCCAAACAACTGGCTAAGGCCAATTTGGTGCAGACAAAAGAGTTCAAGGGGAAGCATGTGCCTTCTCATCACAAGAAGATGGACTCCACTAATATGAAAGTGAAGGGTCCTTCGTTCAAGCAACAGAAGTCCAAGTCCCACGTGACTTGCTTCAACTGTGGCAAGAATGGCCACTACAAGAGTGAATGCAAATCCAAGCCCAAACCAAAATAGCAGGTATAGCTAAACTTGGTTATTTTGATTACTTAACTTGGTTGCTATTTTTATACAGGTTGAGTTATCTAGCGTAGTAGCTGACTAGTGGTCTGACACTAGTGCAATTGACCATGTGTGCTCTCGAAGGAACTGTTCACCAAGGACGAGCCGTGTTATGACGAAGGTCTCGATGGCGAACATGTACCTAGCAGAATATCTGAAGATCGAGACAGTGGTTATGAACCACCGACAAGGACACTGGAATGCATGTTACATATACCAGAGATTTTCGAAGATCCGATCCCATAAAGTCTGTTATCTGATACTGATTTGAAAGATGGACATTCGTACTAGCCAGATGGTAATTTCTTGGCAAGGAACATACTTCGAAAAAATGTTTGGTGCTGAAGGGATGTTCGAACTTCTGTTGATGGCGATGAAATTACTTCACTGAATGGACTGAGAGTTGTTCTATGATAGAAGCAGACTCAAGCTGTCCTACCGGGACCTTATCTTCAGAATATGGGGGTAAGGAGGTGGAGGAATTTAAGGTATGTGCAGATACAAGACTGCTGGAAAGCTGCTCAGACGATTGAACTAAAGTACTGATCATCTGAAGTTAGTACACTCAGATATCTGTAACTTTTATCAATTTTCCACAGAGGTCGATTCGAAGTGTTTCTCGAAGTGCACGTTTGTCATGACCCGCACCCGCTTTTTAGACATGAGCTCGTGAGCAAGCCAGCTACGTATCAAACGGACTCCAGCTTGACTCGAGTACGTATAAGCTGTCAAGATCATGGTATCATGACTAATATGGTAATCTACAGTGTATCTCAATCCACAAGAATATATAAGACAATAATGAACAAGTATGGGTCGTGGTCTGCAGCCTACTAGCATATATGTCCGATTAGACTCCAAATATGATATGATTCTATAAAGCTAGGCTGATAAGCTGGATATATCATAAAAGTACGAGAAAAATAATAAATCGATAATACTAACAAAATACCTGAATCATGCAGATGAAGTCAACTACCACATGCTCAGCTAACTAACTCCGTGCAATCAGCTACCTGAAGAGATCATCAAGTCCTCAGAGGACTAGCAAGATACATAAAACATGCCTACTAATATGACAGTAAATGACATGTGTGGAGGATAAGAACACTGCAAGAAGAACATCTAAGAACGACGAGTCGTGTGGAAATGCAATACGAGAATTGGCTAACTATCAATTAGAACTCTTATAGCTTGTAGTATAATGCAAGATACTCCCGATATATAGTATTTCAATTGATGTGCAAGCAGGATACTCTCAGTCGAGATTAGCCAATTCTAGTATCGATCTCCTCTCCTAAAGGTACAAGGTCAAGTAGACCCTATAAATCGTAGTACAAGGCAAGATACTCCCAATTTATAGTATCGCAAGTCAAGTCAATCAATCAATCAATATATACTATAGGTCGTAGTACAATGCAAGATACTCCCAGTCTATAGTATATCTCAAGTCAAGTCAATCAAGCGATATCAAGATAGAAGAATCGGCTATAGGTCGTAGTACAATGTAAGATACTCCCAATATATAGTATGTATCAAATATAGTACAATGCTAGATACTCCCAGTCAAGAATGGTCAAGTCAAGAACAAGATACAAAAATTGACAACTCAATCACGAGACAAGATAACACAAAAGGACCAATAATCAAACAATGTCGAATATCATATACGTGCACGTAATCTAGAACAAGTGAAACAATCAAGGACAAACCGATCACAATATGGAAAATCATGTGACAATATGAAAAAGAATACAATAGAGAAAATAATGTAAATACTGCATATGTTCGGCAAGGTATACTTGCATGGGGGTTGCACGAGAACCAACAATATATCGCCAACTTCTAAGCCATAAAGTCTAAATCAACACAACTATCTCCGAAAACTGAAATAAATATTGCCAACATTCTCAGAATAGTCAAATTAGCTAGAATTGCCTGTCCTTAAGTCCAATTCTGGACACAGGGACAAAACGATTATTTCGGGTCAAAACGGTATCCGCCGCTGGACCCGTTTTGTACCGAAAAGCATGCCAGAGTCAATGGTCTCTAAAGTCTTCAAACTATATGTCTACGGATTTGTTTTGATGATACGAACCCAACAGTTTGTCCAGTTTTGATTTTGATGGGCCGTACACAAAATCGCCCATTGAATCGGATCGTAGGGCCCGCAAAACGGCGATTCGATCAATTGTCTCAGAATCGGACCAAACTTGGCATACAGGACCAAAAAATGATACGTCTTGTTGGCGCAAGTTTTGTCTCGATCTGACGAACGTGCACAAAGTAATTGGAAAATTTGCACTGAGACTGATACGGTGAATTTTGACGGATATGCATCAAATTCGTCGCACACACGTGACCAATTTGTATTTCGTCAAAGCCCACACGTCCACGAAGCTTTTATGTACCTTTTAATGCTTTCGGTTCGCGACCACATCGCCCAGATTGGCGGGACGTACGTCATATCGAAGGTTTTTCGGGATTTTGAAAACAGGTTTTTCTTGGGTTTCAAACTGGATTTTCTTACTGTATAAATAGCTAAAAATAAAACAAATAGTGGGGTTTCCATCTTGATTAGGTCCTCTAGAGATTTGTCCAATTAGTCTTCGAGAATTTCCTGTGGTTTGACAGAATCTTGCCTTCCTAATAGGGGTGGGGACTGCTCTGTTTTGCTATTTGCGAACAGATTTTTGTCAATATTTGGGCTCGGTTCGTGACACGTGCCGTGCAAATTAAATTGAGCTAACTGAATCGAAACGAAGGTGGTTAGGTTAGGTGCATATCAGAGGAAACAACTCTTGAAACGATCAAACGATCTTGGAGAATGGTCGTCGCGAAGTCGGCTCGGCATCATGTTGCGGCTGTGCGCATATCCTGCACGCGGGCTGGATCCCGCGCCTGGCCGACCGGAGGCGGTGGCTTGCGGCGGTATGCGGAGGTCGGGCATGGTCGCCTGTGTTGGAGGAGGGAGGTGGCGGCACTAGGTTTTAGGTTTTCGAGAGTTTCTCTCTCGCTCTCGGCTTATATATATATATATATATATATATATATATATATATACACTGCTCGTTAACCGAGCAACACATGGTCGGGGTTGGGCTTTTGGGTTGTGGGGGTTGTTGAGTTGTGTGGTTTTGTTTTGATTTTAATTTTTTTTTCCTTTTTTCTATTACTAAGTGTATATATATATATATATATATATATATATATATATATATATATATATATATATATATATATATATATATATTTATATATATATATATATATATATATATATATATATTTCCTTTTTTCTATTACTAAGTGTATATATATATATATATATATATATATATATATATATATAGATATATATATATATATATATATATATATATATTATATATATATATATATATATATATATATATATATATATATATATACACAAACACACATATATATATATGCATATGATAAATTTATATATATACTTATATATTTATATATATACACACTGTGTGTATATATATATACACCATACCATATATATATACGTATATATATGTATCAAGATTTAGAGAATAGGTAAAACAAAATTATATATATATATACATATATATTTATACACAGGTATATGTAGCCTAAATAAATCCCAAATTTACCAATAATTCCCTAAGAGAATTATTATCCTATTTCCGAGGTAATATAAATTTAAATAGCCGATAATGCATACATTATATTTATATAAAAAGAATCTACCAACCGAGCACATATACATATATACCCTATAGTTACATATATGAAATATTTATGAAATTTATATAAATAAGATATATCAATATACACGTAATGTCTAGTATTTGTATACTATAAATATACGTACCCATATATTCACCAGTTTATATATAGCCTAGCAATCCTCACAATCCCAAAAGATATTTTCTAAGACATGCCATCATACATTCAGAAACTAAATATCAATACACACATATCATATACAATGTCTATTTATATAAAATTACTTATTTATCCGTTAAAATAAATACACTAATTATATCACCCCTATAATTATCTACATGGCCTCTTTGGACGTACTATACGTCTACATGAGCTTGTGCTTGGTTTGGGTTCAGTCTGGGCCAACTTGGTACAACCGGGTCTCCTAAAATCATTTATATTAATAAATAACTAATTAAAATTATTTATATAGGTTAACTCGTAACTTGGCCTGATTTTCCTAGTTGGGACACACTTATGGCTGGGTCTTCCTTAGCATGGCTAATATACTAGTCAAGGCACGCTATCGCACTATCAATGCCGTGATTCCTAGTCGTCTGGTACTTCAAAACTCAACCATGGCTAAAGTCATATATCGTAAGAATTAACTAATTAATTATTTATAAAATTCTAAAAATTACCATTTAAATCAAATAAATAAAAAAAATTCAAAAATTTTCGGAAAGAGGAGTTACAAATCTACCTACCTTAAAAATAATTTTGTCCTCGAAATTCTAATTTATAACTATTCCTTAAAATCCAAAGTCCACTATTACCTTAATCTCCTCAAATTTAATTTCTCAAAAATATTTTATAACCTTCTCTAGCCATTTTATAACTCCGAATACTTGGGGACTTCTACCCACCTTTGGTCACACTACTCCTCAAAATAGGGTCACTAAAATCTTATAATCTTCTAACTAGTTGCTAACAATTCTACCAACAGATATCAGGGGCGTATGGCATCTATATTCCCTCATATCTATAAACAACCAAAACTCAATAACCACGTAATATTATACTATAATTTAAAAATTTTGATGAATTCTAGACATCACGATCATTCGTCACCCCGGAATAGGAGGGACAAAAATTAATGGTACGGAAAACAAAGAAGTATAACCGAGAGCAAATATGGAGTTTTCAAGGACGTAGAGAATTTCTAGGAGAATTTTTAAGGCAGAGTGGATTGAGATTTCTAAGGTTTAGTCATATTTGCAGGCTCGTATCAGTACATTTACGTAACCGATACGATATCCTCTAACCTGCATGGGCCACCAAAAAAATTTGTCACGACCCGCACCCGTTTTTCGGACGCGAGCTCGTGAGCAATCCAGCTTCGTATCAAGCGGACTCCAGCCCGACTCGAGTACGTATAAACTGTCAAGATCATGGTATCATGACTAATATGGTAATCTACAGTATATCTCAATCAACAAAAATATATAAGACAAGAATGAACAAGTATGGGTCGTGGTCTGCAGCCCACTAGCATATATGTCCGATTAGACTCCAAGTAGGATATGAGTCTATAAAGCTAGGTTGATAAGCAGGATATATCATAAAAGCACGAAAAAGATAATAAATCGATAATACTAACAAAATACCTGAATCATGCAGATGAAGTCAACTACCACATGCTCAGCTAACTAACTCCGTGCAATCAGCTACCTGAAGAGATCATCAGGTCCTCAGAGGACTAGCAAGATACATAAAATATGCCTACTAATATGATAGTAAATAACATGTGTGGAGGATAAAAATACTGCAAGAAGAACATCTAAGGACGACGAGTCGTGTGGAAATGTAATACGAGACTTGGCTAACTATCAATCAGTACTCTTATAGCTTGTAGTACAATGCAAGATACTTCCAATCTATAGTATTTTAATTGACGTACAAGCAGGATACTCTCGGTCGAGATTAGCCAATTCTAGTATCGATCTTCTCTCCTAAAGGTACAAGGTCAAGTAGACCCTATAAATTGTAGTACAATACAAGATACTTCCAATTTATAGTGTTGCAAGTCAAGTCAATCAATCAATCAATATATGCTATAGCTCATAGTACAATGCAAGATACTCTCAATCTATAGTATATCTCAAGCCAAGTCAATCAAGCGATATCAAGATAGAAGAATCGCCTATAGGTCGTAGTACAATGTAAGATACTCCCAATCTATAGTATGTCTCAACTATAGTACAATACAAGATACCCCCAGTCAAGAATGGTCAAGTCTAGAACAAGATACAGAAACTGACAACTCAATCACGAGTCAAGGTAACACGAAAAGACCAATAATCAAGCAATATCGAATATCCTATACATGCACGTAATCTATAACAAGTAAAACAATCAAGGACAAACCGATCACAATATCTAAAATCATGTGACAATATTAAAAAAATATAATAGAGAAAATAATGTAAATACTGCTTATGTCCAAATCATCACAACTGTCTTCGAAAGCTGAAATAAAATTTCCAACATTCTCAAAATAGTCAAATTAGCTAGGATTGCCTGTCCTTAAGTCCAATTCTGGACACAGGAGCAAAATGGTCATTTCGGGTCAAAACGGTGTTCGCCGTTGGATCCGTTTTGCACCGAAAAGCGTGCCAGAGTCAATGGTCTCCAAAGTTGTCAAACTACATGTCTACGAATTTGTTTTATACATGTTCGTCGGATCGAGACAAAACTTGTGCCAATAATATCGTATCATTTTTTGGTCCTGTATGCCATGTTTGGTCCAGTTCTGAGACAGTTGATCAGATTGTCGTTTCGCGGGCACCACGATCCGATTCAACAAGCGATTTTGTGCACGGCCCACAGGAATCCACAATTGGACATTCCGTTGGGCTTGTATCATCAAAATAAATCCATAGACATGTAGTTTGACGAATTTAGAGACCATTGACTCTTGCATATTTTTTGGTGCAAAGCGGGTCCAACGGCGGACACCGTTTTGGCCCAAATGACAATTTGCCCCTGTGTCCAGAATTGGACTTAAGGACAGATAATTTTAGCTAATTTTACTATTCTGAGAACATTGGTAATATTATTTCAGCTTTCGGAGACAGTTGTGATGACTTGGACTTTATGGCTTAGCAGTTGACTATATTTTGTTGGATCTGCATGCAACCTCCAGGCAAGATACCTTGCCTCTCTCTACAGTTTATTACATGTTTATAGATCTATTTTATCATGTTATTATTTTAGTTCTTTAGTTGATTTGATTTATATGTTCTTTATACCATGTACACCAGTTGATTGGCTTGCTTGTATATCGCTTTTCGTAAGTTGATAGTGTAGTTATACTGGACTTGTTCACATCGTAGTTCATGCTAGAGTGGCCCTTATCTGTGTCTTGATTGAGTTGTACCTTATCTTACCAGTACCTTGCTTGAGTCGTGTCATAGAATGAGTACGTGTAGTTGAACTGTTAAATCCTTGTTATCATTTTTCTTAAGGTAGCAACGAACCCAAGAATCTTCAATGCGATAACCGTCGCGAGACGGATCACGCATCATCAGAATCGACATCGTCGGATGGGAGGCCATGGAGTACTGAATGTCATGGATGGAGTTGCTGAGCGCATTCATCTGCAGTGTGGTACGATAGTCCATCTGCGTCTAGTGGTCATCCATCTCAGCCCAGCATTTGTCCTCCAAACAGAAGCGATCGCGAAGCATAGCCTGAATAGAGTCAAGTGTAGCAGTGGACTCGGGAGTAGGAGAATCAGGAGCAGCAAAGGGTATAGGAGAGTCAAGCTCCTCAGCAGCATAAGACTCAGAGGAGGCCGCAGCAGCAACAGTTCTCCTTGTCATGGTCAGATAGGCAGGAGGGGACATGGGCTGACACTGATCTAATGGGACATGAAAGGCACGAAAGATCAGAGGAAGATACATGGTGTAAACTAAGGACTTTTGTTTAGGCCTAGCAAGAATCATCCAATCCATCATTGTACAAAAAAAGTTAAAAGGGACGCAAAAATAGAGAAAGAAAAGAGCAGTGATCTCAAAGTACGTGACCTCATCAGTCGATCCAGCTTTCGGCAAGACCGAAGAAAAAATAATGCGATAAAGTTCGTAAAAGTAATTATTGAGATGTTTAGCCTTAAGTTTTTGAGGATGGGCATTCGGAGAGCAAATATTATACTTAAAACTTTCCAAAGTGGTCTTATCGGGGAAGACAAAATCCTGTGCATCATCAAACTGTTCCCAAGTATTAGGGTCGGGCATACCAAGAAGGTCGGCTAATTCAAAATCATCAAATAATATGTCTATACCGACGACACGTGAGTAGATGCGGTCGAGGTCATAAGTCATGTTGCAATAAAATATTTGAATGTCATTCACATAGATAGGTTCCCGAGTTGCAACAAGTCCATCGAGACACAAGTCACAAAAGTTAGGAAGATAGACGAAAAACAGCGTGAACTTAATAGGGCGTCCGACAAATACACTATGATAACGAAAGTCGGCGAACCATGCGTTAGACGCATCTAATGACACAAAAATACGGTCATCGTATGTGTCAAAATTGAGGGGTGGAGGTGGGTTGAAAAGTAGGTGTATCATGTTAGGAGGTGGAGGAATAGGTTATGGGATTGGTTGAGGTTGTGGTGGAGGATTTGGTGGAGGATTAGTAAAGGATTCACCTGTACTTCTCCTTGGTCTCTTCCCTCTACCAAGCAACCTAGGTGCCATGAGAAAAGAAATTGAGATAAAGGGAAGAAAAAGAAAATATACCTCAAAAAGAGACCCAAGATGGAAGAGAATGAGCCCAAGAATGATCACCTTGAGTTTGGATAGAGATATCCCAAGGAATGGAGACTTCTAGGGTTAGGGTTTTGAAAGAAATATGTTTGGAGAGGTTTGGAGAAGACAATGGAGGGGAGAGAGAGAGAGACAATCACGAGTTTAAGAGGAGTTGGTCGGCTGGTCAGGTCAAATATGAGCCATTGGATCATAAATAGATGGACGGCTGAGAGCAACCCGAGGTTCTGGAACAAGGAGGCCGAACTCGGTCCGAACTCTGTGTGGGGACAGGGTTCGGCCCGAGTTCTGGTCCCTTATGCCAGAACTACAAGCAGAAATACAATAAGAGAAAATTTGGAAATTCAATGAAGTTAGAAATTTTAAATGGGGCTGGCTACAAAACAAATTAACCATATAATAAATAAAAAGTTATGACAAAAATCAATATGGTGAAACTGCCATGGGTTAGCTGCAGGGGCCGGATCCCAGCTAGCGGTAGTCCGAAGACTAGTGCATCGCTTAGGCTTTTACGTCTTTTTGTCAGAAGGACCCTTTCGGCTTGTACCCATAGCAAAATCATCATAGAGAGTCGTAATATAATCGATATTTACGCAGGCCAATTTAATGAGTAACCATTTCATCTAAAATTCCTAATTCACGACAAAGAAAATTGAAGCGCTCCTCGGATAGTGGTTTTGTAAAGAAATCGGCCAACTGATGATCAGTGTCAATAAATTCTAAATTGATAGTGCCATTATGTTGATGATAACGCAAAAAGTGATGACGAATTTCAATGTATTTCGTACGTGAGTGACATATAGGGTTCTTAGTATGGTTGACAGCACTAGTGTTATCACAGAATATAAAAATGTGCATAAAAGATAGGTTGTAGTCTACAAGGGTTTGCTTCATCTACAGAATTTATGCACAACAACGACCAGCTGCGATATATTCAGCTTCTATTTTGGATAGTGCGACAGAATTCTGCTTCTTGCTAAACTAAGACTAGAGCCTTGCCTAATAAATGACACGTGCCGCTAGTACTTTTACGGTCGACTTTGTATCATGCGAAATCAGTATCGGAGTAACCAATAAGGTCAAAAAATATTGATTTGGGATACCATAAGCCCACTGTAACTGTACCCTTAAGGTATCGAAAGATACGCTTAACGGCAGACAAGTATGATTCCTTAGGATTAGTTTGATAGCGAGCACACAGGCAAACACTAAACATAATATCAGGACGACTAGCAGTTAAGTAAAGTAGATTGCCTATCATACCTCGATACTTACGTTGATCAACGGGTTTGCCGCTTTCATCTGGTTCTAGTTTGGTTGTATTAGCCATTGGAGTGCCAATTAGTTTGACGTTGTCAAGGTCAAACGTCTTCAGCATGTCCTTTGTATACTTTGACTGACATATGAAAGTTCCATACGATGTTTGTTTGACTTGTAGTCCAAGAAAGTAATTGAGCTCCCCCATCATGCTCATCTCAAACTCGTTCTGCATACACTTAGCAAAATCTTGATAGAGAGTTTCATCAGTAGAACCGAATATAATATCATCAACGTAAATTTGTACTAAAAGAATAGTGTCTTTGAAAGATTTTATAAAGGGTGTAGTGTCAATTTTCCCTTTTGAGAAACCTTTATCTAATAAGAAAGTACTTAGGCGTTCATACCAAGCTCTGAGGGCTTGTTTGAGGTCGTAAAGTACTTTCTTCAGCTTGAAAACATGGTCGAAAAATTTATAATTTTTAAAACCAGGGGGTTGTTTTACAAAAACTTCCTCCTTAATAAAACCATTCAAAAAGGCACTTTTGACATCCATTTGAAAAATTTTAAAATTTTGAAAGTTAGCAAATGCACAAAGCATCCGAATGGATTCCAGTCTTGCAACAGGAGCATACGTCTCATCGTAGTCGATACCTTCCTTTTGGTTGTATCCTTGAGCTAATAGACGAGCTTCGAAAAAATATTCGATGCTGAAGGGATGTTCAAACTTCTGCTGATGGCGATGAAGTCACTTCATTGAATGGACTGAGAGTTGTTCTATGATAGAAGCAGACTCAAGCTGTCCTACCGGGACCTTATCTTCAGAATATGTAGGTAAGGAGGTGGAGGAATTTAAGGTATGTGCAGATACAAGACTGCTGGAAAGCTGCTCAGACAATTGAACTAAAGTACTGATCATCTGAAGTTAGTACGCTCAGATATCTGTGACTTTTATCAATTCTCCACAGAGGTTGGTTCGAAGTGTTCTCGAAGTGTACGTTTGTCACGATCCGCACCCGCTTTTTGGATGCGAGCTCGTGAGCAAGCCAGCTACGTATCAAGCGGACTCCAGCTCGACTCGAGTACGTATAAGCTGTCAAGATCATGGTATCATGACTAATATGGTAATCTACAGTGTATCTCAATTCACAAGAATATATAAGACAAGAATGAACAACTATGGGTCGTGGTCTGCAGCCCACTAGCATATAGGTCCAATTAGACTCCAAGTATGATATGAGTCTATAAAGCTAGGCTGATAAGCAGGATATATCATAAAAGTACGAGAAAGATAATAAATCGATAATACTAACAAAATACCTGAATCATGCAGATGAAGTCAACTACCACATGCTCAGCTAACTAACTCCGTGCAATCAGCTACCTGAAAAGATCATCAGGTCCTCAGAGGACTAGCAAGATACATAAAACATACCTACTAATATGACAGTAAATAACATGTGTGGAGGATAAGAACACTGCAAGAAGAACATCTAAGAACGACGAGTCGTATGGAAATGTAATACGAGAATTGGCTAACTATCAATTAGAACTCTTATAGCTTGTAGTATAATGCAAGATACTCCCGATATATAGTATTTCAATTGATGTACAAGCAGGATACTCTCAGTCGAGATTAGCCAATTCTAGTATCGATCTCCTCTCCTAAAGGTACAAGGTCAAGTAGACCCTATAAATCGTAGTACAAGACAAGATACTCCCAATTTATAGTATCGCAAGTCAAGTCAATCAATCAATCAATATATACTATAGGTCGTAGTACAATGCAAGATACTCTCAGTCTATAGTATATCTCAAGTCAAGTCAATCAAGCGATATCAAGATAGAAGAATCGGCTATAGGTCGTAGTACAATGTAAGATACTCCCAATATATAGTATGTATCAAATGTAGTACAATGCCAGATACTCCCAGTCAAGAATGGTCAAGTCAAGAACAAGATACAAAAATTGACAACTCAATCACGAGACAAGATAACACAAAAGGACCAATAATCAAACAATGTCGAATATCATATACGTGCACGTAATCTAGAACAGGTGAAACAATCAAGGACAAACCGATCACAATATGGAAAATCGTGTGACAATATAAAAAAGAATACAATAGAGAAAATAATCTAAATACTGTATATGTTCGGCAAGGTATACTTGCATAGGGGTTGCACGGAGAACCAACAATATATCGCCAACTTCTAAGCCATAAAGTCGAAATCATCACAACTGTCTCTGAAAGCTGAAATAAATATTGCCAACATTCTCAAAATAGTCAAATTAACTAGGATTGCCTGTCCTTAAGTCCAATTCTGGACACAGGAACAAAACGATTATTTCGGGTCAAAATGGTGTCTGCCGTTGGACCCATTTTGCATCGAAAAGCGTACCAGAGTCAATGGTCTCTAAATTCGTCAAACTACATGTCTATGGATTCGTTTTGATGATAAAAACCCAATGGTTTGTCCAGTTTTTGATTTCGATGAACCGTGCACAAAATCGCCCATTGAATCGGATCGTAGGGCCCGTAAAACGGCGATTCGATCAACTGTCTCAGAATCGGACCAAACTTGGCATACAGGACCAAAAAAATGATACGATCCTGTTGGCGTAAGTTTTGTCTCGATTTGACGAACGTGCATAAAGTAATTAAAAATTTTGTATAGAGACCGATACGGTGAATTTCGACGGATATACATCAAATACGTCGCGCACACGTGACCAATTTGTATTCCGTCAAAGCCTACACATCTACGAAGCTATTACGCACCTTTCGATGCTTTCGGTTCATGACCACGTCGTCCGGATTGGCAGGACGCACGTCATATCGAAGGTTTTTCGGGATTTTGAAAACAGGTTTTTTTTTGTTTTTCAAACTGGATTTTCTTACTGTATAAATAGCTAAAAATAAAACAAATAGTGGGGTTTCCATCTCGATTAGGTCCTCTAGAGATTTGTTCAATTAGGCTTCGAGAATTCCCGGTGGTTTGACAGAATCTTGCCTTCCTAATAGGGATAGGGACTGCTCTGTTTTGCTATTTGCGAATAGATTTTTGTCAATCTTTGGGCTCAGTTCGTGATGCGTGCCGTACAAAGTAAATCGAGCTAACTTAATCGAAACGAAGGTGATTAGGTTAGGTGCATACCAGAGGAAACAGCTCTCGAAATGATCGAACGATCTTCGAGAATGGTCTTCGCGAAGTCGGCTCGGCATCATGTTGCGACTGTGCGCATATCCTGCATGTGGGCTGGATTTCGTGCCTGGCAGGCCGACGGCGGTGGCTCGCGACGGTGTGTGGAGGTCGGGCAGGGTCGCCTGTGTTGGAGGAGGGAGGTGGCTGTTTGCCATTGATTGTAAAAGTACAGAACAGTTTTATGGGAGGACTGAACTTAGACTCACAATACAAACTCGCTTGTACAAAGAAAGCCTAGGGACGAAAACCTAGGTACAACAGTCTATGTACAATTGTTTATTTTAGATTCTGGGGGATGACGATAGAGGCTCGGGAAGGCGACGGCAGCCCTGCCTTACTCCTTGGACGATCGGTATGCAGTCTTGGCTCGGAGAAGATCTGCTTGGCGTAGACGAAGGAATGCTCTTCTTGCTCTCCTCGTGTTGCTCTCCTGGCTTCTCTCTCTCTCTGTGGTTATCGAAAAGAGGGGAACTCTCTTTGTATATCTGTCTCTCTCTTTTTTTTTATTCTCTAGTTGCCCGGGGGGTTTTTGCAAGGGAATGATGCTGGCTATTTATAGGAGTGGGGTGTGATCATTAGGGTTTGCTAATGATCATTTGTTTGGAATGTCGGCGCTCCTTCAATCTATCTGAACCCTTGATCCTGATTACAATAAATCTAGGCCATTAATGCGGATAGTACCGTATCTTGTGAGCAATTAATGCTAACTGCTTTAAATCTTCATGATTGATTATGCCAATGTCCGATTGCTCGCCACGTGTCCCATTGGCTTGATGATAAATGATATGCCTTGATCTCAGTAATTATGATGATGATGTCAAATATATTTGTTGGGATTCGGTTAAATCCTTGATTGATCCGATGCCACGTGTTTTAATTGTGGGTCCTGCCAGAGCCGCATGGGATAGGCAAGACTTGAACCGCAGGAAGATAATCTTTATGAGCCGTATGGGACAGTGCTTTATTGAGCCGCAGGGGATGAACTCTCAATGAGCCGCATGTGTATAATCTCTACGAGCCGCATAAGCTAGCGTTGTATTGAGCCGCAGGAACTCGTTTATTCTTGGCCGCATAAGCTCGCCTCAAAACTTTGGTAGACAGTGCCACTTTGAAGATTTTTCTTATTCCCGAAGTACTGTTTTTCGTGTCAGTCATTATGACAACTTTATGTCAGGTCTGTCACTTGTCAGGTCTGTCAGCCGTCAGAGCATTAAATGCGTCCACACGTTGGGCACAGCTATTTTTGAAGACCACGTGGCCTCTCTCTCTGGGCCGCATGGAGTTTACTCGAGCTGCCTATGTGCGTTGAGCCGTATGTCCATGTTGGTGACTTTTGGGCCGCATGATACTCTTGAGCCGCATGAAGCTCGTCTGATTTTGAGTCGTATGAAGCTTCCTGGATTCTGTACCACATGAAGAATGTCTCATGATCGAGCCGCATGAAGGACGTCTCATGACCGAGCCGCATGAGGAATGTCTCATGACCGAGCCGCATAAAGGTCGTCTCATGACCGAGCCGCATGAGGAATGTCTCATGACCGAGCTGCATGAAGGACGTCTCATGACTCGCATGAGGAATGTCTCGATCTGCCCGTGCATTCGCTTTGTGGGCCCGGGTATCCCGAACACACGAGTGCGTAGGTATCATATTTTCTCCCTGATGTGGGGGCTAATAGAAACACTTGCCCTCGATCTTTGTTGGAAGACTCTTGAGAACCACTCTGTCCGTTTGCCGACGGGGGCTGGACACAGACGGCTCTGTACAACTTTCCATCAGAGGTCCGCTTAGCGGGACGCTCTTGATGGTCAGAGGTTGGGACAGCTGACTGAGCCCGATGAGCCCGCGCTGCCCTAGACTTCTTCTACTTAGCACCCGAAGGTGCGTAATAGGAAGAGTCCAAGTTTGGAAGGAGGGAAGAGAAGTTGGTGCCCTTTTCAAAGGAGGTAAGAGGGCTCTATTTATAGAATAGAGTGAGCCCTTTCTTCTTCTCCTTTTCCGATGTGGGACTAAAAGCAATATTTTCCATGCTTCTACAGGACCCCCTTCAAAGTTTCCAAATTGCAAATTTGGAACACTTTGAATAAGAAGCATGGAAAGTAGATTTGTTTAGGTGTAGCAATCCAATCAGAGGTAGCATGGACGTGATAGGTTTGGGTACTTCCGCTGGGGATTTTATGTGGACTTATCATCCTTGGCGTACCTTGGTTTTAGGTACGGATAATAAGTTGAGAGAGGGAACCATCATATTTACTCAGAGATGGTATGACGTGGTAAATATAAGGTTGATGGTAGAACTTTCCTACTCAGAGGTGATATGGACATAGTATGAGTGAACTCGAATAAGGATACATAGAACAACTCAGAGGTGCTATCCACGTGGAAGTTCTATGCATTGGGTGAAAGAATGCTATGGAACAGCTGGGCTCCGAAAGCATGTGATGATGAGGAAAGATGTGGATGTACTAAGGGACCTAGTACGGCATTTGTGGTCAGCAGAGGACATTTGTGGGCCTATTATCCTTGGCATACCTTGGTTTTAGGTACGAATAATAAGTTTGATAGGGATACCTAGGACAACTCCGCGGTAAGGCGGATATGGAGGTTCTTGGTATCGGACGAAAGAATACCATGGAGCAGTGAACAGTTTTCTATTTTCTTTCACTGTTTTCCTTTTCTTTTTGTCAAGGGGTGTGATCCCAGATGATGTAGTACTTTCAATTTTGAATAAATGAGCATGTTTTAACTCATTTTCTCTTTCTTGTACATGTAGTGTTTGTGGAATTGGACCTGTTGGGGGATTATTTGTGGACCTGTTACCCTGGGCGTACCTTGGTTTTAGGTACGAGTAACAAGTTTCGGAGAGGAATACCTAGAATAACTTCGCGATAAGACAGCTATAGAAGTTTTTGGTATTCGAGAGAATGCCAGGGAGCAACTGGGCTCCTAGGCATGATAGGAAAGGGATGGGCTTGTACTGGAGACCCAGTACAGCATCTGTGGTCGACTGAGGACATTTGTGGTCATCAGAGGACATTTATGGTCAACAGAGGACATTTGTGGGCCTATTATCCTTGGCATACCCTGGCTTAGGATACGGATAATAGGATGAAAGGGAACCAACATACTTACTCAGAGGTAATGAGGACATGGCAAGTATGAGGGTTTTACCGTAGAATCTTCCTGCTCAGAGGTAATGAGGACATGGCAGGAGTGGACTCAGCGGAGGATATTTGTGGGCCTATTATCCTTGGCGTAACCTGGTTCAGGATACGGATAATAGGATGAAAGGGAAACCAACATACTTACTCAGAGGTAATGAGGACATGGCAAGTACGAAGGTTTTACCGTGGAGTCTTCCTACTCAGAGGTAAAGAGGACATGGTAGGAGAGGACTCCATAGAGGATATTTGTGGTCCGCAGAGGACATTTGTGGTCAACAGAGGATATTTGTGGACCTATTATCCTTGTCGTACTCCGGTCGTGGGTACAGATAATAGGTTGAAAGAGAATCGACATACTTACTCAGAGGTAATGAGGACATAGCAAGTATGAAGGTTTCTTCTACGGAGCCTTCCCACTCAGAGGTAATGAGGCCATGGCAGGAGTGGGCTCAATGAAGAGGGGTACATAGAACGACTCAGAGGTAATGAGGACATGGAAGTTCTATGTAGGGGTGATTTGTTTTTGGCGGAAGTAAAACGACTCAGAGGTAATGAGGACATGGCCGTTTTAGAAACTTGTGGATCGCTTACCCTTTTTTGTGCACTGGAAGTGCGGGTATCGGATCATGAGGGAGGATCTCTTCCAGGAAGAAAGTTCAGAGGTACGATCATACATGACTTACTATCTGAAAGAGTGACCGAAATGTGAGTTCAGAGGCACCAACGGGCACATGACTCAATATTATGAAAGTGTGAGTTCAGTGGCACCAGCGGGCACATGACTCGATAATCTGGGATGTTGTGGATGTGAGTTCAGCGACACAAGAGGGTACATGACTCGGGAATCTGGAGAATGGTGAGTGTGAGTTCAGCGGTACTAGTGGGTACGTGACTCGGGAATCTGGAGAATGGTGAGTGTGAGTCCAACGGTACCAGCGGGTACGTGACTCAATAATCTAAAATGTGGTGGATGTGAGTTCTGCGGCACCAGCGGGTACATAACTCAATGATCTGGAATGTTATGGATGTGAGTTCAGTGGTACCAGCGAGTACATGACTAGGTAATCTGGAGTGGATGTGAGTTCAGCGGTACCGGGGGGTACATAACTCACCAATCTAGGAAATTTGGAGGCGGAATGTGAGTTCAGCGGTACCGGAGGGTACATAACTCAATCATCAGGGATTTTTTTTTTTTTGGATGTCGTTTCGGACGTAATACTTCTTCAGGAAGTTGCCATTGATGGACAACATGAGCAAGTCTCAGTGTGAGCAGCCACATACTTGGCCAGCTCCGACTCTTCTTCGACCACCCCCTGTGTAAATGCAGACTGAGAGGATGACTTGGGCAACTTGATTATCAGTGGTTCAGTTGATGGAGTTGAGCGTGGTGTTGTTGGCAGACTAGCAACCCCCAGTTTGGCATTTGATGTGGGGCGAGGAGTGGCTGGTTCGCTAGAAGTGTCAGACCTTGCATCGGGGTGTCGACCCTTCCTGGAAAGGCGTATCGTCATGGGCCTATCCGAGGGGTTGAGCTTCCCTGCTTGTTGTTGGCTGACTCTTGATAGCCTGATTGTCAGTAGCTCCGTTGTGGGCCTCGGCATTTGGCCGGACCTTGGCAGCCGGATTATCATTTGCTCCTCCTGCGCTGAGAGGCTGATTGTGTCCTTCCGCAGAGTGGCGGTAAGGGGTACAGACTTGCCCGGTTTGCGAGCTTGGAGGTGGATCGTCAGGGGTCCTTCTGATCCCGTGGCTGTCTCGGTATGAGTTTGTGCGTCTCCTTCATCAAGGTGCCTCTTCGACCTTTCGTATAGGCAGGAGTCCGAGTAGTAAGATTCGACCCCTTTGAAGGGATCGATATCAGCAAATTCTGTCTTTACGAAGCCGTATTTGTCGACGTATTTGAAGCACTGGTGTAGCATGAAAGGCACGATCATATAATCGTGTATCCAAGGGCGCCCCAAAAGGATGTTATAAGAAGTGTCTGCATCTATGACGTAGCAGGTGACTTCGGATTGGAGGTCGCCAATTTGACACTTCGGACGAATCTTCCCAATAGGGTAGCTCCTGCCCGAAATGAAACCGCTGATGGCGATGCTTGTAGGCGTCAGGCGATGCATTGGGATGCGGAGATGATGTAGCAGACCCTTCGGGATGATGCTTATGGAAGAGCCAGGGTCAATGTGCATCCGATCCACCTTCACGTCGCCGATGTATCCCGTGTAGTATAGCGGGCGATCGTGCAGGTTGGTTTTGATGAGCATATCCTGCGGGGTGAAGACGATATTGGGCATCGCTCCCATACACGCGCTGTCTTGGAGATTTGCGGGCTGATTGTCTCCCGTGAGGTTGGCCTGAGCTAAGTATGCGTCGGTATTTTGGAGTGCATCGTTCAAGGCCGTGCGGACATCCTTTGAGAGCCTTAGGAGTTCATATAAGGACAATTTGGCTGGTGTATTGGCCAATTGTGCCAAGATGTCGAAGTTGTAGAGCCTCTCCAGCCCCTGAGGTGTCTCCTTTCGGAGGGATTTGTCGAAGCGAGTCTCCTTCGGCTTAGGCTTGTCAGTCGTCGAAGGCTGAGCCGATCCCGGAGTATCAGTAGAAGTGGGCGGATGATCATCAGTCGGGTTCTCAGCCACGGGCTGAGATTGTGCTCCAGATCGAGTAACAACGGCCGTGACTTCTTCTTCGTTTGCCGAGACGGTGCGGCAGGATCTGACTTTTCCGCTTTTCTTCTTCGTTGTGGGTTGAGTCACCTCGTGGACCAAGTCCGGATGGATCCACATAATTTCTCCTCGCGATGTAGTGAGAGGTACAAGATTGGCAGCTTGATCTCGAGCAAGCGAAAGATTAGCAATTTACATCGTTGCCAGAGGGATGGGTATAACACCGTCTTGAGTCTCTGTTGGAGGGAAACTGCCGAATTGTACGGACACCATGTTGGCTGCTACGGTTACCTCCTCGAAATCGATGGCTAGAGCGTTCGAATCGATGAGGTTTTGGATGTATCATTTCAGTTGGTAGCAGTCGTGTGTAGCATGGTGGACGTAGCGGTGGTAATGGCAAAACTTTGGGTTCTCCAGGTCAGCCGACCGAGGCTCCCGTCTTGGCGGAGGAAGCTGAATTCTATCTCCTTGTATGAGCATGTCTAAGATAGGCTTGACGTGGCCGTCTTCAAAAGAGTAAGTGATTTGAGGCCATTGTTTGTCTGTTGGTTGTGACTCGGGCTTCTGGGCCGCGTCGGCCACCATAGCCTGTTTGCCTCTGTTGTCCCGATTGTTGGAGGGGCTACCCCCATGTCGGTGTTGGTGCTGGGACGCTTGCCTTTGTTCTCTCTATCTGAGATATGCAACCCCAGTTGGCGAGCCTTCCTTAATCGTTCCTCGGCACTTGTAGCACTGATGATAAAAGCCTTCCAGCCCTTGAACTGACTTTCGCCCATCCAGAGACTAATTTTTGGGAGCAGTCTCTTTTGGCAGATTTTAATCAAAGAAGAATTCGGATTGCCGGATGGTAACTTCATTGCGGTTTGACGAAATCGCTCAATGTAATTCCTCGTCAGCTCTTTCTCTCCTTGGACGACGTCCATGAGGGTAGACATCGTGACGTCTTGGCCTACCTCATAGAACCTCTCCAAGAACAAGCGTTTGAAGCCAGCGAAAGAGTGGATACAATTGTCCGGCAGGTTGCGGTACCAGTCGAAGGCGACTCCTTCCAATGCCCCGATGAATAACCGCGTGAGGATAGCGTCATCATGGGGCAGATGGTCGGTGGTGACCTCGAAGTAAGTGATATACCGACTTGCTGAGGTCTTGCCATCATAGGGGTTGATATTGAACGGCTTATATCTTGGTGGGAATGGGACGTCCCTCCATTCAGCAGGATATGGTTGCCGTATTCTGAAGTCTTGAGAGTTTTTTCGGGCGTGGAACATGGCTCGGAGCTCTTGAACTTCTCTCCTTACTTCTCGGGTCTCATCTGTCGCAGTTGGAGCTGTTACTTCGGGAGGATTATTGCCCGGGTTCGGTGCCACCGAATTTGAATCTACGTTGATTGGGGGACCCGCACTTGTCTGGCCAGGTGTCACTCCCTGCAGAGTAGGAAGCGCCACTTTGATCTCGTCTACAGACTTGACCAAGGCGTGCAGTATGGCCTCCAGAGTGTCGATGCGTTGGCGATCATTGGAGTCACCTTGATTGTTATCTGTCATGAATATCGTCCTTACGTGAGGAGTGACGGAAGGGACGGTGGAGGGTGCGCCCTCCGAATCATACCCATGCATCGAGAAATCATCGGGATAGGTGAGAATATTCTCTTCGGGTTCGGATTCAGAAGGAACAGTACCCCCAGCTTCGGAGCTTGCTTCATCTTGAAAGTCACGGATGTCCTCGGGGACATCAGCATCTGTTGCACCTGATGGAAGAGTTGTTTCTCCGGGCTCGTCTCCTTGAAACATCGGATTGTCGTGGATGTTCAGAGGAGTGCTACCCCCAGCTCCCTCGACCCTCGTCGGTGCGGATGATGAATCTCCCATTGCAGCAGATTTTGTCTTCGAACGGGTGTGTTGGTATACTCCGGTGGAGGGCAACCGTTTAGCCGACAATTTCTTAGCTGTAGTGGTTGATATTTTTGGGCTGGAGATGCTTGTCTTCTTCCCTTTCCCCTCGGCGGGGACTTTCTGCACGGAATTACAGGAGGCAATAGGAGGTGATTCGTCCTCCGAGCTCGGATACTGTAATCTTTGGAAGACGGATGGCCGATCTTCCGTCACTGCCGTGTTGTTGCAACAGCAGTTGACAATGATCTGGGTGCAGTGACGTCCATGTGAGGACTCTTTGCACGCCGAGGCCCCTTTTTTTTCCTTGCGTTTGTGGAGGATAGCCTCACGCAGGTCAGAGGAACCACTTTGTCCGTTTGCCGCTGGGGACTGGACTTGAGCGGTTCGATACAACTTCCCATCAGAGGCCCGCGTGATAATCAGCGGGACGCCCCGATAGTCAGAGGTTAGGGCAGCTGCCTGGGCTTGATGAGCCCGCGCTGCCCTGGACTTCTTCTTCATAGCACCTGTGGGTGCATAATAAGAAGAGTCCAAGTTGAATACCACAGAGTCTGGAGAATCATCAGGGTTCGGACCGTACGAGAGACGGTCGAAAACTGATCGAGAGGAGCATAGAGCGAATGTTATGCGGCTGGGATTGGGAACCGTGCAGGCTGTCTGCATGCGGTTGTCTTCTGTCGTCGGCTGAGTTCTTGTGCGGCTAGGAGTCAGGCTGGCCACATGCGGTTGGCATCTGTGGCCGTATGGGTTTTCTGCAAACGATTGACTTTGTTAGCCGCATGAGTCTCATCCATTCGGTTGGCAACTGTAGCCGCATAAGTCATGCGACTGACAGATGTGGCCGCATGAGTTTTCTTCATGCGGTTGGCGGATGTAGCCGCATGGGCTTTCTCCCTGTGGCAAATACCCTTCTGCGGCTCGGATGACGTAGAGTTCCTCTTTGCCCCAGCAAGTCCAGCATCATAGTATTTTCTTCTGCCGGACTTGGGGACAGCAGAGTTGTCTATGGTCTGAAGTGGGGCCGCAGGAGAGTCCTTCTCGCCGTTTTGAGCAACAGAGGATATCTCATCGAAGACTTGAGGAGGAGCAAATGATTTTGGCCTCCACTCTTTGCGACCCTTCGTGGTGCGGGTGCGCTTCTGGATCGGGCCAACGCTGCCTTCAGAGAGCATCTCTTCGAACGCCTGTTGGTCGAAGCGGACGACCATCTTCTGTTGTGTGGAGCCAAGTTTGGCTGCATCCGATTGCGTCACCAACTCCTCAGCCGTGGAGAAGTTAGTCCCCAGCAGAGTCGCCATCGTGTTTGCCATTGATTATAAAAGTACAGAACAGTTTTATGGAAGGACTGAACTTAGACTCACAATACAAACTCGCTTGTACAAAGAAAGCCTAGGGACGAAAACCTAGGTACAGCAGTCTAAGTACAATTGTTTATTTTAGATTCTGGAGGGTGACGATAGAGGCTCGGGAAGGCGACGGCAGCCCTGCCTTACTCCTTCGACGATCGGTATGCAGTCTTGGCTCGGAGAAGATCTGCTTGGCATGGACGAAGGAATGCTCTTCTTGCTCTCCTCGTGTTGCTCTCCTGGCTTCTCTCTCTCTCTGTGGTTATCGAAAAGAGGGGAACTCTCTCTGTATATCTGTCTCTCTCTTTTTTTTTTATTCTCTAGTTGCCCGGGGGCGTTTTTGCAAGGGAATGATGCTGGCTATTTATAGGAGTGGGGTGTGATCATTAGGGTTTGCTAATGATCATTTGTTTGGAATGTCGGTGCTCCTTCAATCTATCTGAACCCTTGATCCTGATTACAATAAATCTAGGCCATTAATGCGGATAGCACCGTATCTTGTGAGCAATTAATACTAACTGCTTTAAATCTTCATGATTGATTATGCCAATGTCCGATTGCTCGCCACGTGTTCCATTGGCTTGATGATAAATGATATGCCTTGATCTCAGTAATTATGATGATGATGTCAAATATATTTGTTGGGATTCGGTTAAATCCTTGATTGATCCGATGCCACGTGTTTTAATTCTGGGTCCTGCCAGAGCTGCATGGGATAGGCAAGACTTGAACCGCAGGGAGATAATCTTCATGAGCCGCATGGGACAGTGCTTTATTGAGCCGCAGGGGATGAACTCTCAATAAGCCGTATGTGCATAATCTCTACGAGCCGCATAAGCTAGCGTTGTATTGAGCCGCAGGAACTCGTTTATTCTTGGCCGCATAAGCTCGCCTCAAAACTTTGGTAGACAGTGCCACTTTGAAGATTTTCCTTATTCCCGAAGTACTGCTTTTCATGTCAGTCATTATGACAACTTTATGTCAGGTCTGTCACTTGTCAGGTCTGTCAGCCGTCAGAGCATTAAATGCGTCCACACGTTGGGCACAGCTGTTTTTGAAGACCACGTGGCCTCTCTCTGGGCCGTATGGAGTTTACTCGAGCTGCCTATGTGCGTTGAGCCGCATGTCCATGTTGGTGACTTTTGGGCCGCATGATACTCTTGAGCCGCATGAAGCTCGTCTGATTTTGAGTCGCATGAAGCTTCCTGGGTTCTGTGCCGTATGAAGAATGTCTCATGACCGAGCCGCATGAAGGACGTCTCATGACCGAGCCGCATGAGGAATGTCTCATGACCGAGCCGCATGAAAGACGTCTCATAACCGAGCCGCATGAGGAATGTCTCATGACCGAGCCGCATAAAGGACGTCTCATGACCGAGCCGCATGAGGAATGTCTCATGACCGAGCCGCATGAAGGACGTCTCATGACTCGCATGAGGAATGTCTCGATCTGCCCGTGCATTCGCTTTGTGGGCCCGGGTATCCCGAACACACGAGTGCGTAGGTATCATGTTTTCTCCCTGATGTGGGGGCTAATAGAAACACTTGCCCTCGATCTTTGTTGGGAGACTCTTGAGAACCACTCTGTCCGTTTGCCGCCGGGGGATGGACACAGGCGGCTCTGTACAACTTTCCATCAGAGGTCCGCTTAGCGGGACGCTCTTGATGGTCAGAGGTTGGGACAGCTGACTGAGCCCGATGAGCCCGCGCTGCCCTAGACTTCTTCTACTTAGCACCCGAAGGTGCGTAATAGGAAGAGTCCAAGTTTGGAAGGAGGGAAGAGAAGTTGGTGCCCTTTTCAAAGGAGGTAAGGGGGCTCTATTTATAGAATGGAGTGAGCCCTTTCTTCTTCTCCTTTTCCGATGTGGGACTAAAAGCAATATTTTCCATGCTTCTACTGTGGTGGCACTAGGTTTTAGGTTTTCGAGAGTTTCTCTCTCGCTCTCGGCCTATATATTTATATACACTGCTCGTTAACCGAGCAACACAGGGTCGGGGTCGGGGTTTTGGGCTGTGGGGGTTGCTGAGTTGTGTGGTTTTGTTTTGATTTTAATTTTTTATCCCTTTTTCTATTATATATATATATATATATATATATATATATATATATATATATATATATATATATATATATATATATATATATACACACCCCATACCATATATATATACGTATATATATGTATCAAGATTTAGAGAATAGGTAAAACAAAATTATATATATACATATATATTTATACACAGGTATATGTAGCCTAAATAAATCCTAAATTTACCAATAATTCCCTAAGAGAATTATTATCCTATTCCCGAGATAATATAAATTTAAAAAGCCGATAATGCATACATTAAATTTATATAAAAAGAATCTACCAACCGAGCACATATACATATACACCCTCTAGTTACATAAAAGAAATATTTATGAAATTTATATAAATAAGATATATCAATATACACGTAATGCCTAATATTTGTATACTATAAATATACGTACCCATATATTCACCAGTTTATATATAGCCTAGCAATCCTCGCAATCCCAAAAGACATTTTCTAAGACATGCCATCATACATTCAGAAACTAAATATCAATACACACATATCATATACAATGCCTTTTTATATAAAATTACGTATTTATCCATTAAAATAAATACACTAATTATATCACCCCTATAATTATCTACATAGCCTCTTTGGACATACTATATGTCAACATGAGCTTGTGCTTGGTTTGGGTTCAGTCTGGGCCAACTTGGTACAACCGGGTCTCCTAAAATCATTTATATTAATAAATAACTAATTAAAATTATTTATATAGGTTAACTCGTAACTTGGCCTGGTTTTCCTAGTTGGGACACACTTATGGATGGGTCTTCCTTGGCATGGCTAATATACTAGTCAAGGCACGCTACCGCACTATCCATGCCGTGATTCCAAGTCGTCTGATATGATACTTTAAAACTCAATCATGGCTAAAGTCATCTACCGTAAGAATTAACTAATTAATTATTTATAAAATTTAAAAATAACCATTTAAATCAAATAAATAAATAAAAATTCAAAAACTTTCGGGAAGAGGAGTTACAAATCTACCCACCTTAAAAATAATTTTGCCCTCGAAATTCTAATTTATAACTATTCCTTAAAATCCAAAGTCCACTATTACCTTAATCTCCTCAAATTTAATTTTTCAAAAATATTTTATAACCTTCTCTAGCCATTTTATAACTCCGAATACTTTGGGACTTCTACCCACCTTTGGTCACACTACTCCTCAAAATACGGTCACTAAAATCTTATAATCTTCTAACTAGTTGCTAACTATTCTACCAACAGATATCAGGGACGTATGGCATCTATATTCCCCCATATCTATAAACAACCAAAACTCAATAATCACGTAATATTATACTATAATTTAAAAATATTGATGAATTTTAGACATCACGATCATTCGTCGCCCCGGAATAGGAGGGACGAAAATCAATGGAACGGAAAGCAAGGAAGTATAACCGAGAGCAAATATGGAGTTTTCAAGTACGTGGAGAATTTCTAGGAGAATTTTCAAGGCAAAGTGGATTGAGATTTCTAAGGTTTAGTCATATTCGCAGGCTCGTATCAGTACAGTTACGTAACCGATACGATATCCTCTGACCTGTATGGGCTACCACAAAAACTTGTCACGATCCGCACCCGTTTTTCGGACGCGAGCTCGTGAGCAAGCCAGCTTCGTATCAAGCGGACTCCAGCCCGACTCGAGTACGTGTAAACTGTCAAGATCATGGTATCATGACTAATATGGTAATCTACAGTATATCTCAATCCACAAGAATATATAAGACAAAAAAGAACAAGTATGGGTCGTGGTCTACAGCCCACTAGCATATATGTCCGATTAGACTCCAAGTAGGATATGAGTCTATAAAGCTAGGTTGATAAGCAGGATATATCATAAAAGCACGAGAAAGATAATATATCGATAATACTAACAAAATACCTGAATCATGCAGATGAAGTCAACTACTACATGCTCAGCTAACTAACTCCGTGCAATCAGCTACCTGAAGAGATCATCAGGTCCTTAGAGGACTAGCAAGATACATAAAACATGCCTACTAATATGACAGTAAATAACATATGTGGAGGATAAATATACTGCAAGAAGAACATCTAAGGACGACGAGTCGTATGGAAATGTAATACGAGACTTGGCTAACTATCAATCAGTACTCTTATAGCTTGTAGTACAATACAAGATACTTCCAATCTATAGTATTTCAACTAACGTACAAGCAGGATACTCTCAGTCGAGATTAGCCAATTCTAGTATCGATCTCCTCTCCTAAAGGTACAAGGTCAAGTAGACCCTATAAATCGTAGTAAAATACAAGATACTCCCAATTTATAGTATCACAAGTCAAGTCAATCAATCAATATATGCTATAGGTCATAGTACAATGCAAGATATTCCTAATCTATAGTATATCTTAAGTCAAGTCAATCAAGCGATATCAAGATAGAAGAATCGCCTATAGGTCGTAGTACAATGTAAGATACTCCCAATCTATAGTATGTCTCAACTATAGTACAATGCAAGATGCCCCCATTCAAGAATGGTCAAGTCTAGAACAAGATACAGAAACTGACAACTCAATCATGAGACAAGGTAACACGAAAAGACCAATAATCAAGCACTGTCGAATATCCTATACATGCACGTAATCTAGAACAAGTAAAACAAGCAAGGAAAAATCGATCACAATATATAAAATCATGTGACAATATGAAAAAGAATACAATAGAGAAAATAATGTAAATACTGCTTATGTTCGGCAAGGTATACTTGTCTGGGGGTTGCACGGAGAACCAACAATATATCGCCAACTGCTAAGCCATAAAGTGCAAATCATCACAACTGTCTTCGAAAGCTGAAATAAAATTTTTATCATTCTCAGAATAGTCAAATAGCTAGGATTGCCTGTCCTTAAGTCCAATTCTGGACACAGGGGCAAAACGGTTATTTCGGGACAAAATGGTGTCCGTCGTTGGACCCGTTTTGTACCGAAAAGCGTGCCAGAGTCAATGGTCTCCAAAGTTGTCAAACTATATATCTACAAATTTGTTTTGATGATACGAACCCAACGATATGTCTAGTTTTGGATTCCGGTCGGCCGTGCACAAAATCGCCCGTTGAATCGGATCATGAGGCCCGCAAAACGGCGATCCGATCAACTGTCTCAGAATCGGACCAAACTTGGCATACAGGACCAGAAAAATGATACGGTCCTGTTGGCGCAAGTTTTGTCTCGATCTGACGAACATGTACAAAGTAATTAGAAAATTTGCACAGAGGTCGATACGGTGAATTTTGACGGATACGCATCAAATTCGTCACGCACACGCGACCAATTTGAATTCCGTAAAAGCCCACACATCGAAAAATCCATTACACACCTTTCGATTCTTTCGGTTCGCGACCACGTCGCCCGGATTGGCGGAACGCACGTCGTATCGAAGGTTTTTTGGGATTTTGAAAACAGGTTTTTCTTAGTTTTCAAACTGGATTTTCTTACTGTATAAATAGCTAAAAAAACAAATAGTGGGGTTTCATCTCGATTAGGTCCTCTAGAGATCTGTTCAATTAGGTTTCGAGAATTCCCTGTGGCTTGACAGAATCTTGCCTTCCTAATAGGGGTGCGGACTGCTCTGTTTTGCTATTTGCGAATAAATTTTTGTCAATCTTTGGGCTCGGTTCGTGACGCGTGCCGTGCAAAGTAAATCGAGCTAACTGAATCGAAATGAAGGTGGTTAGGTTAGGTGCATGCCAGAGGAAGCGGCTCTCGAAACGAACGAACGATCTTCGAGAATGGTCGTCGCGAAGTCGGCTCGGCATCATGTTGTGGCTGTGCGCATATCCTGCGGACGGGCTGGTTTCCGCGCCTGGCCGGCCGATGGCGGCTCGTGGCGGCGTGCGGAGGTCGGACAGGGTCGCCTGTGTTAGAGGAGGGAGGTGGCGGCACTAGGTTTTAGGTTTTCGAGAGTTTCTCTCTCGCTCTCGGCCTATATATATACACTGTTCGTTAACCGAGCAATACAGGGTCGGAGTCGGGCTTTTGGGCTGTGGGGGGGGTGCTGAGTTGTGTGGTTTTGTTTGATTTTAATTATTTCTTTTTTTTCTTTTTTCTATATATATATATATATATATATATATATATATATATTTTATATATATATATATATATATATATATATATATATATATATATATATATATATACACACACAGGCCAAAAAAAAAAAAGGAAAAAAAAAAAAAATATATATATATATATATATATATATATATATATATATATATATATATATATATATACACACATATATATATATTTATACACAGGTATATGTAGCCTAAATAAATCCCAAATTTACCAATAATTCCCTAAGAGAATTATTATCCTATTCCTGAGGTAATATAAATTCAATTAGCCGATAATGCATACATTATATTTATATAAAAAGAATCTACCAACCGAGCACATATACATATACACCCTCTAGTTACATATAAGAAATATTTATGAAATTTATATAAATAAGATATATCAATATACACGTAATGCCTAGTATTTGTATACTAAAAATATACATACCCATTTATTCACTAGTTTATATATAGCATAGCAATCCTCACAATCCCAAAAGATATTTTCTAAGACATGCCATCATACATTCAGAACTAAACATCAATACTCACATATCATATACAATGCCTATTTATATAAAATTACTTATTTATCCATTAAAATAAATACACTAATTATATCATCCCCATAATTATCTACATGGCCTCTTTGGACGTACTACATGTCTACATGAGCTTGTGCTTGGTTTGGGTTCAGTCTGGGCCAACTTGGTACAACCGGGTCTCCTAAAATCATTTATATTAATAAATAACTAATTAAAATTATTTATAGATGTTAACTCGTAACTTGGCCTAGTTTTCCTAGTTGGGACACACTTATGGTTGGGTCTTTCTTGGCATGGCTAATATACTAGTCAAGGCACGCTACCGTACTATTCGTACCTTGATTCTTAGTCGTTTGGTACTTCAAAACTCAAACGTGGCTAAAGACATCTACCGTAAGAATTAACTAATTAATTATTTATAAAATTCTAAAAATCACCATTTAAATCAAATAAATAATAAAAAAATATTTCAAAAATTTTCGGAAAGAGGAGTTACAACGTTCGTATGACTTCTCTAGTAGAAGGATGCTGCATTCGAGTAGTTCAGAGACTTCAGGGCTGAAGCTGAACGTTAAACTGATCTAGAACTACTCAGGAGTGATCGAGATGTAGAGTATAGGTCTCATAAATTTGCATCGTTCTGCAAAGAACATGGAATCATCAATGAGACTACTGCTCCGTATTCTTCTCAATCTAACGGAGTAGCGGAGAGAAAGAACAGAACATTGACAGAAATGATGAACTCAATGCTGCTAACTGAGGGTCTTCCTAAATGCTAATGGGGAGAAGCTGCATTGACGGCCACTTTTATTCTAAAATAGAGTGCCGTATGCAACTTCGGACGTAACTCCTCATGAACTTTGATTCAAAGTCATACCTAACTTGAATGTCATTCGAGTGTGGAGGTGGCTAGCTTATGTGAAACTCCCAAATCTGGAGATTCAAAAGATGGGGACAAGGACTACGAAGACGATCTTCTTGGTGTATGTCGAGAAGAGTGATGCTCGAAGATTTCTTGATATTGAGTCAAATTATATCATCGAATCTCGCGATGCTGAATATTTTAAAGACAAATTTGCAAGGCATAAAAATATTGTTCTTATGGATATACCGGAGAATAATGAGGGTGCGATAGAAACTAAAGTTTTCAATAAAGAAGTAGTCCAAGAAGATGTTGTTGAAACAACGGTTGAACCAGAACTCATTGAGCCGTCAGCAAATCATGTGAGAAGGCAGAAGGACTTTGGAAATGACTTTGTCTCCTATCATATGGAGCATATCCGCTTACCTATGATGAGGCGATGAAGACCAGAGACGCAGTTCTGGAATGAGGCGATTGACAATGAAATTGATTCTATCACCTCAAATAACACTTGGGTGTTGGTTGATCTTCCTAAAGGAGCGAAATCCATCGGATGCAAATGGATCTTCAAGAAAAAGATGAAAGCAGACGAAACTATTGACAAGTTCAAGGCTAGATTGGTAGCCAAGTGATTTTCTCAGAAGCAGTGGATTGATTACTTTGACACGTATGCTTTATTAGCCCGGATGACCACCATCAGAATGTTGATTGCTCTCGCATCAATACATAAGATGGTGATATATCAGATGGATGTGAAAACGGCTTTCCTAAATGTCGAGTTGATCGAAGAGATTTACATGCAACAGCCAGAGGGATTTGTCGTAAAAGGTCTTGAAGACAAAGTCTGAAAGTTGGTAAAATCCTTGTACGGTCTTAAACAAGCTCCCAAGATGTGGCATGAGAAATTTGACAAGGTTATAAGGTCAAATGGCTACATGGTCAGCGAGACGGACAAGTGTGTTTACACGAAGTTCGCTAATAGAAGAGGTGTGATCGTTTGTCTATACGTGGACGACATGCTGATCCTAGATACGGATATGGGCTGTGTCACGGAGATAAAAAAGTTCATCTTGAGCAAGTTCAGTATGAAGGACTTGGGGGAAGCTGATGTGATCTTAGGGATCAAGATCATTCGGACAGACACTGGACTAGCGTTGTCACAGTCTTATTATGTTAAGAAGATGATCACTCGTTACAGGTATCAGGATCTTTCCGGGATCGATACGCCATACAGGTGTGATCTGAAGCTGAAGCCTAATTCAGGGGAAAGCGTAAGGCAGCTGGAGTATGCAAGCGTAATCAGAAGTTTGATGTATGCTACTACTGCCACAAGGCCTGACATAGCTTTCGTTGTGGGAATGCTGAGTCGTTTCAGGAGCAACCCAGGCATTGAGCACTAGAAAGCTTTGAAACGGGTTATGAGATATCTCAAGAAGACTCAGACATATGTACTGTACTACAGTGGAGATCTGTCGGTAGTAGAAATCTTCAGTGATGCCAGCTAGTGCTCAGAAGTGGAGAGCGAGAGGTCCACAGGTGAATATATTTTTACAATAGATGGAGCTGCTATATCGTAGAAATCGAAGAAGCAGACTATGCTCTCGTGGTCATCCTTTGAATCTGAGTTCTTTGCACTTGATACTGTAGCAGAGGAAGCAGAATGGCTTCGGAAGCTCATGTATGATCTTCCAGTGGTTGGGGCACAAATACCAAGAATATTGATATACTGCGATAACCAGGCGACTGCGACAGTAGCATCAAATGACCTCTTCAACGGAAAGAAGAGGACTGTACGGTTGAAGCACAGGAAGTACATGATCTCATCAAGAGGGATGTTATTGCAGTGATTGATGTTCGGAGTCAGGAGAACCTGGCAGATCCGTTAACCAAGGCCTCAAGCGCCAGCTAGTCGATGACACAGCTTGTAAAATAGGCTTGAAGGCATTCTAATATTGTGTTATTACATTCATACCATAAAGTTTTATGCTATTAGTTCAAAGAGAATCTACTAGGCATCTAGCTTTTAGTTCAAAGAAGGACTATTAACCGAAAGAATATTAGAAACGGTGGGTACTTGTCCTCTGTGGCATGGAGAGGTTACGGACATACAACCACTGTTGTCTACTATTATTTTCTGCGAAAAATGGATCCTGTGGGAAGGTTGGCTTAAATGCCTTAATGAGTTATCAGGCAGAGTGAATGCCTTGAGTGCTTTACAGGAAGCACGATAGCGCAGTACTACAAGGAGTGTAACTCCATGCTATAGTGGGGTGACTCCACCATGAGGTTCCCGATTAGGGGTAATGCCTCGGCTTTGTGAGCCAAGTCACAGCGGAGTAGCACCACAAATAGGCAGGTAGCCTAATGATGTATGATAATCGTAATAAGGAGAGGTAGACAGCACTACAAAGAGGACGATGTCCTCATGTTACAGTGGCATGATACCACGAAGAGGTACCAGTTAGGGTAAAGCCTCGGCTTCGCAAGCCATGTCATAGCGGCGTAACACCGCACGGAAGCGCAAGGCTTCATACTGGGTAGTTTGGCACTACAAAGAGCCTTGTGACCTCATTCTACAGTAGTATGACACTACGATAAGGTACCCAGGTGGGGTAAAGCCTATGCTTTAAGCCATGTCATAGCAGCGTAGCACCACAAAGAAGCACAATGCTTTATGCCATGACTCTTTATAAAGAACTCACCTGTAGCGTATGGACAGAGATATCAGGCCGTCTCTCGAGGGTAAACTTGTAGACGCCCAAAAATTATATACTGAAATCAGGCTGGCACAAGACCTTTAATGTGCAGCCAGAAGCACAGTTGATGTCATTATATGAGTAGGAAGAATTGCAGTTGTAAACCCCTTAAATTTCTACTAAGAGTTTTTTTATATAAATAAATTTGGTATTTATTTTGCACTTCGTATCTACACGTCACATACGAGTTTGCATTGTTGTATTTTGTATAGCATACGAGAATTGCGTTTCGTATTTGCTCGACGTGTGCGAATATGTGCGAGATACATATTTTTGTAAAAATATTTTTATTTTTAGAAGTACGATTTTTATAATAAATATGATTTTTTGAAGTTGTTACAAAACCTTATTTTTATATAAAAGGATTATTTATTTTGTTATTCAAAAAAATAAATAGCAGTTTAAATTTAAGTTTATATAAAATGTACTATTTTGGGCGTAAGTGACATGAAATCTATTTCATGTTGATTTTCTTTTTCGAAAATAAATTGTAGTTGTTTTATTTAATATAAAATGCATTTCAAATATTTAAAGTAATTTTCAAAATTTAATTATTACCATTAATTGCTACGTCAAAAATAATATTTTTTGATTATTGCTTAATTTAATATTTAACAAAACATGATGATTAAATTTGAAAAGATTTTTATTGAAGTATAGATTTTAAAAAGCATTTGATTGGTTTTGATCCAACTACTTTTAAACAATTTAAATCAAATATGACATTATCTATAGGAGAATTTAAATCCCCTAACTTTCTATCCAACTGGGAATTCCTACCTCCTATATATAGGAGAGGTACTCCTCCAAATTTTTTCCATCCACAATAATATCGTGCATCATGTCTGTGATCACCACAAATCTTATTCCAGTCACGTACAGTCATCCACGTCGTGTCCGACACCCCCAGACACGACGACAAAAATCACAAAACCCGTCCTCGCCATCACAGAAAAATCCCATAACCACCGCTAGCATCGTTCCACCATCATTCACCATCACGAACCTGCCACGGCCATCCTCGGCAGCGTCCACCGCCAACAGCATCAGTATAGCCACCTCCTCTCCCGATCAAGACCCGACACAACCAGGGCAAACCACCACCGCCATCATCCAGCGGGCACTATCTCCCGTACGAAACGTACCCCGAAACCCCCACACTGTCGCCTGATCACCTCCCCGCTGTGGCCATCTTCGGCCAGCAGCTGCCCCAAAACCCACAACACCATCACCAACAGCAAAAAAAAAAGAACAAGGAAAACCCAAACCACCACGTACCTCCTCCGCAGCGCCCTTTTGCCGCTGCCTAGACCGCAACCACGGCCGGGTCCTCCATAGCTCCGTCGCGCACGGCGCAGCGCCATCGCCGGCGCCCGACCCCGTGCTTCGTCTGCCCCCGAGAGCCCGCGCTCACCAGCGCCGCATCGATTCCCCGGCGGCTCCATCCAGCGAGGGTCCTCCGGAGAGCTCGAGCCCTCTCTATATTTTTCGACGTCGATCGACCACCGGTGCTCCTCCGTAGGCAGCGCTCGGCCACGCCCCACGGATGGCCGCCGGTGCCACCATCACAGCACCCGAACCCGGCCGGCGCACCACCACGCTCCTCCCGCCAGCCCACGAACGACCGAGCCTCGCTCTTCCCCGTCCAAGTGCCATCCTCGGCGACTGGTGGTCGCGCTCACCGAGAACCCTTCGTCCGTCGGCTGCCCCCGCCGTAGTGCCAGCACACGCCACCGTATGGCTGCCCCATCGCCGACCAGCCGAGCGCCTCCACCAAAGCTCCAGAGACTCGCCCTCCGTAGACGATCTAGCGCCCAGAGACGCCGCACCACCAATGCTCCGGTCAACTGCGCCAAGCTCCGCTGCTTTCGCCCCTCTGTAAGACCACCGCTCCCCTTTCCTCTTTCTTTTGCTCTTCCTCTCTCTCTCTCTCTTTCACTTTTCTAAACTAAAGAGCCAGAGCAGCTTTTAGTAATGTATCATCATTTTTATTATTAATATTATTAATATTATTAATATTATTAATATTATTAGTATTATTATTATTAGTATTGTTACTGATACTATTATCATTATTATTATTATTATCACAATTAGTGTAGAGTAATATTTTGGTATTAAACTTATAGCTATTATCAAAATTGTCCTTTTTCAATATGATTTTTACTATTAATAATGTCGTTATCAGTATTAGTTACAATGTTTACGATTAGTAGGTAGCTATTAGTTATTAACATATTTACGATTGGGGATATTATAACAAAATTAATATTTTGTTATAAGCAAGTTATATTTTAGCCATAAAAACGATTTCTCCATATTTTCAAAGCATTTAGCCTATAAATATTTATATCCAACAGAAAGGCAGTTTCCAAATTATCATATATATATATATATATATATATATATATATATATATATATATATATATATATATATATATATTCTTTCAAGTATTTATATAAAATATTTTTTTGCAAATATATAGTTACCAATCTAAAATGATTTTACTTATAACTGCTTACAATTATTATGACTAATGAAAAATTAGCTTTTACAACCCTAGCGTATTTTTTATTCTTCAAGACATATAATTGCCTAATAAAAATATATTTTCCAATTTGTATATGTAAAGTGTTTTCAAGTAACTACGTAAATATATTTTTTTATAAAAATAATTTTCTAAAAATTTGTAGATGTGTTTGTTTCCACAAATTCCTCTCCATTATTACCATTGATCGTAACTGCTCGTTCGTCCTACATTTTTGTGACTTCGGACCGCTACGCAATGACCATGGCTATTGGACAAGACTGGACTTGTCGGATTATCGTACCACACCAGGCGACCCACCAGGCAAGACACCTTGCCTTTACTGTTTAAATTTTTTGCTTAGTATCATGCATGTTTTGTTTATTTTCAAGTTGTTTCTTTCTAAATTATATGTAGATGCAAATTACTATATTTTATGCAATTGGCTTAGAGTTAAGGGACTACCGTCAAATTTAGTGTGTCTTATTGACTTGTCACGATTGTACATGAGTTGTGTGTGAGAGTTGTGAGTATCATATAGAGGTCACTTACATGTGGGCTGATCCTCCGTCCGCATGCGTAGGAATAACTGTCAATAGATGCATGTTAGAAGACTTGACAGTTATCTATTATAAAACAGTGTGGTAGAAATGACACGTGTTTGTGTGTCATAGTTACGACACACGTATAGTATCATTGGGAGGGAGGGGACAGCTACCAGCGTAGGGGCTACATTTTTTTTACACACATTTGGGAGATAGTGTCTCGGATGAGCGCTACGTGTTACCCGGCCGATAGTGACTCAGATGAGCGCTACTTGTTGGTCACTCTTTATTACTTGCTTGCGTGAATCCGTTACAGCCCCTGCGTAGAACGTTGTCCTCAAAGTGTATATCACATAGAAGGGTTATGAACCTTACTTATGCATACTTTTCAGTTGAGCTTTATTATTCAGTTTATTAGCATAATATTATGTGTCTTGCTACGTCCCTCTGAGGACCTGGTGATATCTCCAGGTGTGTGTTTCGTGATTTCTTGCAGGTGCGCTAGCTAAGGCCATGTCTTCCTTTCTCCGTGATGATTGCTCTTGGACTCGTCACTTGCTCTCGCTCGACCAATTCTTTTTTGTATATTTTTTCATATTTAATTTAGTTGGTAGTGGATTTGTCTCCATCCAACTATTGTATACATGACCAACTCAAAGTTGCTTTTATATCATCATTTATCTTCGTGGATGAGATTTAGTGTCTTGACTTTCTATATTTTACAGCTTATGTATATATACGAGCCTTTCATTTACTCGTATGTATACAGCTGGCATGATACGTTTCTAGTCCTTCTATTTTGGGACTGGGACGTTACAGCAGTTATGGTGCAGAATTCAAGGCTTAGTCTATTCTTGTATCATGTTGTTATTTAACCAATGCGGGAATATTCAAGTCGTAGAGACATCTCTCCTAATGCATGATGGGCAGTCGCTGTGGGGAAAGCTTAACCCATATATTGAGATATATGGGGGATTGTTGGCGGTTTTGCCTTTGGACTAGGAAAGATAGTCCCACATCGGCTACCCAAATGGTGAGTATCTCAGTATAATGCATTGCTTGTGTTGAGGTGTGCACATGAGGTACGGTGGGGCACAAGTGTGTGTCATGTGGGAGTATTTTCCTAGAAGGAAAAAGAATTAATTCCAACAAAGATGTAAGTTAATTTTTGTTGTGCAGACTCAGACTCGGACACGGACTCAAGGATATCTCGTGCATGCACGGGAGTGTTCGGGGGGTAGGCGTGGACTGGCACACTTCTATGTTGATTGTGTGATGATCTAAAATATCAAACTCTATTTTTTGAGTAATGGTATTTTAGTCCTACATCGGATAGAAGAAGAGGTGAAGTCTCACTCCACTCTATAAATAGAGCCCCTTGGCCTCCTTTGAAAGATGCACCAAAGAAGAGAGTTAAAGGAGTCTGTAAAGTCCAGGAAGCCCGCTCAAGTCTCAAATATTGACTGACGAACGTTCCAGAAGTTCTCTAGAACTTACTGGTTCCTGGAAGCGGATTATATATAGACGAATCTTGCTTTGAGCAACGGTGATCTTATCACCCTAGCAAAGCAGCCTTTCTCTTTCTTCTTTCCTCCTCTTCTTTTCTGATCTAATGAGATACTTCTTGTGGACTTTCGTCGCTGCTGGTGCTAGCAACTCGATTTTTACCTTCCTAAAAGAAGCTCTACTTTCGTTTGCTGTTGTGACAAAATATCTTTAGATTTTCATTACCCAGAATCCTCCAAGGATCTCTGCGGTACACCTTGTTTGAAGTGTTACTACGAAACATTGTTACTATTGAGACAACTGTTTCGTTTTTCTGTTTTCCATCGCAAATTACGCCTCGAGAATAACAGAAAGTGACGTATTGGATGCAACAGATAATGAAAATATCATTCAATATTGAAGATGTAATTTAATATTTTCAGAATATGAAGTATGGACGGTTTTTGTTGTCAAAGAAAATGATTATTTAGTGATTGTAACAGTTTATGACATTTGATATTAATATATAATATTTTTAAATTTATAAATGTGTTGTTATAATGTATATTATTTTAATAGTAAGCATTGTGTGCCAGGGAATAAGATACGGGCTACGCCCAGGGGCGTAGGCACATTAGGCCGAGTGGGCACAGCTGAGCCCCCTGGAATTCAAAATTTTAATTTTTTTTACAGCAGAATATCAACGATGGCAGTGAAAGAAGCAGGACTTGATGGAGTCTGGATATCCTAGGCCTAAACAAGACGACTAGTACTGCTCTCGTAGCTTTTTTTTCTCTTTTCATATTTTCTACAACAAGAGAATGTTTATGATAGCTCCCTCTCTCTCTCTCTCTCTCTCTCTCTCTCTCTTCAGCTGTAGCCTATAGGATACAACAGCTTGATTCTACAACTCCATACGGTACCCATCATATCCCATGTCCCCGACGGTCAAGAAGAACCCAGGTTGGCCCTCTATTTTAACCCACTTTTCTTCCTTTCCTCCTTTACATATTTCTTCAAAGTCAACCAACAATTTTTTTTCAAATTATCTTCCAATAGGTTATATATTCTCCTTTTCTTAGTAATTTTTACTGCATAACTTGCTTATTTCATGTATGTTTAGTAGGAATTAACAGTAGTTTGGGATTCTTTAGTTCTTTCTGCAGTTTTTTATTCTAAATAGAATATATCTCGTCTCTTTTTTTTGCATACCGAATAAAATATATCTTCTCTTTTAGTTATTTTTATTTCTAAAATAATTATGATAGTTTTTCTGTAATTTTTCTAATATCTTAAGATTACCCAAATTTAAGTTTTTGTTGATTCCAGTGATCAAGAAGTTCTCCAACAAGTTCAAGTGAGTTGTATTAAGTAAATTATGTCTCTTCTTCTTATTTAAAATTATTTTTTTGAGCAATTCCATACTTGATTTGTTAAATACTTAGGTTGCTCTAGCTTAATAATCTTGGCTAAAATAAATTGGTTAATATTTCAAAAAGACAACTACATAATCTTCACTAATATTTTAAAATTGGATTTTTTAGATGAAAAATAATACACTATTCAAAATTTTCAAAATAAATCTCGAGAGTAAGATGAAAAATATTATACTATTCAATTGTAGAGAGAGTATTTCCTGCAATAAAAATTATCAAAATTTTATTAGGTAATCGATTGGGAGATACATGATAAATAAATGTTTGGTCGCATATATTGAAAGACATATTGGATGCCATTGATAATGAAGATATCATTCAATACTGAAGATATAATTCAATATTTTCAGGATATGAAGTCTCGACGGTTTTTATTGTCAAAGAAAAGGATTATTTAGTGATTGTAATAGTTTATGACATTCAACATTAACATATAATATTTTCAAATTTATAAATGTGTTATTATAATTTATTATATACTTTAATAGTAAGCATTGCGTCCCTTGGATTAAGATCCTAGCTATGCCACTAGCTACGCCATTGCACTAGACACTGGACATGGCTGGTGTTTGGTCAAGGAGAGAGGCTCTAGAGTAAGAGTACAATAATATTCTTCAAGAATGTGATTATTCAGGAATCCAAGTGGGTGCGACTTACACTGCCTCGTTAAAAACCTCTACATCGTTAAAAGCCTTTCGAAGGAAAAACCTAGTGGAAAAGAACCTTAACGAAGAAAAAGAGTATAATGTGCAAAGATATGCTTCAAGATGTTTCCATTGACATCTTCAGGATGCTTTCATCTACAGGAAGCTCGCTTTCATCTACAGGAAGCTCCACCTCAAAATTTATTACATTCTTGTTCTTACATCATTTCAAAATAGAAAATCAACCCCAATACAATTTAAAAATTATATCTCACCCCAACATTTTATTTACCTATACAAATATACTCATATCCTTATGAAGTAAGTTGTAGGTTTTATTTGTCATTCCTGAAAGCTCAAAACTCCCCTTGATATGTTGAAATATTGAAGACATAGCCATGCACATTCTTTTGTTTGCTCCATTAATTGTAAGAAAGATTTTGGGAGATTGTCTCAGTATTGTGCTCTATTTATCTCCAAAATACCTGCAACATTGTTTAGAAAATATATACCTTGTTTTTGATATCCTCTTAAGGAGGATCAGATAAATATCTTACATTTGTATATCTTATTATATCTAAACATAAATTAAATCAAGAATGATATGTCATTCGAGTGTCCATGTGTAGATGCATATCAACATGTTTACATAAAATATTGTACTGAGTGAGTGACAATAAATAATTTAATATTCTTTAAATATGCTATTTCAGGACCCAGATCATGTTCTTTCATTCTTTCGATCGTAACGGATCTCATTGACCTGGCCATTATAGTTTTTATTCATATTAAATCTCTACAGGAGACTTATATTATCTTCTCTCTTCATGAGATTTCTCTTTAGGAGGCACTTTCATGTAAATAGACGAACGTTTTGACGAATTCGTTCAGGAATTTCTTCATAAATATGGCTCTAAATTTATTATTAGATCTTTTCCTTGAAAAATATTCAATGAGCCCATTAATTCTTCCGGATGGTTTTTAGTCTATATATGACTCACTTACAAATACTTCGGAGATAGCATGGTAATTTGAAATACTTCAAGGATATATCTGAAAATTTAAATTCTTCAGGGATTTTATGTATATCTTATCGTCTAAGTTATATATCATGACCGGAGAATATATTTTTTATATAGTTCTTCATATTCTATTCATGATTATTTCAAAATTCTTGAGCTAACATTGGTCAATACATTTGGATCTCTTATTTGTTACAAACACCCATTCAAAATCTACCGAATTTATTCCTTTTGGGTTTTGTAATATGGAAACTGAGCACTCCATGTTTTACGAGAGATATCGCATCTTTCCATTAGATTCGGTTTAGTGTTATCCTTTAATTTTATCACCATTTTTATTCTTATTTGATAATGTCACTTATGACAAACTTCATAATTCCAAATTTCTCTTAACTATGTATAAAACATAGATTTAATGGGTACTGGTACCTCTTTCTCAGTCTCTTCTGGAATCTGAGGTATATCCTCTACCGGAGCAATATACTTTAAAATTTTTGATATTTGGTTCATAACATCTTCTGAACTGTCGTGAATTTTTTCTCTACATGAGATGCTTCTTCAAGAGCATTAGGATGTGTTATATCATTCGGGCTCTCCTTTTAGAGACCTAAATTTAGTATTATTCGGCCTCTTTAGATCCTTGAGCAATTTTTGTTGTATGTGTTGGCTTGGCGTCCAGTACGTATCGTAGTGTTGCTGGAGGCAAAACTTAGTATTCTGGGCTAGGGTTTGGTGCCCAATACGCATCGTAGCGCTGCTGGAGGACGAGAATTAGTGTTCTCGGTTTGGAATTCTGTGGCGGATTATGTCGAATGTAGCCCCATCTCTCAGGGAGCTTCGGTTCAAAAAATACAAAGGAGAATCTGCCAAATTTCTCAGAATTTTCGGTCAAAAATTTCGTTCGAACGTTTTAGCAGAATCGTTCCTTTGGTTTGCTGAACAGACTCGTGCATATTTATTTTAGTATAGCCTACATAATCTCATTACCTGTTAAGTAGACTCATGATCAGATTAGTCGCTTAGCTATTGCCCTGTCTTGTCCATCGGATAGCGTAAGGAGCGCAGTTCTGCTCAAAAGAATGTTTGTGACCCTGGTACTTGTTTGTTTTAAGGGTCATGGATCTACTCTAGAGTGGTTTATGCAATCCTTGTTATTTTTCGAAAACATTAATTATTAGACTCTTGTCCCCTTACCATTCCTTCCTAGATGATATTCTAGCTTAGCCAGATATGATTAGCAGTTGTCATATATGTATCAGGATTTGTGATCTTTGGATTCGGTGATTGAATAGCATTTTAATTGGAGGATTGATCTGGAATAATGAATTGGCAAAACTTATGTGGATTCCTAGATTTTGATGATTATGCGAGTGTTTTGCGGAACGAGAAAAATATTAAGAATATCAATATATGATTTTTACCCGACTTTCCAAGCGCCCAAAATCTGGTACCATTGTTATATCCCGGTAGTAGGGAGATTTATTTACTGATATATTATGATCATTGATTCAGTAGATTCTTGTGAGCCAGAGGGCCTACCATTGTTATAGTGATTAGCTTAGTACCTAGGGATAGTATTTCCTGACATGATATTTATTTTATCGTAGATAGAAGGACTGTTGATAGGTTGATATGGTTGGTAGAGTAACTTGATTATTAGAGCTACAGGCTCCCCTATGCATTTAAGGTGCTATTATAGTAGATATCTTGACCGTGTACCTGACAGTGTACCCATGTCACTATGTGGATAGAAGACTTTATGTGACTGCCTAACTTGACTATGTTCCTGACTTGATTACTTATACTTGTGTTGGTACTATTTTATGTGTGTACTGAGGTAATATCATGTATAAGCACTGAGGTGTAATCTATGAGTGCACTGAAGTGTTAATCTATGAGTGCACTGAGGTGCTACTCTACCTACTATGTGATCTACCTCGTTATTTGTCAGTACATTCATTTTTTCATCATAGTCATGGTAGTTGGTCAGTAGCCCTAGCGTGGTTAGGATTGATTGCTTGCTTGTTTCATTGCACTAAGAAAGAATCACCATCTGAAATTATGTGAGCCAATTCATACTTAGTGTACTCATGTTGAGGTACGACATTCAGAAGGATGATCATTGTTGGCCAATTGGTCATGGTCAAAACTGATTTTAATAATTGATCAAACTTTGTCTCGATGTACGACTCAATTCAGATGTTTACTAAAGACGTTTTGGATACTGATCAAGATTGGATATCTACTCAGTTCAAGACCGAAGATCTATTTGCCACTCAAGACTGTATTTCCTTACACTATGTAATTTTTATTTCTTTATTGAGTCTAGGAAAATATTGTACACCAAGTCATACTGGCAAATAGGCTATCCGAAAATGTTCTTCAAAACTGACCTATCCTTTTAAAAGTGACCTATGTTTTTAAAAAATATCTCTTTTACAAAAAGCTTTTGAAGGACTTTCAAATAGCCAAAAATAAATTTCATAAAATAACCCTGACCAAACCCTGACAGAACTCGGCCAGAGTTCGGCCAAGGTGAACGTTTGATTTTGAACTTGGTCTCCCTTCAGTTGCGGTTGGTTATAAAGAGTTCTGTCCGAATTCTGTCCGAATTCTATCAGAGTTCTGTCTTTGAAAAAAACTATAAATAGAGAAAAATTTTGATCATTTTAACACACCAATTCACTTTTATCTTCTCTCTTCTAAAGCTTACATTTCTTCCAAAGAGTTTTCAAAAGCTTCCATTTTCAAATCCCAAGCCAGTTACAATTCTCTAGTCAATTTGCCGGTACGGTGCGGTCTAGAAGATTTTAAAAAAATTATAATCAGAGGTTTGATTGAAGAAAGATTCTTCAAAATGAAGTTGGTCGAGTTCTTCGTATCAAAGCTCGCGTCTGTAGAAGTTGCAAGGACTTCGTATGAAAACTTGCAGAATTTTTCAATAGTGGATTCAACTGGAAGCTAGAGTTCTTCCGACTGGACTAGTCCTCACAAGAGGGAAACCAGTATAAATCTCTGTGTTTGTGTTTGCCTTCTGATCACTTTTTTTATTACAGTTATTTACTTTGTGATCATTATTATTTCTGTGATCTAACAGCTAACAAGTTTTAATTAGCAATATTTCGCTGCCTACTCTATTCACCCCCCTCTAGAGTATTCTGCTTTACGATTTTGTTCCTACAATTGGTATCAGAGCAGGTTATACAGGTAAAACAAGATAAAACTGCAGCTATATTCAGTTATTTTTTAATTATTATATAGATCATAGTATTACACGTGGCAACTGTAAAATTCACAAGTGAAGGCCAAGTCACAAACAGACCTCCACTATTTGACGGCACAAACTATACCTATTGGAAAATACGGATGAGTTTCTTCTTAAAATCTCTTGATTTTGACTTATGGTCTATAGTTATTGATGGCTACAAAAAGCCTTCTCGTATTAATGTTGATGGAGTTTTAGTTGAAAATTTCCATGATAAATATAAGGAGGATAAAAAAAAAGGCCAGTCTTGACGCACGTGCTATTAACGCTTTATTTCGTGCTTTAGACAGAACTGAATTCAACAAGGTGTCTACTTGTACAACATCAAATAAAGTGTAGAAACTTCTCGAAGTAACCTACGAAGGAACAACACAAGTCAAGGAGTCAAAGATCAGCAGACTTACTCAGGAGTACGAGGTATTCAAAATGAAGCCAAGTGAATCAGTCACTTAGATGTTTACGAGATTCTTGGATATTGTAAATCCTTTATCATCATTAGGCAAAGAATACAATAACCATGAAAAGATTCGCAAACTTCTACGAGCTCTCACAGAGAACTGTATTCTAAAGGCTACAGCAATCATTGAATGAAACAACCTCTCAACATTGTCTCTGAAAACACTCATGGGTAAGCTACTCACTCACGAGCTAGAACTTCAAGACTTTGAAGACGCTACACCAAAGAAGAAGTCAGAAAAGTTGATCGCTCTCAAGGCTCAACATAGAAGAACTGTCGAAGATGATTCTGATGACAGTGACCCTGACTCTAAAGATCAAGCTCTTCTGGTAAGAAGATTCAAGAAGTTCATGAGATTCAACAGGAGAACAAAAGATAACAACAGCAACAACAATGAGGAAGATCCTATTTGCTATGGATGTAAGAAGAAAGGACATATGAAGAAAGATTGTCCAACAGCATCATCATCAACAAGAAAAAGCAGCAAATATGACAAAGGCTACCTGAAGAGATCTACATCAAGGAAGTACGCCAATACAAGCATATGGCATAAACGCGAAGCCAGTGATTCAGAAGACGAACAATCAGATGACGCTGCAAATGTATGCTTGATGGCTTGCGATCAGGTAATCACTAATCCTCTGTTTGATCCTTATGATGATTTCACCTTTGAGCAACTAGGAGAGGCTTTCAGTGACCTGTTAAATGATTACAGAAAACTGCATAGTAAATTTGAAACCTCTAAGAAGGTACTCAAAGAGTACAAAGGTGAGATAAGAAGACTTACCGACCAACTAGATGATGTTAGAAATAATGACTCTTCTATTGAGTCTGGTGAGCTTTCATCTATTAAGTTGTTGTTACACGAGACTATTAAGTTATCCGAAAAAAAGACCAAACTATCATCCAGCTAAAAGAAGACCTATCTAAGGAGAGAAAGAGTCTCCAGTGTGCACAAGTCAGAATAGAAACACTTATATCTGACTACACTAGATTATATGACACTTCCAAAAAGTTGGAAATTAGTTTAGAAAAACTGCCTGAAGTTGCTGCTTTCTATTCTAACACGTGTCAATTACCGAATAATCGGAACATGCCCAAACCAAACACTGTCAGACCAAATCATACCAAACCTATGCCCAATAAGACTAATAGGCATGCATTATTCTATAGTAGAAAACCAAAACCTATCAATCATGCACCTCACACAACTTTCAACACTCAACATGCAAAATATTATTATTGCGGCCTCATTAGTCATATATCCTCTGCATGTAGAATCAGAAAGTTAGTAGATTTAAATGTTTATGCATGGATACCAAAAACTAACCAATCAGGACCCTACAAGAAATGGGTACCAAGAGTTTTATCTGCAAATTGTTTTGTAGGTGGAACGTCCTTCACATGCTAGGAGCAAATGGATCCTCGACAGCGGTTGCTCACGGCACATGACCGGTGATGCTTCATTATTTGTAATACTGTCGAAGAAGAATAAAGAAGGATACATCTCCTTCGATAATAATTTAAGAGGGTACATAATCGGTATCGGTGACATTGGTAAGGCTCCCTATCATGTGATTAAAGATATCTGTCTAGTTACCGAGTTAAAACATAATATGTTCAGCATAAGCCATTTAGTTGATCATGGTTATAGCATTAACTTCGTCAAAGACAAATGTACTATAGTTGATAGTTCAACTGGTAGAACTATCTTTGAAGGTAACAGGAAAGACAACATATATGTTTTCTATCTGTTAAAAGATGCTAACAAAGTAGGTAGATGTTTGATGGCCAAAATTATTGAGAGTCAACTATGGCATATGAGACTCGGTCATGCAAACATGGACACAATTTCAAAACTATCTACAAAGAAGTTGGTACGCGACTTACCGGACATATCTTTCAAAAAGGATACGGTATGTAGTGAATGTGAAAAGAACAAAGCTATCAGATCCGCTTTTAAATCTAAGAACGCTGTAAGTACCACTAGACCTTTACAATAATTGCATATGGACCTATTTGGACCTAGTAGAATTGCTAGTCTAGGTGATAAGTTATATGTATTTGTCATTGTAGATGATTTCTCTAGATATACATGGGTATATTTTCTTGCAAGCAAGAACGATACTTTGTCAGAATTCGTCACCTTTTGCAAAAAGTATAGAATGAAAAAGGTTTTCTGATTACTCGCATTCGTAGTGATCATGGCGGCGAATTTGAGAATACAGAATTCAAGCAATTTTGTGATTCACACGGTTATTTGTATAAATTTTCTTGCCCTAGAACTCCACAATAAAATAGAGTTGTGGAACGTAAGAACAGGACTCTATCTGAAATGGCTAGAGTAATGTTAAACCAGTTTAGTCTACCTAGATACTTTCGGGCTGAAGCTGTCAATACAGCGTGCTATATTCTCAATAGAGTTCCAATTCGACCTATATCGAAAAAGACTCCCTATGAACTATGGTTTGATAGAACACCCACTGTTTCATATTTCAAGATTTTTTGTTGTAAATGCTTTATTCTTAATACTAAAGACAATCTGAGTAAATTTGATGAAAAGGCCGATGAAGGTATATTTTTAGGTTATGTAGCAAAGAGCAAAGGATACAGAATCTTCAACGAAAGAACCATGATTATCGAAGAATCAATTAATCAAGTTTGATGAGCTAAATCAACACTCAGACGATGACGACAATGAAGATGTGATCACACCAAGTACAGCTACTGCAAAACTTTTACACAAAGATGCAGAACTTTCAAGCAAAGAAGCTGGAACCAACAATCCTGAGGATACGCCAAAAGAGATGAGATTCTTGGCAGATCATCCAAAGGACTTAGTAATTGGTGAGATTACCAAGGATGTAAGTACTCGTTCCTCTAGTAAAGATAAAGCTTCTTGTGTTGCTTTTATTTCACAGCTTGAACCCAAAAATATTGAAAAAGCATGTAGTGATAATTTTTGGTTAGATGCTATGCGAGAGGAATTAAACCAATTCGAACGGAATCAAGTTTGGGAACTTGTTCCCAAGCCCATTGATCATCTGGTCATTGGCACCCATTGGGTATTCCGAAATAAACTGAACGAAAATGGTTTAGTGACTCGTAATAAGGCTCGACTCGTAGCTCAATGATACAATCAAGAAGAAGGTATCGACTAAGATGAGACTTATGCCCCAGTTGCGAGATTAGAATCCATTTGCATGTTATGTGCATTTGCATGTTTTTATAATTTTAAGTTATTTCAAATGGATGTCAAAAGCGTATTTTTGAATGGTTTTATAAAAGAAGTTTATGTAGCTCAAACTCCTGGTTTTTCTGATTTCAAAAATCTTGATTATATTTTCAAGTTGAAGAAAGCCTTATACGGTTTAAAATAAGCCCCTCGTGCTTGGTACGATCGTCTAAGCTCTTTTCTACTTGACAACGGCTTTTCAAAGGGAAAGGTTGACACTACATTGTTTATAAAGTTTTTGAATAACAATATTCTTTTGATTCAAGTCTATGTAGATGATATTATTTTTGGATCTACTGATGAGTCTCTTTGTCAAAAAATTTCAAAGTGTATGCAGAATAAGTTTGAGATAAGCATGATGGAAGAGCTGAAATTCTTTCTCGGACTGCAAATCAAACAAACCAACAATGGGACGTTCATAAATCAAGCAAAGTACACAAAAGATCTATTAAAGAAGTTCGACCTAGAAGCAGTCAAACCTCTTAGCACTCCAATGGCAACTTCAACCAAGCTTGATATTGATGAACAAGGTAAACCCGTCGACATACGTAAGTATCGAGGTATGATCGGTAGCTTACTGTACTCAACTGCTAGTCGACCAGACATTATGTTTAGTGTTTACTTGTATGCATGTTTTCAAGCCAATCCTAAGGAATCACATCTGTACACAGTTAAGCGTATCTTCCGATACCTTAAAGGCACCGCTTCTGTCAGCTTATGGTATCCCAAAACCACGTCATTTGACCTAACCGGTTATTCTGATGCTGATTTTGCCGGATGCAAAGTAGATAGAAAAAGTACCAACGGCACATATCATTTCCTAGGAAAAGCTCTAGTCTCTTGGTTTAGCAAAAAGCAAAATTCTATCGCGTTATCAACAACCGAGGCTAAATATATCGTCGCTGGACGTTGTTGTGCACAAATTTTGTGGATGAAGCAAACTTTAGAAGACTATGGATTGCATTTTACACACATACCCATTTTATGTGATAACACTAGTTATATTAATTTAACTAAGAATCTAGTATGTCATTCTCGTACTAAGCATATCGAGATTCGACATTACTTTCTTAGAGATCATCAACAAAATGGAGATATAGACCTTGTATACATACACACAGAATCAATTGGCTGACATACTCATAAAACCTCTAGCGGAAGATCGTTTCAATTATTTACGTCAAAAATTAGAAATTTTAGATGTCAATGATATTAATTTATTTTATTTTATTTATTAATTTATTTAATACTGAATAACTATTTTTTAGACAAGCCTAAAAAGAGTATGTCTGTCATCACGACTACGATCGAAGCGAAGCGGTATTTAAGAGTTCCCCGGTGAACCTTCGTTAGCTGGGACAGTATCCTACAGCTAATCTGAAACAGATGCTGAGTAAAGAATATTAATTTATAAAATAATATTAATTATATTATTTGAAATTTAAAATTACTAAACTTTGAATTAAATATTTGAAATGAGTTGATGAAAAAGATGTGGCCCACAAAATCAGGAAAACCATAGGCAAATTCGGCCCGAGTTCGGTCCGAATTCGGCCAGAGTTCAGCTGATGGTATATGTTTTTAAGACAGAACCCGAGGCCCCCATCTTCTTCATCTCTTCCAAACTACATCAAACAGCAGCAGCAGTCGCCCGAAGTCCCCAAACCCTAGCTTTTCTCCACCTCCTTTCTTCCAATCTACGTAGAGATTTTCAACCCAATTTTGGATTCGTGCGGAGAATCACGTCCTCTACAGCATACTTGATTCTCAGAAGGTATGATTCCTTCTCTCCTCCACTTTCAAATTTTTAGGGTTTCTAGTTTTTGGGATAGAATGCCTAAGGGATTCAATCCTTTCAAGAGGAAGAAGACCCATGCCAGTGAAGAGGCATCGTCTTCTGATCCGAACACGGATTTCCTCTTTTCCCTGGTCCAATCGGATGACGGTACATCGGATAAGTTTTATTTCAAAACTTCCGACCAAGCTTTGCTTTGGTATGCCGATTTTATTTTGCGTACGATATGTACCGGATCTCCAATTAAATGGACTGTATTTCCTGACCATCGTCCCTACTTTGAGGCATTAGGGTTATATCATTTTGCTACTTTATAATTCCCTATCGCCACTAATGTCATTAGACTGTTTTATTGTAACTTCGTGTTAGACACTTTTATCGCGAGAACTCGTGTTAAATATCGAGTTCAATGATGAATTGCTAGCAGAAATCCTTGGTCTTCCAAACGAAGGTGTCCCGCTCGATGACATCACTGACTTCGATTTTCCCGAGGGCACGACTCCTGTAAGTTTCAAGAATGAGCTTTGTGCGCCTGCACGTGCTCGTCCTGAAAAGTTCAAGGCAAATAACTTGAACTTGTTTAACTACGAGTTATATCGCATCATCTATTCCACTCTACTTCCCAAATCTACTTCAAAAGATGATGTCACTGCACTAGAACTCTCTACTTTATATCACATTCTTAAGGTAATCCTTTTTTCTTCCCCTAAGACTATCATTCAGATGATGGGTAGGTGTCGCGGTAGAGACCGCAACCTCTCTTATGCGAGGCTTATTCCACGCATCTTTCAGCGTTTTGATATTGATTTATCCACTTGTGCTCTGGACCCTGAGCCCAAGTTCCTCAAGCTTTCTCGTCGCAGCATTGCCACTGCTCCTCCATCTCTTGCATCTGCTCTTACTGTACCTGCTCCTACAGCACCTGGTCCTCCTCAGTCTTACCCTATGACCATCGAGGGTATTCACCAGCACCTATTAGATCTGCAGACATTCTTTGTTGACACCTCCAGGGAACATGAGTCCGTGACGTGACTCGATTCCAGGCTATTGCCAACTCCTTTGCCGATCTTAGATTTGCACAGACGGGTCATTCTGCTAGCTCTTTTCCTAGAGACCCTTCTGTATCTGGTTACCGCATTGATGACGAGGCGGTCCACTCTCTGTTCCAGCCAGGGAATGCTTACGATTGGTATCGTACTTCTGGTGCGACTCCACACACCTCTGGAGCTGGCACTTCTGGAGCTGATCCATCTGGACATGCTGGCATACAACAGATGATGAGGATGAGGATGATTTTTGAGTTGTTACACTTTTGAGACTGATGTTTTTGTCTTATGTTTACTTGGAAATGCTCCGACATTCCAAGATATTATTTATGATTTTTGACTTTTGATGGACATATTTTTATTATTCAGCTTAGCATATTAATCAGCTTAGCACTTTATTTGATTCAGCTTTATTATAGCATTATCTTTATTCATGCTTCCATATAAACTGCCTGTGACATATATTATCTGTTTATCTTATTCTGTCTATGATGTTTATCCCATGCCTGTGTTGAATGCTTTATATATTTTTTTGTCTTTCTTCATTGATTGTTACTTATGCATTTATTGCGGGGGAGCTTTCTCTTTTGTAATTATTTTGCTAAGTGACAACGGGGGAGAAATAAGATCTAACATCTCAAGCCAGTTACAATTCTCTAGTCAATTTGCCGGTACGGTGCGGTCTAGAAGATTTCAGAGAAATTGTAATCAGAGGCTTGATTGAAGAAAGACTCTTCAAAACTGAAGTTGGTCGAGTTCTTCGTATCAAAGCTCGCGTCTGTAGAAGTTGCAAGAACTTCGTATGAAAACTTGCGGGATTTTCCAATAGTGGATTCAATTGGAAGCTAGAGTTCTTCCGACTGGACTAGTCCTCATAAGAGAAAAATCAGTATAAATCTTTGTGTTTGCGTTTGCCTTCTGATCACTATTTTCATCACAGTTATTTACTTTGTGATTATTATTATTTCTGTGATCTAACTGCTAACAAGTTTTAATTAGCAATATTCTGCTGCCTACTTTATTCACCCCCTCTAGAGTATTCTGTTTTACGATTTCGTTCCTACAATCATATGACTACGGCATGTAATTCCATATAAATATATGGTTAATCTAGGTAACTAAAATCGGTAGTAACATTGGAAGGGAACAGAATCCCGAGATCATGCAATACTAGCCACCTCCTAGACATTAGTCATGGCGTACAGGCTGGCCGTCACGGATATTGTTATCATCCGTATTAGCGGATGGAGGTATCCGACTACTATATGTATTGTATTATATGAGTGATCTGTTTCGCATGATGGCCTTGCGAGGGACCGGTGTTGTGCTATGCATTATTTTTTGCCCCGCTAGCCTTGCTGAATCGGCATGATCTGAGGACTCTTAATTTTGCATTGTTAGGATAACTCAACCTCCACATAGAAAGTCGTAGACATTTGAGTGGTCGTTATTTACCTAAATTGTATGACTTGCTGCTTGCTAAGTTAGCTGGTATGTAACGTTGTCCCGGTGCGATAATTATTCCCTTGTCCATGTTTGGTGTAGAGGTGGATTATTGTTCCGATAAAAGAATACGAATTCTAGTTGGCGATGCAGGTATTAGTGGATGTTAGGATGACTATTATGATTGTTGGTTATTTACCTGCATTAGTTGTTGGATTGTTATCGTGTGTTGGTACTGCACGATCCCTTGCTCTGATTACTGATGTTTCTATATGTTTTCCTGCGATATATTTTACTCTGTTGGTTTTCTTCGTCCGTCCTTGAGTCTTCCTTTTTGGTACTTGTATCGGTTGGCCTGACCACCCTGCATTATTCCCAGATTGCTAGTGACCGACCATATGGATCTTCCAGACTTGACTTGGAGGACGTGCTTCAGCTCCAGACCATGTAGGAACTGTCGGAAGGTATTTTCATCTACATTATTATTTCATACTGTAGACTTCATGATTATCATATGAGTATTCCTGATTTTCATATGATTATTCCTCTTGTTGTTATTTATTGTTATTGCTGGTGGATATGAGATGAAATTTAGGCCATAGATTGATTGTATGCTAGGATATCCAACAAGATTGACAATCATGATCGCTGTATGATGTCTTCGTACCTTATACGGTATAGCCGGCCTATTTCCGTTCCCGTATTCTGGTACTGAAACGTCACACACTATTTAAGGTCCTGATTGGAAGTAGAAGTGCTGGAATTTGAGAAATCTATGCTATTTCATTGTTTTGGCATGCCATAGTGAATGGAGACGTGCTTCTTCTAGATAATATATACATGTAACATGATTCCTACATAATTGTTGTCAACAAAAGGAGATTTAAGATCAAATATGGCTTGACAAAAGATATTGCTATTAGAAGTACTATAGTTCATAAAAAATTGGCAGTCATAAGATCTTGACAACCAAAAAAAAATGGAGAGCTGGTTAAAAGATAAAATACACAAAATGTGTATATTTGAATTTCAAAACTTGAGGCGTATACAGTCATAATTCAGAAGGAAAAAAAAAAACTTATATATGTCAAACTTGTATAGAACATTTACAAAAGATTCCAAAAAGAAATCACTGACTAATATTCTACTTTTCCATACAATAGGATTTCATTGGAACTAACAATAAGGCACTTTCTCAAACAAATGGAATGTTTACAAAATTGCCAAAGATTGACATCGACATAAGGGAATCCAGGTTATGTTCGGCAATTAAATTGTTCAAGGTCTGAATGTGTACTCCTTCAATATGGTAGCCAAATACATCCATGAACAATAAAGTTCTAATATATAATGAACAAAGTAAGCAGTAGACCAATCTCAATTACTGGTTGAATCTCATACGACATGATTTAGTAGCAGTAGCATGTGATATGGATTAAACTATATCAAGACATGCAATCGAAGTGAAGAAGAAGTTTCGACTATCCAATAACATGTAGAAGGATAAAAAAATAAATTTGCCCTTCATTGGAGGATAAATAATAAAATACTTTCTGCTTGCCTCGTCGTTAAACTACTGACTTGGAGCGAGCAATGATGCTGATAATGTGTTGTGAAAATGAAAGAGAAAGAGAATAAATTGATAGCCAAAAATTTGTAGGTAGTTTTCTCATTGATAATATATAGAGAAGAAATGGATAGAGGTTATTGTGGGTGAAGATAAGGGCATCCATAATTAGATTTATCCGAATCACAATTAACAATTTAAACTATTTTGAACAAAGAATATTGTTATACATGTGAACATAGGTAAGGACGTAATATAAATGCAACCTATGTTGCACTCATACTTAAATAGTCACCTACATTCGACCGGGCCCGAATCCGGTTCGGTCAAACTCGGGCTGGGCCAACTAAGGTCCGGTCAACGGGTCGATTCGACCCACATTAGCCTTGGGGTTGAGTTGTTACGATGCGCGGTCCGAAAATCCGGGCCGAACTGGGTTTGCCATCCCGACGCGTTGAACTCAGCCCTGACCGACCCAATCGGTGATCTGGTTCATGCCCCGTTATTAAAACCGATCCCCCCGGACCCACATGCCATATAAATTAAATTTTGGGAGATAATTTACCAAAATATCCCTAATATATTTGTTATATAAAAGTTGAGGATATTTTGGTAAAAATTCCTCACAAAAGCCATATTAGCGAGTATTTATTACCAAAATACAACCAAATTATTTCAGTATTTCACCCTTTTTGAAGGATATATTCTAAGAATATTGGGAGTCATTTGGCACCCAAATTTTTTATAAATAAGACATAATTCATCCAAATTGACCTCAACAATTTTCTTTGTTCTCTTCTAATACTTACAAGCAAGCTATTAATATTCGGTGAAGAAGCTACTTTTTGCTGCATGAAAAATAAACAACCACCACCACAACCTCAGAATGTACAAGGTCCTCAACTCGTGCCACAACCTCAAGGGGGTACAAGGACCCGCACCGCAATTTCAAGGGTACAAGGATCTCAACCCGCGTAACCTCAATGGGTAGGCTATGAAGAATAAATGAATCATAATTTGATGATATCATAATTTTGACAGCACTTTAGCAAAATTTATAATGAACGTGATACTGAAAGAAGACTCACATAAAGTTTTTTTTGAATGCTTCCATTGTGGAAAACGACTCCAATGAAAATATAATTGTGGCATAGGAAGTCTTTGTAGGCACCTAGACAAATGTTTCTAGTATCTTGCATCTTCTTGAAAAATGTATTATTCTTCAATATGTGTTGCTAGATGGGTATCATTTTGAATGATGCTACTTATATTTGAGTTTTTGCTTTCAGCCTATTTACAAGATTTCTTTGTGGTATTACAAAGAAAATTTTGAAGAGAGGCTGAAAATAAAAACATAAGTTGTACATTTTTATGCGATTTATGACAAGAAAAATATATATTAAAATTTTACTAAAATATCATTTTAAAAAGTTTTTTGAATTACATTATTATCTTTCTTAACCCATGTTTTGAAAGGTATTTTTAAAAAAAGTTAATTTTCACCGGGCCAACCCGGACTATCCAATCCACTATTTTTCGGGTTTGAGCTCGAACTGCGTTTGGATTTAGTAATTTCCATTATAGACCGGCCTGTCCTGTCTCCACCTCCGGTCAAGCCCGGTCCGGCCCAGAACTGGTCAAGCCCGATCAACACTAGGCCCGGCCCGGCCCGGGCCAAAAGATACCTTGACCTTATGGTTTACCAAAACAATGCTTTTACCATCCATATTACCTTGAGAGCTTTTGTGTTGCACTACTGAAGATGAAGATGAATTGTTATGTGCAGAGTACTCCTAGATTGTAGCATGGGTTTGTAGAGCTGAATTTGTCTATGTTTTAGCCTGTAAATGAACTGGCTTCAATAAAGGGATGCACCCCTTCGCAGCTTGCATTGGCTTGGCTTCATCACCAGGGAAACGACGTGTGCCCTATACCAAGCACCACAAGGATTGAGAATCTGAAGCAAAACATTGGTGCGCTTTCAGTAAAACTAACGCAGAAGAAATGGCATAGCTCGAATCATTTGCTTCGGCAGGTGCTGTTAAGGGAGATAGATTAATGCTGACTTGGAGTGATTCTGACACCCTCGAGTCTTCATGGAAAGGTGAACGAAGAATTAATTTCTTGAGATGGTTCGAATTTCTCTCCTCTCTCTCTATATATATATATGTCGTTATAGTTTGAATCAGTGATGTAAACGTGTGTTTATTCGAATTGTCTTGCTTGAACTACCTGCATCTTGTGACATATTAACCAGAAATGCGGAATGAGAGATCTATTTTAAGATGTGTTATACTTTTGCTGCTATTATGGTGAAGATAGAAATTGGAGTTTCAGAAGGAAGAAAGAAGAATTTTGAAGTTCAAAGGAATTCGTTAAAAGTTATGATCAATTATTTACTGGTCCGGGTTCCCCACGTGGTATTTGTGAGCCTTATCTTCCCAACAACAGTGTCATGACACACCACTCTTCTGCACTCTTTTAATATCATCCTCCCTTGATGTATCATGATACTATAGGTGGGAAATCAAGACTAATCACTGTCATGTGACGAGCTCGGTCCACTGAATAATTTTTCAAGTTTCAGTCTAACTGGCTTAATGGCTTCTCCTACCACCCCCAGAGCCTCTCTATCAACTAGTAGTAGTTGATTATGTTGAGTCATCGTGCTCACAAACTGGTTATATATGTATTAATCGTACTGGCTAACTCCTCTTCCAGCTGTTTGATCCTTCGATCCTTCTCGACCAGAACCTCCTCCAGCCTCCGGTTCTCTGCCCGCAGCACCTCGAACTGCATCAACACCCCTTCTATCTCAGCCTCGATGGCCTCGTTGCTGATCTCGAACGCGCTCTCCACCACCCTGACAACCCGCCACAGGCTTGCCACCACCAGCAGGCCCGCGCCCTTCCCCTCAGCCACCACTTCGAGAATCAAAGCCCCCACCACGACCAGCCCATCCACGACATGCCCCGCACTCTTAAAGAAGCCACTCCCTAGAGCCAACACCAGTGACACTACCTTCGCTGACAGCAGGCTCAGTACGGCGATCCCTATCCAGTGATAGACCTCGATCGCTCCGTTCTTTGCATGATCACGATTGCAGGATAGCAGGGAGGAAGAGAGGTCTAGGACGGTGAGCGCAAGGTCGACTACGAGGAGGAGGATGGTGGCAATGTGGATAGGAAGAGAGTCGAGAAAGTTGGCAAGCTCGACTCTCCATTGAGCTCTCAATATTACACTATGTTGGTAGCTTGTATCTTGATCTTGATCCTGTCGACGTCGGCAGAAGCCGCCAGAGACGAAGCAGAGAATGAGCTGCCATCGCTGCCTCCTCTCGTAGTTGGCCACGAGGTGTTGGAGGGAAGATTCAAGTGCTTCAATAGTACTATGGGAGGCGGCGTTGGCCATCGGGAAGATGAGTTACCAATGTATTGGACTAGCGCTGCTTGTTAAGTAGTAGGAGTGAAGCAAAAGTGGAGGGGAAAACAAGTCCTCAAGTGAAAGAAAACCCCTGGATTTCTTAGGGGTCACGTTGTAGGTGAGGGCTACTGTTTCTCTTGCCTTTTTTTTCCCAAAGCAGTTAAAGTGAGATGAACTACCATCCTTGGGCTGTCGGTGCATGATGCTACATTTCTACAACTACCAAAATATTTCAAGTTTCTACACGCTCAGTAAGATTTTCTGGTTTCTAATACAAGTTTTTTTACCCAAAAACAATGGATCTCTTCCTATTCCATACTTCGATTCAGGGACCTCAATTTTGCAACAGACATTTTCTTATAAAAAAAAAAAAGAAATTTCAAAAAAATAGGCGGAGGAAGAAAATGCTTGCAAAAATTTAAATTTCAAATAGATTCCGCAAGACAGCGAAAATCCAACATGTATAAATTTAGCCAAATGGTTTGGCACAAATCCACCTCCCCAAGTTACTTTTTTTTTCCCCTTCTAACAACTTAATAAGCAACTGCTAGTTGGCAACATATATAAATTTAAATGGCTACCCATGTATATAATGACAACCATTAAAACTGATATCCTTCCAACCGCCAACTGCCAAAATGCACCATTTCTGCCAATCCAACTAGCAAAATACATTGCAACTTTAAAACTTTGCAAACATTTTCTTCCTCCGCCCATCTCTTTGAAATTTCTTTTGTACAATTTTTTTTTTCTGATTTTGCAACTGCTCAAATTTTACTAAATATAAGATGAAAATACATGTACTACGTAATTTCATTCCATGTCATTTCTATACAATTGACAGCCAAGATTGATAAACTGAAGTAGCTATCTTATTCCATTATACTCGGTTGCTTCCAGAAGAGTGCAAGTAGTGATCTTTTTAAGCCACCTTGATACAACAGAAAGCAGCTGCAGTTGATGTATTTGATACTTGTATCCTAGTGCACTTTGGCATACTGGATTCTTTATACTATAAGAAGATTTCTTTCTTCTTTTTTCTGTCACAAGAACAACTTTCATAATATTTCTTCGCCATCAGATTTTGTTTTGATTTTTAAATTAGGAAGGCAATTTAGAAAATCATTTCTCTCAAAGGAAGAGAAGTAAATTACAAAAACATGAATCGACGGAATTCCGATACTTGTTGGATAACTTGTTAGCCTTTATGATATTGTCCAAGTGTAGTTCCTTTCCCTATGAATGAAATATTTGACAAGGTTACCACTCAATGTCTAACATTTTTAAAATGATGATAGTAGAGGCCTCTTAGTTTACCAAGGTTTTGTTTCAACTTCAATTTCAAATTTCTAGCCAATTACGCATAATCTAAAGGATATTAACACAAGTTCAGTATTGGCCCAGATCCGACTTTATGCATCTTAAGACAAACTAAATTAAGAGTAACAACTAACAACTGTAGCTACACTTCATAGTTCATCAAACATTAATTATATTGCAAATACTCGTTTATTACTGTATGATGTGCTGTCTCACCACATCTACTAGCTGCAAAGCAAATTTCAGTACAAAACAAAAAAAAAAAATAGGGAACTTAGTCAAGTATCAGGTCATGCTGAACACTCGGCTCTCCAGGACAAATATCACCGTATACTTCAGGAAAATAACAAGTGTAGTTGCTCTATGTACGCAGGCGGCTGATTTAAATGAGAGCCTCACACCAATGTACTTGATAAATTTTCATTAACTACAAACCGGACATTTCAGCAAAAGAACTAAAGCTCACTAGAAGGTTAAGTCCACATTATCACATTAAACACGGATCGAAGTTATGATGCATAACAAGGTTTCTTATTTACTAAAGTACATTCTAAAAGAAATAGTAGTTGCTTTCTGATATCATACCTGTTTAGTAAGAAAGTGAAAAGCAATCACGAAGAGAGTGAGAAGCAATATTTCACAAATTTAGACTCAGCAAGATGAACATTAGACAGTAGAATTGCTTCTACACTAGCAATAGAAAAAATATGTGTACATACTGAGTTGATTGTTGTAGACTTCCCTTGTGCCAATATCTTGTTAGATAGGATCCTACAATATGACAATTGCTAACATATTTCAGTTTACAAATTTGGGTTACTGTTCTCTTCTCAGCTATGGTTTATTTCTTCCTGTAGAATTTAGTTTCATAGGTTAGGTTATTGTTCTATCTTAATCCTAGAAAATCAGGTTCAAGTTTATTAGTTATCACTTTTACTAGATTCTAGAACTTACAGAAATATATATAACTATTTTTGGTGGTCTCTTGAATCATTAATAGGTTTTAGCTAAGTTTTCATCCTTTACAGTCAATATATTGAATCCTACAAAATTAGGATTATATTTAAATGGCTATCAAGTTGTTAGAGCCTAAAATTTAGCATTTACTGGGTGGTATTATTTTAATTGAGCAGTCATGCTTTTACAGAGTGCATCTTGGCTCATACTTTATAGTTAATGCTAACATATGAACATATGGTTTAACATCGAGTTCTTCTAGTTTGTGTATTGCGCTTAGGTAGTTTTATTGTTCAACCTGATATATGGGCTGAAGCAGGGAGACGTAGGTTTGACGATGAGAGTCTACGGATGGATAATGTGCTTTGTGAACTGGCATATTGCCGCACATTTGGAAGCAGTTAAAAACCGCAATGCTGATTTAGATCAGTACTAAAATAAGTCAAATTAGCAACGTTATTTGCGATACCAGAACAAATGTCTCGCTAATTGAAATTTTGTGAACCAATGAAATATGTCGATGATTGCGATAAATTACGACCACTAGCGACTGCTATTAGGTAATATGAAAAAAGATGTCGCTAAGAGTCGCTGCATGTCGCTAAATTTTTAATAGCGACATTTAACGACATAACATATTGGACTACATGTCGTTAAAATTTTATTTTATACTATGTTTAGCGACGTCCTTTTTATGACGTCGCTAAATTATTTATATCTAAGTATACAAAAGTCACTTTCACCCATTATATCTCTATTCTATCGAAAATTTTGATCCTCATATGAAAAACCCCGACCGACTATCCCCCTTCGTGCTCCTGCTGCGCATGCCGTCCGAGCCCCCTGTGTGCTCCGGCTCCCCTCCGACGCTCCCCTTCTGCCCTCCCCTACTGCGAGCACAAACCTCTGGCCGACAAACCCACTCCGCGCTCCGACTCCCCATCGCAGTCCGAGTCCCCTCCGTGCTCTGGCTCCCACCGGCGCTCCACTTCCGCGTTGTCCCACTGCGAGCATAAATCTCCAGCGCTCCGCTAGGGTGTCGACGACCGACTCCTCCGTTGCAGTCCAGATAAGTTTTCCTCTTCCTCATTCCTATTCATGTCATGCATGGGAGTTAACTCCATCTCTTTTGAATTCCGATGATTACTCGGTTCATTTTGATAGTGCATACTATATGTTTTATAATGGTCATGAAAAAATTAGTTCATGTTGGCCATAACCTATTAAATATTTATTTACTTTTATGACGAGTTCTATTCGAATTTCAAATTAGAGTTATTTTGTAGCCCCTTTTCCACTAATAAAGAGGAAAATATTATATTTTTAACAGAATTTGAAACAGTAATGAAATAGATTTAGGGGGGAAAATTCGAAGAGAAACATCGAGATGTGTACTTGCAGCCGTTGATAAATGAGTTGAATCAGTTGTGAGAAGTAGGCACCAACACGTACGATATATCTTATAAAGCAAAATTTTCAGATGATGACAACACTTATGTGAACCGTCATAATTTTTCGGTCTATGGCATGTTATCTGGGTGGAGCACACATGGTCGTCTCTCATGTTGGTATTGCATGAACCGTAGTAAGGCATCTCGTTTGAAAAACGGGGACAAACCATACTTCTATTGTCATCGACAATTTCTGCAGAAAGATCATTCGCTCAGAAGAACAAGAATGTATTTCGTGCCTGTGTTGTAGAGAAGGTCGAACCACCGCCAAGGTAGTCCGGAGAACTATTTGGAAAGAGGTAAAAGATTTACCAAGTGTTTGAACCGCACTCATAATCGGACAAAGAGGATGATATTATGTAACCTACTGTATTGGAGTACCAATCTGAGGAAGCATAATCCTGACGTCATGCATAATGAGAAGAATGTATCGGATAACATAATTAATATTGTTATGGCAGTCAAGGAAAAGACAAAAGACAATCTGAAGCCCAGGCTTAACTTGGAAGATATCTGCATTCAGCCTTCTTTGCATTTGATAAAGACAATTAGTATAAGCAGCCTAAGAAAATTTTTTCACAAGACAATGAGGATAAATAGAGACTTTCCAAGTAGATTCGGGGCCTAAAATTTTCAGACGGGTACGTGTCGAAACTGAGAAGATACGTCGACCTTAAGGAGAACAAACTGACGGGTATGAAGATCCACGACTACCACGTATTCATGGAGAGATTATTCCCATTGCACTTCGAAAATTCTTACCGCAGACCATTTGGGATCCGTTGACAGAGCTTAGCATATTATTCAAATATTTTCGTTCTACTAAGATACTCATCGATCATCTAGAAAATCAAGAGAATGACACTAAAGTAACACTGTGCAAGCTCGAACGGGTATTCCCTCCCGAATTCTTCGACTTTATGGAACATTTGTCAATTCATCTTTCCTATGAAGCACATGACGTATATGCCCAAACTAAGGTTAAATTTCGAGGTATATACCCAAACCAACATTTCCAGCATGAGGTATATGCCCTGTTAAGTATGAGTATTACTTGTCTCTAGTTTTAGTCCCACATCGGATAGATTTCATAAGTGAGATGAGAGGGTCATATATGTGTACTCACCCATCGATAAAGATTATCTCATTATTGTTTCACATTGTGTGAGAGCCAAAACCCTAGCCACCACATCTCATCCCTCTCTCTCTCTCTCTCTCTCTCTCTCTCTCTCTCTCTCTCTCTTCTACTTGTTCTCTCCCTCGCCACTCCAGCGCTACCCCCCCCCCCCCACACCGACCATCGATGCACCGCCCCAACCACTGCTGCACCAGCCTGTCATCCGCCCCAGCCCGACCCCAAGCAAACCCTAACACATACTATTCTAGCCGCCATTCAGCCCCCCACCCCCACCCTACAAACCATAACCCTAACATAATACCTATCCTTCAGACCTACAAACCCTAAACCTAGCCGCCATATCTACATAAAAAAATGTTGGAGTTGAGATCTTCATATGGCAAAGTATAGTTTGTGTAAACATCTGATCCTCAAACAACAACATTAGGAGTTAAAAGGAGAGTAAATTGATTGTTTGTGTGAATCTATGTTCCTGGTCTGGTATCCACATCAAGATCTAACAGAGAACAAACTAGTTTTGTGTGAATCTTTGTCTAGCTTCTGTGATTCACCTTCGATATTGCTAAGAATGCGCATGCCAGTATCGGCAAAGTTGATGTGAACATCACGCATTGACGATGTTTATGTGAATATTGAGTCGCGACGATCAACGATAGTCGAATAAAGAATCTGACGGATGTCGAATACTGCAGGAAATAGTAGTGTTGATAACACCAGTGTCGGGAACACAAAGGCAGGAATACCAATCCATGGTACAACGATTTCTTCGATTTGACTTGTCGATCGAAGGCTGGATGGTCCTGACAGCTACTCCACGTGGCGCAAGAAGGTCGAGAAGACGATTCGAGGAATGTGGTTGTCAAAGCATCTCACTGACAACCCTCCAAAGGAGAATGATCCCATATAATTGGGAGATTGATGATAACATACTGTTTACACGGTTGATGAATTCGATGAAACCATCAATCACGGATATAGTTCAAAACACGGATTCGATGAAAGAATAATAGGTCCTAGCGGTTGTGTTTGATGAAAAATGCAATTTGTCTCACATTTAAGACTCAATTGTCGTCGCCTACAGACACCGAGCTGATCAGGAAGACAAGTCACATCAGGATCACTTTCGTTTCTTTAAGGCCATGACACCGAGCTGATCAGGAAGACGAGTCACGTCAGGATCACTTTCGTTCCTTTAAGACCATGACTGATGAAGTTAATCGTCTTACACTTGACAACAAATCTCGTTGAGACAAAAACTCAATGTCAGTAGCTCTATGTCATGGCGTATCTTGCATCGCTTCGTCCAAATGCAGAATGAAAATTAATCATTGTGATTCCCAACAAATTACGAACAAAATGGCAACCCACCTCGATAAGCTCAATACGCTCATGAAACACCGGATTACTGACGATGGAAATGGTCCATTGATTGTCACAATATGTCTCCATAAGAATAGAAACCATAATTTTTATTTCATGAAAAAGAAACTACACTCACATCATCTCAGAAGCTGTATGAGCCATCGCACAGTACTCGGCTTCTGCCTAGAACGAGCCACAACATTCTACTTCTTACTACGCCATGCGACAAGATTGTCACTCATAAACGTTCAAAAGCCAGAAGTAGACCTCCTATCACTGCGACTGCATGCCCAATCAGTATCACTGAACACTGTCACCCTGCGAAGGTTTGTACAACAAACCCTTTCCAGGTGCACCCTTCAAGTATCGTAGAATGCGAGAGACAGCCTTCCAATGTGGTTGCCGAGAGACATGCATAAATTGACCAACTACTCAAACTGCATAGGTGATGTCTGGTCGTGTAAAGGTAAGATATATAAGTTTTCCAACCAACTACTCAAACTGCATAAATCTACCTCGATATGCCTAGTGCACTCACGAAACACTGAATTACTGGCGATGAAAATGGTCGCCTGATTGTCACAATACATCTCTATAGGAATAGAAAACATAATTCTCATTTCATGAAGAAGAGACCGCACTCACATCATCTCAGAAGCTGTATGAGCCATCGTACGGTACTAAGATTTTGCATTAGAACCAACATAATGTGTTTGTCGAGGGGCATGCATAAATTGACTAACTACTCAAACTGCATAGATGATGTCTAGTCGTGTAACAATAAGATATATAAATTTTCCAACCAACCATCTATAATGTCCAATATCCTCAAATCACTCTCTACTGTCAGCATCAAGCTTATCATGATAATCCTTAGGAGTCTCAACCGGCCGACACTCTAACATCTCAGTCTCTGAGAGCAAGTCTAGAACATACTTGCGCTGGAATAGATTAATACCTTTCTTAAATCGAGCAACCTCGATTCTAAAAAATATCGAAGAAGACCCAAATCCTTAGTATGAAACTGACCACTAAGGTAGGCCTTCAAGTCTACAATCCCAGTATAATTACTCCCAGATATAATGATATTATTAACATAAACAATCAACATGATAATACCTGCCGAGGAGGAATGTCAAAATATTGAATGATCTAACGTTATGCGCCGAAACCCATACTGAATAAGAACTAAAATGAACTTGTCAAACCAAGCTCGAGGTGATTTGTTCAGCCCATAAAATACTTTCAATCGACATACGAGTTTTCTACTTCTAGCCACAGCTTACGAGTGGTCGATCCATATAGACCTCCTCCAGTAAGTCACCATACAAGAAAACATCCGTTATGTCCAGCTAATACATAGGTCATTGACGCTTAAACGCCAAAAAGATAAGAATTTGAACTGATTCGGCCGAGCCACTGGAGAGAAAGTTTTCATATAATCCACACCATATGTTTGAGTATACCCTTTTGCAACCAATCGTGACTTGAGGCGCTCAACTGAACCATCCGGATGTTACTTAACAGTATACACACATCGACAACCCACTATCTACTTTCCAACATGAAGTGATATAAGCTCCCAAGTCTGATTTTGATGTAAAGCACACATCTCCTAATCCATTGCACTTTTTCAAACATAAGATGACATAGCATGCTTAAAAAATTTGGGAATGAAAATGGAAAATAATGAAACAACAAATACATGAAAGGATAAAGAAGTACGGTGTAAAGAAACATAATTAGAGATAGGATCTTAAAAGTTTTGGGAATGAAAATGGAAAATAATGAAACAACAAATACATGAAAGGATAAAGAAGTACGGTGTAAAGAAACATAATTAGAGATAGGATATTTGTTCTTTGTGGTACAAAGACGTTTACTTTTGTTGAGAGCAATAGAAATATCATCCGGATCTGTGGTGATGGAAACAGAAATCGCAGGATCGGAAGCTAATTGATTGAGGACTGAATTCTTAGAACCATTAGCATGTCCTTGGATCTCTGATAAACCTGTAAAGGAGGAATGGAGACAAACTGATTCAGGAATGACCGAAAATGGCATGAAAAATACCAAATTTGATGAAAATGAAATATGACGGTCTCCTGAGAAGAAAAAAAGGATAAACTCAAAGAGTGTAACATCTGCACTGACGTAATACTTGTGTGAACGTGGATTGTAACAACAATAAAAATTTTGAGTACGACGATAACCAAGGAAGACACTTCAGAGATCAAGAAAACAACTTGTCTCGATTAGGTTCCAAGTTGTGAACAAAAATGACACCCAAACACTCGAGGTAAGGAAAAATGAGCGACATATGTATGTAATATGGAGAATGGAACTTGACTATTTAATACATATGATGGCATGTGTTTAGTTAGACAACATGCAATAAGAACGTCCAATAATGTTTAAGGACATGCATGTTGAACATGAGAGTTCGAGCGAAATCTAGAAAGTGTTGATATTTGCGTTCGTCTATATTATTTTGCTGAGAGGTGTGAACAGTGAACAATGCCACGATCAACACAGAAAATGCTTACATAAGATGGAGTATACTCCAAAGCATTATCAGAACGCAATATTTTGATGCATTTATCAAATTGAATTCAATATAAAAAAGTAGATAACATATTTTTTTATGACTACTCCAGAATGACTTAGTGCTATCTAGTTTTTATAAAATCTGTTATCTACTTTTTATAATGAAGTTATGTTCAGTTTGATAAACGCATCAAAATATTGCATTCTGATAATGCTTTGGAGTATACTCAATCTTCTGTGAACACTTTATGTGTTGATCGTGGTATTATTCATTAAACTAGTTGTGGTCACACCTCTCAGCAAAATAGTATAGTCGAAGGCAAACATCGACATCTTGTGGTCACACCTCTCAGCAAAATAGTATAGTCGAAGGCAAACATCGACATCTTTTATATGTGGCTCGAACTCTCATATTCAATATACATATCCCTAAACAGTATTAGGCATATGTCGTTCTTACTGCATGTTATCTAACTAATCGCATGCCATCATCTGTATTAAATAATCAAGTTCCATTCTCCATATTACATATATGTGTCACTCACTTTTTTCTTACCTCCTCGAGTGTTTGGGTGTGTCGTTTTTGTTCACAACTTGGAACCTAATCGAGACAAGTTGACTTCTCGATCTCTGAAGCGTGTATTCCTTGGTTATCCTCATACTCAAAAAGGTTATCGTTGTTACAGTCCGCAGTCACACAAGTATTACGTCAGTAGATGTTACCTTCTTTAAGTTACCCCTCTTTTTTTCCTTAGGAGACCGTCATATTTCATTTTTATCAGATTTGGTATCTTTCATACACGTTCAGTCATTCTTGATCAGTTACTGTCTTCATTCCTCCTTTACAGGTTTATCGAGATCCAAGGACATGCCAGTGGTTCTAAGAATTCAGCCATCAACCAATCACCTACCGAGACTGCGGTTTCTGTTCTCATCACCACAGATCCGGATGATATTCCTAGTGCTCTCAGCAAAAGTAAACGTCTTTGTACCACACAAAAAATCTCTCTAATTATGTTTCTTTACATTGTACTTCATCAATTCATGCATTTGTTGTTTCATTGTCTTCCATTTTCATTCTCAAACTTATAAGGAGGCTACGTCATCTTCTATTTGTAAAAATGCAATGGATGAGGAGATGTGTGATTTTCATCAAAATCAGACTGTGAGCTTACATCACTTCATGTTGGAAAGCAGACAGTGGATTGTCGATGGATGTATACTGTTATGTATCATCCGAATGATTCAGTTGAGCGCCTCAAGGCACGATTGGTTACAAAAGAGTATACTCAGACATATGATGTAGATTATATAAAAATTCTCTCCAGTGGCTCGACTGAATTCAGTTTAAATTCTTATCTTTATAGCGGTTAATCATCAATGGCCTATGTATCAGCTGGACATAAAGAATATTTTCTTGCATTGTGGCTTATACGAGGAGGTCTATATGGATCAACCATCCGTCTAAGCTGTAGCTGGAAGTAAAAAACTCGTATGTCGATTGAAAAAAACATTATATGAGATGAAACAATCACCTCGAACTTGGTTTGATAAGTTTAGTTTTTATTCAGTATGGGTTTCGGCACACAACGTCATATCATTCAGTATTTTAATATTCCTCCTCGTCAGGTATTATCATGTTGATTATTTATGTTAATGATATTATATTTGAAAGTAATTATACTGGGATTGTAGACTTGAAGGCCTACCTCAGTCGTCAGTTTCATACTAAGGATTTAGATTTTCTTTGATATTTTCTTGGAATCGAGGTTGCTCGATCTAAGAAAGGTATGTATCTATCGCAGCACAAGTATGCTCTAGAATTGCTCTCAGAGACTGGGATGTTGAAGTGTCGGGGCCGGTTGAGACTCCTATGGATTATCATGACAAGCTTGACGCTGACAATAGTGAGTTGTTTCAGGATATTGGACATTATAGATGGTTGGTTGAAAATTTTATATATCTTACTGTTACACAACCAAATATCACCTATGCAGTTTGAGTAGTTAGCCAATTTATGCATGCCCCTCGGCAAACACATTAAGTTGGGCTCTAGTGCAAAATTCAAATACCGTGTAACGGCTCATACATCTTCTGAGATGATGTAGGTGCGCTTCATAAAATGAAAATTATATTTTCTATTCCTATAGAGATGTATTGTGACAATCAGTCGGCCATTTTCATCGTCAGTAATCCTGTGTTTCGTGAGCGCACAAGACATATCGAGGTGGATTGCCATTTTGATTTGTTGCTGAAGAAACAAATTGTCACTCCTTATGTTCAGTCTGAGAATCAATTAGGTGATATCCTTACCAAAGCACTTGCTCGTGGTCCATTTTCTGATTTATGTAGCAAGCTGGACATATCTGATCTATATGCTCCAGCTTGAAGGAGGGTGTTAGAGTTATTATTATTATTTATCTTATGAGGGTACAATAGTAATTGTGGATGTATTGCTTATCAATATAAATACACATGAGATGCAACCTAGAATTTTAAGCCCTTGCATCTCATATTCTCTTTTCTCTTTCTCTCCTCTCCAAACTTCACTAATATTAATATTATAAATCCAGTAAGACTATATTATTATCAAATTATAATTATTTAACTTAAAAAATAATATTAATTCTACAATAATAAAACTATCCCTATTATTTGTTTCCAATTCTATAATTATTGTACAAGGAAATCAATAATTAGTACAGATTCTTACCAGATAGAAAACCTAGTTTTCTTTTTGTGAACTATCATGAAAGGATAACACATCCCACGAAATGTAGGAACTTAATGCCTTTCATTTTGAGAAACAGGAATGTAATGTCAAGAAAATCCAACATTCAGGAGAATGTTGATGCCATAATATGTAGAAACCCTTCTGTGCATTTAGTTCCTAGAATCTCTAATGTCATCATTAACTTGATACATGAATGGATGTACTGGTTTTATGGATAAGTAGCGATCACGATGTTGATTCTAATGGACCTAAGGGGCTTGAGAGTTAAGACTGACTGCAGCACCAACATAGATCCTCTAGCATTAAGGAATCAATACTCATCAGCCATGTACGGGCACAGATAGGACATGACACGGTAAGGACAGGGACACCGACATGGCATCTATTTTGGTGTGTCCTATTGTACTTTGGAGTGGCATATATGTGTTCATGGAGTGTCAGATTCGCATTCGACGGGACACGGCCACATTTTTTGAGTGACCGTCCTTCCTAGCTCCTCAGTCTTGAACAAAGTTCCAAAGAATAGAAGGAAGATTTTGGCCTTAGCGGCCTATGTAAAACATGTTTGGGATGGTAGAAGTACCTCCAAACCATTGCCCCTATTCTAGTTTAGCTCCATCCTAAATCAAAGTATTGAACCAACCTTCAAAAATCCATCAGTTTTGTAGTTGTGCAGTTTACTCCAGCTTGGCACACACCCTTTAATTGATTCAGACGTATCTCAAACTAGATATATTATTTGAAGGTGATCTTAGATTTCTCAGGCAGTAGATGCCGAGGCCTCCAATTCGTATAGTTAAAACACTTTTCTAATTCCTATGGGATAAGTGCCCATGTGCTACAAGGCTCCCGCTTATGTAGGGTATGGAGAGGGTCAAGATGGACGTGGCCTTACCCTCATATATAATATAGAAAAGGTGGTTTCCGTGACTCGAACCTGTGTTCCAGAATGCAAGCGCCAGGTGATGCCCTCTCTAATTCCTATAGGATCAAGGTCAGAATTGATAATTCCTATAGGACCATGGTCAAAATCATATGATGCAACAATTAATCGCTTTCTTTCTACTGAAACTGGAGATATTGATCCATTGAATGATCCAACAGACAATCTCCCAGATGATCTAATCAACATCGGATGTCCATCAACTATGGATTTGCTTAAAACGAGAAGGAAAAGGAAAATAAACGGCATGAAAGAAACAACTTTGGCATACAAACAACCCAACTTTATTGAAAATGACAGTAACATTCCAGATTCTTACCAATAGTAGTATAGGTATGATTGTGTAACTGGTACCACTTTGAAGTTGTTTCCTCAAGAGACGAGCACAAATGAATTGGAACAAGTCTCCCATCCAAAGACGAATCATTCACTGAAGATTTTTTTTTCAAAGAGTTGTGACAGTAAGGCCGTCTATATGAGTTTTGATTGATTCCTTTTCTCCCAATCAATCAAACCAATATACCCAAGGCAATACTCAACCTTCAAATAGATCCAAACTGTACATAGATTTGCATAATTCTTTAGGAAAGAGCATGCAAGCAGCTAATATTTGTAGTATCACTTGATAAAAAACATAGGAAGTTCCTCAGCATAAACAATCAGATCCATGGGGAAAACTAAATAAAAGATTATTGCAGATCATTTTGGTTCAGAGGTGTTGTCTACCCAGCACGTCCATCTATTCTGTCAACTGATGAAAGATATATGATATGACTGGCTGGAATATAAGTTGCTTCGGTTGAACTTCATAGTGCAATATTTGCACGATAACCACAATCTGTGCTTTCAATAAGGCACATTGAAGCTGACCCCTTGGAAGGAAGGTCCTCTGTTACTCCAGACCTGGAGTTATTCAAGACAATAGTTTGCGTATGAAGCGAATGGAACTGGAGAAGAACAAAGCAAGACAGCAAAATCCCCAGGTTCAGAGAAAATATACATTAAGGGCTTAATATCAACAATGAAGTTGATAGTTTCTCATCTTCTACTTCAAACTCGTATATATTTTATAAACAAGCTAGCTCAAATCAGCTAACACCAAAAAGATGACAAATACCTTCTGCATATGAACATCACAATTTCCTGATAGTAAATAAAGGAAAAGGATTCATAGGCAACAGACTCCAATAATTGTGTTTCTTGTCAACAGAACAACTATGCCATTTGATTTGATATGAACCCTCATGTAAAGCAGAAACATCAATCATGCATGTTGAGAATCCCTGTCCCTTCCCATTCAGTTCAAAGTGAACAAGGGTTGTCACCATGCTGTCAACATTGATTTCACATTGTTTCTGTATATCGTTGCCTGTGTCAGTCCTAATGTGCTGCAAAAGCATTTCATTCAACTTAACCATTTCATTCGTTTTACTGGCTTGGAATCCCGGTTGTTCCTGTCTTACTCTTTCTCCAGCACCACTAGTCAAGAAATCTGATGAGTTTACAGCGAGAATGCAGTAGATCTCGGTAACCAGTGTACTAAACTTCTTAGATACATTCACAAGTTGGATAGAGAGGTTTAAAGACAACTGGCAGCCCAGTGGAACAGATAATCCTTCAGTGCATCTGTCATCTGTATTGAAGATGAAAAGCTCTGCTCCCATGCATGGCCTACAACAGCAAAAATATTAGTCATTTCAGTCTAATCAAGAGAACCTTAATAGCTATAATACACAAAAGAACATTTCCCAAAAATGAGCCTAGCTGAAATGGAATGCTAAGACGGAAGAGTAGCAATACATTAAATTACAGGATAAAAAATAAGTGTACATGAGGAAAACTGTAGGTGGTGAAAACTGACGATTAGATCAGTAAAACCATTTCAGCTTGTTTAGACATGTGGAATGTAGACCATTATATGCAAGCCTTAGGAGCGATAACATGATAATTGATATTAGTTAAAAGTACTGCCAGAACTAGGGCTAGGCCTAGAAGAACTTGGATTGGGACTAAGGATATGCTTTTTATTAGGTGTTACAGAAGGCAGGATCCTCAATAGAGATGAATGGAAGAAGAGGTTTCATTTCAAATAGCCAACCCCAAAATTTGGAATAAAGGTTTTGTTGTTAATGTTGTTGTAGTACACAAAAACAAAGGAAACAATCTCACAAACAAAATCCAAAAATACTAATATGAAGAACCCAACTATAAAGTACATTTTCTAGAGGAAGAAAACCTTTCAAGTAGTTCATTTCAATCAATTTACTTGAGCATTGCATTGGACTGAGAAACCCCTAATTCCCTGTCTCTTTGGGAGAGAGAGAAATTGATCCTCTCGCAAACAAAACAAAGAATAAATTAAATTTTGAAATCAATTCGTGTGTATAGTACCATTTCAGTTTTAATGGAGAGAGACCACAAAATAAACTGACAATGCAAAAGGGGAGAAATGTTTTCATATTTATAGCTTGCGAAGGAGCATTCACATAAATACTATGAAGCATTACACTCGAACCTTCTGTGTATGTGAGGAACCAAGAAATGTACTGCCAGGGGCCAGCACATATCCTCCAATGTGGTGGCACACCAACCAACACCTTCCCCAACTCCGGCACCAGTGAGTCCTCTAACTAACTCGTTTACTGGGGGTAATCAAATCAGACAGAGAGCAATGGAGGTAGACAATGGTGGTGGCGCAGTTCACAGAAAACAGATTGACTGTACAGGACAAAGGGTAGCTCCTTCCGCAAAGCCATTTGTTGTTCTCCATTCAAAAATATAAATAATGTACAGATATTCAACATTATGTGTAAAAATAAGGTAAAACATGAATTTTATAGAAGCCGTTAAAGGAAGCAATATAACGTATTGGATTTTCATAGAAAAAGTTGTAAAACATTCAACAAATGGAAACTGCAGCACATACTTCAATAGTTTATAGTTCCAAACTCCAAGGTCGATGATAAACTAGCAAGGAACTGAATCAATAATTACAATGGCAAGCATAAGAAAGTTGTCGAAGTAGTTAACCATGAAAACTTGAAAGGCTTCACCGTGAAACTTTCAAGATTCCTAAAATGCCCTTAACTTACTTTATTTGATTAATTTGAAATATAATTAATGGTGTAATCATAATTATAATATAAATATCATTAATGTCCACTACCATCATTAATACCCACTATATAAATACTTAGTATCGATTATCATGTCTCTTCCCACTATTAATATCTTTTACTTATAAAACTATAATGATATAAATACTAATTATTCACAAATATCTCATCTTCTATAAAAAAACATTTTCTCAAAAAAGAAAAATATTATTACAAATATATGATTTTTTTATTTTCTTGAAGTAATTATAAACAATGTATTATGCAACATCTCCTAATTTTTTTATTATATATTAAATTAGTTAAAATATACGTACAAAGCACGTGCGCAACTGCTAGTAATAATAATAATAAAGATTATAAATAACATCATTACACTATTTTGGAGAGTAATAAGAAACATAGAAAAGCCAATCATGATCTTGATTCTCAACTCCAACATCAATCAATATTGCACATCCATGTCCAAAATCTGATGCTAAAAGGGATCCCCTTGTTGCAATAAACTTGTATAAGGAAAGGTAAGGTCATAGTGGATGACGGGTTCTAAGGGACCACATGATGAAGAAGATGACAATGAGGAACTTTTCTGGAGAGGCCTCGACTTGCAAGCAAGTTGGGAATCCTGTGGGTGCGAGATCCAGAGCCAAGAAAAATCTCACTTATAGGTTGAAGACGGTTTGAACTTCAAAGCAAACAAAATATAGGGGGGGAGAGGATAAGAGCTTGGTCATCAGATTCATCGGAGGAGATAGCTTAAAGATCATGACGCTCCTCTCAATGGTTATAAGACGTCTAAAGAACTAGGAAGGGAGATAGATGAAGATGATTTCATGCTATGTTGTCACAGGCGACGTCTAGGTGTGCGTGCAGGTAAAAAACCTACCACCTCGACCTGGATAATTGTCCAATGGCCGTCTAGGCGGTCGCCTAGGATTATATATATATGCAGCTGGAAAAAATATATATGCTCAACATTGAAGTACCCAAGTTCTTGCACGACGCCTAGGTGGTGCCTACGTGAGACGGGAAGCATGTCGCCTCGCCTAACGCCCAAAATAACATAGATTTCACCTATTATTATTTACTTGATTAGCGACGCAGGAGGCATGTCGTCTCACCTTGCCTAGCGTCCAGAACAACATAGATTTCATGTCTTATTATTTACTTGTTTCGCAACATTGTTAATCCAATGTTTAATTATTTTATGTTTTTGAATTTGTTTCTGTGTAGACCTCGGAGTCCTTAGACTTTGGGCTTTGAGATATTGATAACTTGATTTTGGTCGCGTGTGTAATATTGATGTAGGATTTGTGATATAATAACATAATTACATCCTTTATATTTATCTTACTTCCAAAAAAATGCTATTGTTGATATGATATTTTATTCTTACTATAGTTATCATATTTTCTATTATATTGTGTAATTCATTTTTAGCTTATAGTGCAATGGGCCATTGACTAATATTAATTTTTCTTCTCGTAGTTTGAAGATGTGACAAAACACATTTTTAATTTACTTATTAGTTTTTATTATACATACATAAATATATATATCATTAGTTTTGGGGCATTTAGGACACTTGGAATAGTGTATTTAGATTATTTTTATCCATACTTATCCAAGATAAATATTTAAGGAGCCCGATATGGAAGTCTTGCATTTTAATTCACCCCTGACATGTTGTCCAACATCCAATATCCGACAAGAATCTGTCCTTCTAATACCTTGTAAGTTAGAGGTATGGAATATGGATACCGATATAGGTCACAGTTGATGATGGGTATGGATGTTGAATCATTGATATTTTATTACATTGATGATTAGAGATTCTTGAGAAGTTTCTTAGCTCAAAAAAAATTCCCGCCTACTAATCTTCCCAGAATTTTCATTTTAAAACTTCTTATATGATCACTTGTCAATCTAAACATAACTAGACTATTTTTTTCCATAAACAAGTTCAAAGACTCATTTCCCCATGCACAGTTTTCACTCCTCTGTAGGCATTTCTTGCATGTCAGAGGCATAAAATAGAATGATTGACATATACCTTATGTTCAACATGGTCCTTTATATATATAGTGTCAGAATTTTGACGAACATTCAAATAACATTTAGTTATACCATTTAGTTATACTAACAGCATAATAACATAAAAAAAAAAACCAATAAACTCAGACTTCTTTTCAAGAATGTACCCATCAACTGAAATATTTGCATGATTGTTTCTACATCTGTGAGTTTGTATGTGTGTCTATATTTATATTGTGTCACGTTAGTATGTTTCGGTAAACGATTGTCTATCTGTATGATTACAGGTATAAATGTGTTTACATAATGCTAACAGTGAATTACCTATGTTATTAACTGGTAGAGAAGGAAGTTCAATCGTTTAACATATAGAGAAGTTTTGGCATGTTTACCTTACTCTGAAGAAGTAGTTGGGAGTTCGGAAAGGTATCTCCATCCACTTTCTAATAATGTCAGAAAGAAGTCGCAATCCTCGTACAACAAGTGCACATAGACTCTGCTCATCTTTCACTGCTTTTGCGTCTTCCTGAATGTTAAGAACACCCAAAATTGCATACTTATAGACCAATAGAACTGACCTATCAGTATGGCTAGTACTGTTTACTTCTGTTCTAGCATATAAGTTATCTGTTGCTTTATCAAATACAGTCATTAATCGCTGAAGCTTTGCAGCAAGGATGCTGTCGATATTACACAATCTTTCAAACAAGTCTTTTATGATTGACATAATTATGATCTCGCCCTTGTTGTCAATGCGGCGGGATTCAACAGTGCCAGCAGGTGTGGTTAAAAAATAGAGGGCAAAGGCGGTGCAGAATGCTAATACAGAACAGCTAAGAGCAAGGCTTGAGATGCTTCTAAAACTTCTTAAATCAATATCCAAAAAGGATACAGCAAGAAAATCATACTCTTCTGCTAAATTATTGAACTGAAAAGAAATTTGAGTAAATTCAGATGCAAGAGCATGCATAGTTTGTGACACTTGTGTCAAATCAACTCCCGTATTTCCTTCAAAACATTTATTACTTTTTTCACCAGTAAAGGTGTGTGAATCCAGGAGGCCAAGCATCTCCACTACGTTTACAAGAACCTTGGCTCTAAGACTCAAGAACCACCTCTGGAAATAATAAACACCACCAGATGCCCCAGCAGCAGCCAAGCTTTCCTCAGATGCACGGATTCTGCTATATACCCTTGCAAGCTTTCCTTCAGAACCACACAAGTCACTATCTCTTCCATCATACCAATTCATTTCTCGTTCGACATAACCGAATGGTTTCACGCTGTAAGCCTCAGTCTGCATTGCATTAATCATCTCCGTTCCAACTTTTGGAAAAAGAAGCAATTTAGTTTCACTTTCACCACCAGCCAAAAGCATGAGAGACTTGATCCAGCAACGAAAAATATTTGACTCTACCATACCTATCAGCTTCCTAAATGTATAAGCAGCTGCAAACCATGCTCCTTGACAACATGAATTCTTTCCAACTCTGTAGGCTGTCCAATGGTCCCTTCTCTTTAGCATCTTTTTGGCAAAATCAAGTGCTTGCACCTCCTGATTACCCCAGCAAACATTGTGAGAAAAGCCTAATTTAACAGCAAGTACTGATTCGCTGAAATCTTGTATACTATTATTAGTTACTTCACAACTTCTGCTTAAAACATAAGCATGTATATGAAGAGAAAAGATTTCATACAAATCAAAAGTACAGTATCTACTTTGTTGAATACAATCAATGAAAAGCTTCACCGATTGATACACTTCACTGTTGAATGATCCACTTTCATCAAGTATACTGAGGCAAGCATCCATAAATCTGTAGAGGTACAACATAAGCTCTGAAAAAGCAGAAGTTTCCAACTCGTAATCTGATTTAGTGCTGAGAATAGGATTCTGTATTTCGCCACCTAATTCTATTTCTGAAGCTTCTCCACCAGTACTTGAGCTTTTCCAGTTATGACTGTCAACCATACTGTTCAAACATCTTATTTTATCAAGTGCGACCTGAATGGATGAAGGATACTCTCGAGCAAGACAAAGAATAAGGTTGCATAAGCTTTTAAATTCTAGCTTCGCTTTAGGTAATTCATCATGTGGTATCAATGTAGGTTTTCTATACCTTAGAACAATCGTTTGATCCATCAGGAAGTTGATACGATTAATAATTAATAGAATAACATGGCAAACAAGAAGTGTGGGACCATCTTCACAAGAACAAGAAGATCCAGCTGGTAAACTCACATGAAACTGAAAGAGTACGTCGTGCCATTTTTCAGGATTTGAACACCAATAAGTCTGCAATTCCCTTTTCATGCTGCACAAGCTATCTACAAGAAGGCCTAAAGCAAGGCATCTCTTTTCCTTAACAGAAGACTTCGCAGCAGTTTCCACAATCAAAATAAGCTTAAAGAATGCAGGCATATGTATGCCAAAGAAATCTGAGAGGTGGAAAATCTACGAGTTCATCATGTATGAGTCAGTAAAATATAGAAACATAAGAATCTTTTATCATAGAAAGTGAAAGGTAAGATGAATGGGAGAGAGATTCATTTAACCAACCATAGAGATTTGACATACAAAGCTTTATATGTGCTTGTTATAAAAAATAAAAGGTAAATGAGAATCACCTTGCACAAAATCCGTAAAGCTTCACAATGAAAATTAGGTGGGAGCTCATTGTCATCGATGATATTGAGCAATGCAACAAGTACAGTTTCAGTGAAAGGGAAGCGACAGGCACCTTGATTAGCCAGAAAGCAGATACATTTTAGTGCTCTAGCCCTTATTACAAGGGCAGAAGATTCACAGCTTAAAAAAGACAATAGCAAATCCATCTGATGATCAAAATGTCAACAACAAAAAAGTTTCAGTATGCATTATCTATTAAAAATAGTTCTCAGTAAACTAAAATTTCCAATGGGAATTGTCATTCCTTCACCCTTTGGCATAATGTGTCATAGATGATAGAGACGAATGCAATTCCCTATAGCAAATTTTATAGTCTCACTTCTTCATAGACTCTTGATAGTCTTGGGAAACATGAAGGGTGCTCTGCATGAGCTTCAACTACAATCCAAAAGGTAGGCTGCCAACTGGCCACCTAGGTTTTATGGCATGGCACTCTCATGCTCATAGCTACCTAGGCTAGGAATTTTGTACCGTCAGGTTAACATCCGGTCATAAAAGTGTCACATGGAGCTTTCTTATGCTCCATAGCTGACCCTATTATGATGGGAGAAGGCTTGGAAGATAATGATGAGTAAACTAAATTTCCAACAGTAAGAAATTGGTAGTTAGTAATAGCCGTGTAGAAGTACATGATAAATGCTTTATGACTATCTTTGCGGCCCACCATATCAGCAACCTTGACAAGAGCGGTGACAAAATGAAACTACTTGATGAGTTACATGGGATGAAATCTGTCAAAGGCCCTATCCGCGATAGGGTAGCAACAAGTTACCATTGTTTATTTTTGTATAAAATGCTCCATGTTCACTGTTAGATGACTGAAATAGTTCCTAAAGGACATTCAAAATAAGGGAGGAAATGAAATTTCAATGCAGGAGGCAAGCAATACAAGCCAAATCAGAAACACAAGTAGCGACTCTTGGGGAAATGAATTACATTAAAGCAAAACATTAGGTACATTATATAACAAGAAGAAAGCCTTCCACCCAAAAAAATTTGGGCTCAGCTACATGAATCCGTTTTCTTCCACTCAGCTCTCGTAAGGCATAAGGGCCATTTCCTCTGTCATAATCAGAATGAATCTTGCTGCATGAATCTGTTTTCTTCCACTCAGCTTTCGTAAGGCCCAAGGGCCATTTCCTCTGTTATAATCAGACTGAATCTTGCTAGGACTAGGAGTTCCATGCAAATGATTCAATAAGGAACTAGGTGAATAGTTAGTTGTAGTTCTCTCATGTTAGAAGTCAGCACAAATGATTAGACGTATGTGTATCAGTTTATCAAAGAAAGTATCAGTTTCACAAGAAGAGTGCGCATCTCCACATCAAGCAGCCTTGTCAAGCAAATTTATAAAGGCTTTTACATATTAGTCCCGTAAATCTTTGTCCATTTTGACTTAGGTCCCCTAAAGTATGGTTACTTGATTAGAGATATCTTGGAAGTCAGTAATCCGCTAGTTATGAGGACACACTTGCTTCCGTCCAAATTAAAGTAAGCTAACCTTTGGGTTAGAAGCTTAGAACTACTAATAGATGACGAAAGACTATAATGTGCCCAAGTTAGCACTAAACATACGAAGCCGATAGTGGAGGAGATGCAGGTGGCATATATATATATATATATATATATATATATATATATATATATAAAGCACATTGGGTTTTTGGTCCGACCCATGTGCTTTGGTTCAACGATGATGAAAGGACTAAATTGCCCCTCTCTCTATAAGAGAGGAGGAGGTCCCATGTTGGGTGCGGAGCAACCGGTTGTTCCAACGGCACCCCCGCCTCCAGCTCCTCTTGCACCGTCCCTCCCTCCGTCGCCTCCGCTCCATCCTCGCCCATGCCGTCGTCGCCGGCCTCTTCCGCAACCCCTTCGTCGCAAGCAGCCTCCTCCACCGCGCCGCCGACGCCGACCCTTCCTTCGCCACCTCCCTCTTCTCCACCATGACCAATCCCAACCCCTTCTCCTTCAACACCGCCATCGTCATCTCCGCCGACCCACTCTCCATCTACTCCCAAATGCTCCGCCGCCGCGTCCCTCCTGACTCCCACACCTTCTCTTCCTTGCTCAACACCACCACCGCCGCCGCCGCCAGCAGGTCGCTCCACGCACACGTCCTCCTCCTCGGATTCCGGTCCGACCCCTTCGTAAAGACCGTCCTGCTCACCGCTTACTCACGACGCGGCTCCACCTACCACGCCCTGTGGGTGTTCGACGGAATGCCGCACAGGGACGTCATCTCCTGGACCGCCGTCGTCTCGGGCCTCGCCGCCCTCGGACGCCCCGCGACGGTCATGCGCGTCTTCGCCTCCATGAGGCCTCACGCCGCCCCGAACGCCGCCATCGTGGTCTTTTTCGTGTCCGCCTCCGCCAGGCTCGGGTCCCTGGCACTGGCCCGGTGCCTGCACGCCTACGTCGAGAAGGCCGGATTCGGAGGCCTCATCTCCGTCCGGAACTCTATGGCGCTGGACCGGTGCCTACACGCCTACGTCGAGAAGGCTAGGTTCGTGTCCGTGCCATTATGGCACGGGTTATCCACTAGTGTATATATATATATATATATATATATATATATATATATATATATATGAGGAGGATGACAGTGGAGGTAGGCAGCGAGGACGACGGAGGGTGAAGAACGCGAGGGTGGCTGAGATGTTAAGTAGTGGTAGACATATAATGGAGGGGAAAGATGTTATGTAAGTGAGTAGATCTTTTGGGCCAGAGAGAAGATGGAACCAAAAAGACATTGTGGCAGTAAATAGAAATTTGAAGAGAGAAAAAAGGACCATATCAGTATACCCTTCACTATTAGGGTTAATGGAATTTTCGTGGTGCATTTAACCATGGGCCACTTATCTAGATGGTTCGGATGCGAAATGGAATCCAATAGATGCACTGGTTATGAGTGATAGGATAGTAGTTAAAGGAGCTTGTAGAACAAGGGGTAAACCTAACGAACTTGACTGAGACTGTAAAGGAGGATTTGATACTTTCTATCATTACAAAAGAGATGGCCCATAACAGAGCTGAATGAAAAAAACAGAATTCAAATACCCAGCCCCAAAATTCGGGGATAAAGGCTTTTTGTTGTTGCTGGTGGTGTATTTAAACATGGATCCTCACAAGTAATGAAGTTTATAATTTGTGGGACCTCTAAGCAAATGACAAGATTTAGGGGCCCTAAATTTAAGTAGAAAAAACAGAATTTTGAGGACTTCTACTGTTCTACATAAAATCCTTTTTATTTACTTTTCATTCATCTAAATAAACTAATGGAAAATATAAGTAAAAGTCAAAATTATTGATGAGACTTGAGCTAAAATCCAAAAGCCCAAAAATTGGCGAGGACAAGGTTATCAGATAGAAGTCCAGTTGCTCTGGTTCCTAATAGATCTTCCTTCGTGAATATTCCTATCAAGGCTAAAGTCGAAGCAAACAATTAAAAAATAACTTACAAGAACTGAAGAATCATCACAATCATTATCTACGTCTTCTCCCATCATATGCGGTTGGCTATGGAGCATAAAAAAGTTCCATAAATGATTTGACAGTTTTAAGACAGACTGTCGATGTAGTGCCCCGCTCCGCGAAGGCACTAGATAAACAGAAAGATCGGATTGCTGGCTCTGCAACAGAAGACGATTAATCTGGGTGAGTGGACGAAGTCTCATTTGCTGATTCGCTTACGCCTTAAGAACCTGAGTTTTTGATTGAATGCTTTTGTTAATAACAAGATGGTAAATCCTTGAGTATGCTTTAAGAGAATTCACATGTTGCCTCGTTAAGATATGATTGTTGCCTTGATATAGAGAACCTTGCCATGCTAAGAACAAGAAAAGAAATAATCTGCATGCTAACAAGATGACTCGTTGCCTGCTAATAAGAATTGAAATGATGCTTGTCATGCTCGATAGGATAAGAGAAGACTAATGAATCGAATTGAATGCTTGATATTTGCTTGCTGCTAAGTATGCTTGAGAATTATAGACATGTACAGACGGACTTGTACATGTTGATCTGAATAAAAGAAAGGCACGAATTGAACGTGTCGTATATCTGCAAAGGCATGAAAAAGAAGAAGATGAATATGTTTGCAAGCTGCTTGATTGATGCATGATTGTTTATATGATAGTTGCATTTGCATTGGTCTAGACGGCTTGTGCACAAGTGGTAGTCTCTCGACGATTCTGGGGGCGCCCGGAGTCGATCGGCCTAGGAGAGAACAGGACACCTGGGGCTAGAAGTCCCCGCAGTTAAGAGGGGGTGTCAGTCTATTAGTAGTTGGGCAAGAAGTTCCGACTGCTAATATGGGTATTGCCCATGGACCACAAGAGTTATTGTCATGTTGCATATTGATAAGAGTGAAAAGAATGTTTTGCTAAGAGCTAACCATGCAGAGACGGACAGGGAATGACAATATTGGTTTTATAATGTTTATGCTAATCCTTGTCTTGTGCAGGAATCGACGGTCGGCTATGGTAAGAGTCACTGAAAAGTGATATACATGTGTTGCTTAAGTTCAAATGCTTGCAGAGATTAATCTGTTACCAAGAAATGCTATGTTCCACTAAAAGAAAAGATGTAATATCATGCTTGTATTCTGACCCTAAGTTTGTCTTGAACAAGAGAAAAGAATGCTAAAGATGTTGTCCCTAATGAAATGAATATGCTCATGAAACACGCTGCGCACTGTACATGAAATGGATAGTCATCGTGCTAGAATTGAATAGTCCCTTGTATGCTTGAAATAATATGAACTGTGGCTTTTCAAAGATGTGTTTTCAAAAGATATGTAAACTGACTCTGTATGCATGGAATGAATCTAGGTAAAACTAGCAAGATCACATCACAAGAAACGTTTTCTCACTAAATGAACAGTGATCGTTTCAGACAAATGTAGCTCTTTGTTCACAATTCACCAGTATGCTGATATACTGACCCATCATCAGTCTGCATGCAGGTGCACCATGCATCGAGAAGGATAGCCCGTGCCTCATCCTCAGGAGCCAGAAATCAGAAGAGATGCCAAGAGATGACATCTGTACAAGAGTTTGGTTTTGTATATAAAAGGATGTAATGTATGGGAACGGGATCATTGTAATCTGTAAAGTTCTGAGAGAATGTAATATTGTATCAGAGAGAATCGAGAGCTTGTAATCTGTTCAAATGAAATCAATAAAGAAAAATGTTCTTGTTACCATTGTGTTCAATACTTGTATTCTGAAGTATGTCCGCTGCCGCTTCAATTATCTGCGATACGTTCCGCTGCGTATTGTCAAACTTGTCTATCTTGTCTTGTTTCAGGTCTTGGCCTTGTGCAAGCGCAACTTAGGCTTGCACGGCATCACGTCTTAGCGAGGACGAACGGTCCCAAAGAGCCCGAAGCGAGGACGAAAAGGACTCTGCGGGATCGGGGCGTGACAGAATGGTATCAGAGCAACACGATCCTCTGGCCAATTTTGATTCAATTTAATTTGTACATGTCTTCTGATTGAAATTCCGTTGCCTACTCGATATCAATAATGAGATGAACGTTCCATACAATAAGTCCGTAAATATTTTTATGATGCCGGCAATGTTTTACCGATTTGATTGATTGAGATTGAAATGCTTGATTGAACAAAGAGTTTTGATATGAACTGAATTGTGATTTCATGGATTGATGATGGCGAAGGATGAGGACTATTGCTGCTAAGGATATCGTAAGTTTCTCCTTAAGTTTCGAGGACGAAACTTCTTTTCGGTGGGTAATTATGTAGTGCCCCGCTCCGCGAAGGCACTAGATAAACAGAAAGATCGGATTGCTGGCTCTGCAACAGAAGACGATTAATCTGGGTGAGTGGACGAAGTCTCATTTGCTGATTCGCTTACGTCTTAAGAACCTGAGTTTTTGATTGAATGCTTTTGTTAATAACAAGATGGTAAATCCTTGAGTATGCTTTAAGAGAATTCACATGTTGCCTCGTTAAGATATGATTGTTGCCTTGATATAGAGAACCTTGCCATGCTAAGAACAAGAAAAGAAATAATCTGCATGCTAACAAGATGACTCGTTGCCTGCTAATAAGAACTGAAATGATGCTTGTCATGCTCGATAGGATAAGAGAAGACTAATGAATCGAATTGAATGCTTGATATTTGCTTGCTGCTAAGTATGCTTGAGAATTATAGACATGTACAGACGGACTTGTACATGTTGATCTGAATAAAAGAAAGGCACGAATTGAACGTGTCGTATATCTGCAAAGGCATGAAAAAGAAGAAGATGAATATGTTTGCAAGCTGCTTGATTGATGCATGATTGTTTATATGATAGTTGCATTTGCATTGGTCTAGACGGCTTGTGCACAAGTGGTAGTCTCTCGACGATTCTGGGGGCGCCCGGAGTCGATCGGCCTAGGAGAGAACAGGACACCTGGGGCTAGAAGTCCCCGCAGTTAAGAGGGGGTGTCAGTCTATTAGTAGTTGGGCAAGAAGTTTCGACTGCTAATATGGGTATTGCCCATGGACCACAAGAGTTATTGTCATGTTGCATATTGATAAGAGTGAAAAGAATGTTTTGCTAAGAGCTAACCATGCAGAGACGGACAGGGAATGACAATATTGGTTTTATAATGTTTATGCTAATCCTTGTCTTGTGCAGGGATCGACGGTCGGCTATGGTAAGAGTCACTGAAAAGTGATATACATGTGTTGCTTAAGTTCAAATGCTTGCAGAGATTAATCTGTTACCAAGAAATGCTATGTTCCACTAAAAGAAAAGATGTAATATCATGCTTGTATTCTGACCCTAAGTTTGTCTTGAACAAGAGAAAAGAATGCTAAAGATGTTGTCCCTAATGAAATGAATATGCTCATGAAACACGCTGCGCACTGTACATGAAATGGATAGTCATCGTGCTAGAATTGAATAGTCCCTTGTATGCTTGAAATAATATGAACTGTGGCTTTTCAAAGATGTGTTTTCAAAAGATATGTAAACTGACTCTGTATGCATGGAATGAATCTAGGTAAAACTAGCAAGATCACATCACAAGAAAGTTTTCTCACTAAATGAACAGTGATCGTTTCAGACAAATGTAGCTCTTTGTTCACAATTCACCAGTATGCTGATATACTGACCCATCATCAGTCTGCATGCAGGTGCACCATGCATCGAGAAGGATAGCCCGTGCCTCATCCTCAGGAGCCAGAAATCAGAAGAGATGCCAAGAGATGACATCTGTACAAGAGTTTGGTTTTGTATATAAAAGGATGTAATGTATGGGAACGGGATCATTGTAATCTGTAAAGTTCTGAGAGAATGTAATATTGTATCAGAGAGAATCGAGAGCTTGTAATCTGTTCAAATGAAATCAATAAAGAGAAATGTTCTTGTTACCATTGTGTTCAATACTTGTATTCTGAAGTATGTCCGCTGCCGCTTCAATTATCTGCGATACGTTCCGCTGCGTATTGTCAAACTTGTCTATCTTGTCTTGTTTCAGGTCTTGGCCTTGTGCAAGCGCAACTTAGGCTTGCACGGCATCACGTCTTAGCGAGGACGAACGGTCCCAAAGAGCCCGAAGCGAGGACGAAAAGGACTCTGCGGGATCGGGGCGTGACAGTCGATCTTACGTCAACCCTCTATGTTGGTGTTAAATTAATAGCCAAGGTAACAATGAGCACGAGAGGTTCACGCAATAAAACCTAGGCAAATAATTGGCACGTGGGTAGAGGTAGATCTACCTTTTGGATATGCATTTTAAGCTCATGCAACCAAAGATCACCCACCAAGTTATCCTTTGATTGTACTATAAAGGGTCTAGACGAAGAAGTAAGATGATTCAATTTGCTATAAAGAATTGCATTTATCCTTTGACAGATTAAGCCAAAGTGTGAAAAGAAATGACAATCCCAAACACAAGGACTAAAGAATTGAAAGAAAAGAAGAAGAAAAAACGTGCAAAAAAACTTCAATTCCAAATGAATTGTACCTCAAGAGATTGAGTATAAACAAATATAACCTGAAAATCATTAAAGCATTTGTGGCAGAAGATGTAAGATGAACTTTTGTAGCCTATTATCTACCTCCAAAGAGACATTTGTACTATTGACAGGTCAAGACTAAACAGTGTGCTCAACATGAGGTAGCAACAACTAACTACTAACTTCAGTTTATTGACCTAGTCAGATAACGAGAACTTCCGTAGTGTACTGTTAAACATAACAAATCCAATGTATCAATAACGAGAACTTCGGTAGTGTTAAACATAACAAATCCAATGTATCTGATAAAAATAACTACTTCTTTCCGCTGTTCCTAGTTCAGCCTACACCATTTTACAGCAGCCACTATTCCCATTTTCATTCACCGAATGTAACTGTTATTTTCAGTTATAACAACTGAAATTCAACAAAGGGGAAAATTTTGTTCGGTTCAGGATTTCCACCAAATTTTGTACCATTGCCACTAAAAACCTTGCTTCTTTTTAATTACCCAAGGGATATTGCATATAATCCCCCTCGATAATCAGGGTATTTCAGGGAACTTCATAATTATCAAAAATTAACCCCACAGAATATTATCGGGGTTCACTATTGGTTCTTATTTAGTACAAAATTACCTTCTAACCCTAAAATGTTCCAAGAGGAGAGGGAATGAAACTAAAAACGTTCCAATTTTTAGGGCTAAAATAGTGGTTTCCTATGTTTTCTAACAACCAACTGAAAGAATCTCTCCCCAGCAATAGTCTGGGGGTTAATTCTTCAAAAACATAGATACCAGGGTTCTTTGCATTGACCCTTCCAGATAAGGGGGTTATCTGAAATTTTACCCATTACTTTGTTGCTTCGTAAATGAGTACCTTAAGAGTGAAGTTTCTCATAAAAAAATACTTATCCGAGAATCACATATACTCTCGTGGTTCTCAAAAACAAATGACATTTCTATTTTTCAACCTAATAACAAAGATATAAATTAACAACAATGAAGCCCTAACCCAAATTTTTGGGGGCAGATACTCTAATTCATCTTTCTTCGGCTCAGTTAGGAACCATTTAGATTGGACCTGCCAAGAGGCAAGGTAGGAGAAGCAAGAGCGAAGTATTTGCGTGTACCAAGAATCATTTTGATATAAAGGGATCAGAATGGGAAATGTAACGAAATTGATAACTAATCATTTTCACGGTTTAGTTTGTCAGAGTTCAACCCTCGAGTAACTTACCATTAAACTTGACATTTAAGTTGTTTAAAATTTATAACCGAGCTCATGATGTGGTGAACAAAGAATAAATCATCAGATACAACATTGAATGATGTTAGTATCTAACAATACACAATAGATATCTTATGACAGTGTACAACCTATAAATGATACGATTGGTTAAACAGTAAGAGAGGGAGATTAATCTTGCTATACATTTTTTTAGCATGCAATACGATACATATTAACATGATACGACATATTGAGCGATGAGCAAATTACCAGGTTAACTTGAATTTAAACATGATTAACTAACTTTTAAGTTGTTTAAATTAATATTTTTTTACTCCGATGACACAACTCTAAAGCTCGACATGAATACCCATAAAAATCTCCCTTTACAATATTTTTGTTACAAACAACCTCCTCATCCTAGTAAAGAGTTGAACGAACTTTTCCTTTCTGATATCCTCCATCGACTTTGTGACTTCAACAACTCAGGTAAATGATTTTCTCCAAAAGAGGAAAGTTCTCTTTTTTGTTTGTTAATATTTCATTTTTTATACTGCTTGAACATTCTCTATGTTTTCGTTTGGGATCTCAGAGGGCTTTTCACTCCGTTTTCTAGGGGTTTTATAAGTTTACATTGTTTCCAAACTAGAATGTACAACAAAACATAATTTTAAAGTCTGCAACAATGTTGTAGTTATGGATAATACCGTCATCCAGTGCTATTTTGTATTTGTTGCTCCTACTTATTGAATTCAAGAACAACCTGTCACTTAATGCTTGACGATGCTCCTTATTATTGCATAATGTGTTAAACTTATCAATATATATAGCATCAATATTTTTGTATGAAAAAATGTAACTTACCATACACGATTTCCGACATAATGCACAAGATGATACTCAAGAAAATCGGTATATGTATCTAAATTTGACAACATATACAACATTATATATAATTTTGCACAGGAAATAAATTCCAAACATATGCACATAACAAGAAGTACACTGTGCCTAGTTTTATATCCTATGAAAGGGATTTTTGTGGGAAATAAAAAAGATACCTGTTCAAGGATCAAAAGAGAAGAATTATAAGCCAACTTTGAGAGTGATGATAGCATCTCAGCTTTACATTCATCTTGTTGTAAACTCATTATCAGTTTGTTACCAGCCTGCAATGATTAACATGCAAGGATGAGTTTCAAAAATATGATGAGCTTGCCTATGTTGCACGGACACGGTAAAATAGTGCCCATGTTCGTGCAATATAGGTGATTACACTGTAAATATTTGAAAATGTCAGTATCCATACCCGTACTGTGTCCTAATCCATATCCGTGTCCATACTCGTGCAACATAGGAACGTGCCAATCCAACAAGACTCTCAAAAAACACAACATAATGATAACAACTCTATACAATTCAACAAGTGGTTTGTACTTGTTTAAGGATGATGAGGTCATTTGATTGCCATGTACTATAAGAGACTTAATGGTTGAAGACTTTATGAATTATGAAAAGCTTCTAGTGCATGAAGGAATCAGTAACAACTATAGTAGTTACTAACATATAATAGGATATGCAGAAAAAAATTGTGATGGAAGGAAGGAGATATATTCTCCATACGCAACGAACTTATCGCCAAGAACAAGGAATTAAAACTTTTAATTACTTCCTCACTAGGAAATTCAACTAGGGACGAGAGACCAAAGGAGGTAAGTAAAGGAAGAGCTCCAGATAATAGGGAACAATTATCTATCTTACCTAAATTTTGGTGTCAGATAGCTAGACAGGAGATACGTATTTTGGATTTTTTCCATTTACACTGTTCGGGAAGTTATTTGCTCGCAAAGAGTTGGGAGTATACCTGACTGGAAGCGGAGGGGGGGGGGGGGGGGGGGGG